>VZQC01006972.1:242073-253328 GCA_009823505.1 Rhizomys pruinosus
TACGGAAGAATGCACGATCTGTGATGGGTGGTGTGGGTGGGGGGGAAGGGAAGGGGATTATCGCTGAACTGAATTGAACATGATGTTGAATACAACAAGATCCAATAAAATAAATTAAAAAAAAAAACAAAAAGCGTATTAGAAACTAAATAGCCAGATATGGTGGCATACCCCGTTAGCTCAACACTTGGAAAGTGGAAGAGAATCCGTTCAAGAACAGCCTCAGGTACATAGTGAATTCAAGCCCCAAGGCATCTAGAACAAATGTAGTTCTAGCTTCAAAAGAATGGCCTGCCTGTCTCAGAGAACATGGGGGTAGCATCCAGTGACAGGACAGGATTCCCGATAAGTTTCTAGCTCCCTCGGACTCATTCTCCCTCAAAAGGCAAGTGAGCATGGAATGAGAGAGTGGGACTAAAGGGAGGTGTAGCGGGGGCTGGAGAGATGGCCAGTGCTGACTGCTCTTGCAGAGGACCGGGTTCGATCCCCAGGACCCACCCACATGGCATCCTCTGCAAGAGCAGTCGGTGCTCTTAACCACCAGGCCATCTCTCCGGTATTTTGATAGTGTTTAGAGCCCTCTCCTCCGGCACTCCCCTTGCTCTCCCCACCCTCGCCCAGTCTAATGGACTTTGTATAATAAGGCTATAGAGTCTAATTTGTGATTGCCAAATGTCTTCAATGTGGGTCCATCCACTGGAGCCTGGTTAACCTACCACGAGACCCATCCTTGAAAGGCTATCTCTCCCCTACCAGTATCCATCAGTTGCCAGAAGTTCCTTGGTTGGGAGGGGTTTCTTTTTTTTTTTTTTAAAATTAAAAAAAACAAGGGAGGTGTAGCAGCCAAACAATCTATTGAATGAGAGTGGGACTATGGGGGAAGGGGGTGTAGCAGTCAAACAATCTATGCAGTCACCCCATATAATTCTGCCACTTCCAAGGCCTCTGGCTACAGAGCTGGTCTGGAAAAAAAAATGATGGGAGGGAGAAACAGAAGGAAGGGAGGGAGGGAGGGAGGGAGGGAGGGAGGGAGGGAGGGAGGGAGGGAGGGAAGGGTAACTCAGTTGGCTGAGTGCTTGCCTAACATGCATGAGGTGCTAGGTTCTATCCCCATCACCACATAAAACAAGATGTGGTGGTGCATGCCTGTAATCTTAGGATTTGGGAGGTAGAAGCAGGCAGATCCAAAGTTCAGGGTCATCTTCAGGCAGTTTTTTTTTTTGTCCTCTTGAGACAGGGTCTCCCTGTAGCCCCAGCTGTCCTGGAACTCTGTAGACCAGGCTGGCCTTGAACTCACAAAGATCTGCTTGCCTTCGCCTGTGCTAGGATTAAAGGCATGCACCACCACACCCGGCCATCTTCAGGCAGTTTTAAGACAGCCCGGGCTACATGAGACCCTGTTTCAAAAAATAAAACAGGGCTGGAGAGATGGCTCAGCAGTTAAGAGCACTGGCTGTTCTTACAGAGGACCAGGGCTCAGTTCCCAGTAAAAACACGGCAGCTAACAACCATCAACAACTCCAGTTCCAGGGGATCCAACGCCTTCTTCTGACTTCTGTAGGCATTGCATGACATGGATGCACTGACACACATGTAGCCAATACACTTATACACATAAAAATGAATAAATAAAAATAAAATATTAAAAAACCCCAATTACTAGATTTTAATTTACTCTGGGGGGGGGAGAGGGAGGTGCGTGCACACACGTGCCATGACATGAGTGTGGAAGTCAGAGGACAAGGGAATTGGTTTTCTCATTTTACCATGTAGATAGAAGGGACCAAACAGGCTGTCAGGCTTGGCCCAAGGACAGCATTTTAGAAAATAGTGCTAGAGCAACTGTTCATCCACACGTAAATCAAACAATAAGAAAAGGCTTCCAGTAACACAAAAATAGGTAAAGGTACTTGTCAAATAAGCTTGGCTTCTTGAGTTCAATCCCCTGAAGGTAAAAGGAGAGAAGTGATTTCACAGATCTGTCCTCTGACCTCACATAGCACATACAACCCCTTCCACATACACATCATGCATAATATGTATATGAAAGTACTGTCTGCATGCAGGTCTGTGCACCCGTGTCGTGCAATGCCGTGGAGCTCAGAAGAGAGTCTTGGATTCCCCTGGAACTGGAGTTCTCCTAGAATTGGAGTTACAGACAGTTCTCAGCTGCCATGTGGGTACTGGGGATCGAACCCGGGTCCTCTGCAAGAGCGGTCGGCGCTCTTAACTGCTAGGCCATCCCTCCAGCCCTGGCAGTAATATTTTTTAATATTTTAATTTAATATAGCTCAAAATTGAATACAAACTTACACTGGACTTCACTAAAATGAAAAAATTTTGCTCTGCAAAAAGCCCCAATCAAAACACAAGTAAAAGGCATTTTATAGAACATTCATGGCAGCAAATAAGCTCATGAAAAGGCCTTTTTCATCCAGTAGTCATTAGAAAATGCGAACTGACACCATATATTACCATATCGTAACAGAATGGCTAAAGGGAGAAATGGTGACAAAAGCAAATACTGCCAAAGACACAAAGCAAGTATGCACTTATACAATGCCACTGAGAATCTGTGGAAGCCCAGAGACTAGGAGGATCTTTGCCAGTCACTGTACATCCAACAGAAGATCAATATCCAGAATATACACAGGATTCAAAAACCAAAAAACCAAAGAATCGAGGCTGGAGAGATAGCTCAGTGGTTAAGAGCTCTGACTGCTCTTGAAGAGGACCTGGGTTCAATTCCCAGCATCCACATGGCAGCTAAGAACTGTCTTTAAGCCAGGCATGGTGGCACACGCCTTTAATCCCAGCACTCGGGGGGGGGGGGCGCAGAGGCAGGTGGATCTCTGTGAGTTCAAGGCCACCCTGGTCTGCAGAGTTCCAAGAAAGCTGGACTATAGGGACACCCTGCCTAAATAAATAAATAAATAAATAAATAAAATGCTTTAAGAAAACAAAAACAAAAACAAAGAATCAAGGAAACAAATGACGGGGCTGGAGAAATGGCTCAGTGGTTAAGAGTACTTGCTATTCTTGCAGAAGACCCAGGTTCAGTTCCCAGTACCCACATGGTGGGTCACTACTATCTGTAACTCCAATTCTAGGGAACCTGACATCTCCTTCTGGCTTCTAAGGGCACCACACATACACATGGGGCAAATACATACATTAATACATATGTATTACATAATATATATGTATATACACATATAGGCAAAATATTCATACACATAAAATAAATCTTTAAAAAAAACACCAAATGATCCAATTTATTTTATTTTTTATGTGTATGAATGTACTGTCTGCATGTAGGTTTGTGCAATGCCACAGAGGTCAGAAGAGGGTGTCGGAGTCCCCTGGAACTGGAGTTCTCCTGGAATTGGAGTTACAGACGGTTCTCTGCAAGAGCAGCTGGCACTCTTAACTGCTAGGCCAGCTCTCCAGCCCCATTATCCAATTTTTTAAAACTGGGCTATGGATCTGAACAGAAAGCTCTCAAAAAAAAAAAAAAAAAAAAAAAAAAAAAAAAAAAAAGAAATAAAAGTGGTCAAGAAATATCTTAAAAGGTTTTCAACATCCTTAGCCATCAGGGAAATGTGAACCAAAACAGCCTTAAGATTTCATCTTACCCTAATCAGAATGACTAAGATCATGATAACAACTGACAACAAAAACTGATGAGGATGTAGAGAAAGGGCAATCTTATTCATTTAGAGGGACTGCAAACTGCTACAACCACTAGGGAATCATTGAGGAGAAGTCTCAAAAGCTAAAAGTAGATCTGCTAGATGAGTCAGCTATACCAGTACTCGGCATATTATATACCCGAAGGACTCCATACCCTACTACAGAAAAACTTGCACAGCAACGGCTCATTGCTCCTCTTTTTAAAATTTATTTATTATTTTTTATGTGTATGAGTGTACTATCTGCATGTATGTCGGTGCACCCATGTCGTGCAATGCCACGGAGGTCAGAAGAGGGCATCGGATTCCCCTGGAACTGGAGTTAAAGATGGTTCCCAGCTGCCATGTGGGTGCTGGGAATCGAACCCTGGTCCTCTGCAAGAGCAGTCGGTGCTCCCAACCACTGACCCATCCCTCATTGCTCCTCTTTTCACAATGGCTAAGCAATGCAAACAACATAAATATCTTTTAGCTGATAATGAAAAGGTGGTACATCTATGCACAATGGAGTTCTATCAGCTATAAAGAAAAAGGAAATCATGAGATATATAGGTAAATGGACAGAACTGAAACATTATACTGAGTGAATTAACTTAGACTGAGAAAGACAAACACTGAATGTTTTTATTCGTGCCTCCTTCCTCTGAATCTTTAGATGTGAGTACATAACCTGAAGTACCTGCTGAAACCAAGTAGACAGGGACCATGAGGCTGGGGATTATGAGCTCTAAAAAGGTGAAGAATAGGACACAGGAGTTATCAATGGGGAAACGTGCAAAATGGGGGCATGGCATTTCCTTAAAAAGTAACATTAGGGGCTGGAGAGGTGCTCAGCAGCACTGGCTGCTATTGCAGAGGACCCAGGTTCCCAGCACCCATAGCAGCTGATGACTGTCTATAACTCCAGTTTCAGGGGATCAAAAGCCCTCTTCCTAACTCTGTGGGCATTGCACAACATATATGCACTTACATATATGCACTTACATATATGCAGGCAAAACACTCATACACACAAAATAAAAATAAAATATATTTTAAAACCTGAACATCACCGGAATCAACACCCCAGAGAAATGAAAGCACTTACAAAAGTTACACACCAATCGTGACGGCAGCAGTTCAGAAAAGGTACAGTGCACCAGCACCTAAACAAGCTACACCATCACCCACGGGTCACTGCTCAGCAGGAAAATGGCATGGTCTATCAATACACCCAATCCTCTGAGTTGCCAGAGATCAAGACAGGTGGAAAGAGCCCATCTCACAGGTGACATGCTTTGGGAGTCAATTCACAAACCTTGAGATGTGAAATCTGTAGGAAGCCAAAGCTCAGTTGCTTAGGTGAAGACCAGACCAGGTAGTGGTGGGCAGATGGAGGTGTGTGTGTGTGTGTGTTGGGGGGCGGGGTGGGGCGAGGGCACAGTGACAGAGATGCTCCTGCACTAGCCTTGGCATGCTACTGTGCCATGCCCCTTTGTGCTGCAGAGTGTTATGCTGGGGAACTAGGTAAAGGTACTGGGATCACTGTGCTACCTTACAGCAGGATAATCTACAATGACTTAATTGCAGATTTAATTGCACAAAAGGTTTAATTAAAAAATAAATTAAGGGGGGGGGAGCTGCAGAGATGGTCAAGTCCTAGCACCTTCACGGCAGCTAACAACTACCCATAAACTCTAGTTCCAGGGGATCCGAGGTCCTCCACAGGCATTGCACAACATGGGTGTACTTTCACACAGGTAAGCAGTACACTCATGCACATAAAATACAAATAAGGGGCTGGAGAGATGGCCTAGCGGTTAAGAGCGCTGACCGCTCTTACAGAGGACCCGGGTTCGATCCCCAGCACCCACATGGTGGCGGAGAACCATCTGAAACTCCAATTCCAGGAGAACTCCAGTTCCAGAGGAATCCGACAACCTCTTCTGACCTCTGCGGCATTGCACGAAATGGGTGCACAAACTTGCATGCAGGCAGTACACTCATAACATACAGAAATAAATAAAATAAAAAAAAATACAAATAAGTAAAAAAAAAAAAAAAGATGACTCTTAAAAATTAATTAATTGGGCTGTAGAGATAGCCTAGCGGTTAAGAGCTCTGACTGCTCTTGCAGAGGACCCGGGTTCGATCCCCAGCACCCACATGGCGGCTGAGAACCGTCTGTAACTCCAATTCCAGGAGAACTCCAGTTCCAGGGGAATCTGACACCCTCTTCTGACCTCCGCAGCACTGCACGACACGGGTGCACAAACCTACTTGCAGACAGTACATTCATACACATAAAAAATAAATAAATAAAAAATTAAAAAATATTAATATTGAAGTTACATTATAAATTAAAGATGTTAGAGTATATTAAAAAAAAACTGAAGCCGGGCGTGGTGGCGCACGCCTTTAATCCTAGCACTCAGGAGGCAGAGGCAGGCGGATCTTTGTGAGTTCAAGGCCAGCCTGGTATACAGAGTGAGTTCCAGGACAGCTGGGACTACAGGGAGACCCTGTCTCGAAAAGACCAAAAAAAAAAAAAATTAATTAATTAATTGCCAGGCATGGTGGTGCATGCCTTTAATCCTAGTACTCAGAGGCAGAGGCAGGCAAATCTCTGTGAGTTCAAGGCCAGCCTGGTCTACAGAGTGAGTTCCAGGACAGCTGGGGCTATAGGGAGACCCTGTTCTCAAAAAAGACCAAAAAAAATTTTTTTTTAAGTTCCAGCTGGCCTGGAGCTCGCTATGTGGACCAGGCTGGCCTTGAACTCACAGAGACTGCCTGCATCTGCCTCCCGAGTGCTGGGATTAAAGGCGTGTGCCACCATGCCCAGCCTAAGATGGTTCTTAGCCGCCATGTGAATGCTGGGAATTGAACCTGGGTCCTCTGCAAGTGCTCTTAACCAGTGAGCTGTCACTCCAGCCCACCCCCAAAATTTTAAATTAATTAATCAATTAATTAAGAGCTGATCATGGTGATGCATGCCTTTTGTCCCAGCACTTGAGAGGAAGGGGCAGGCAGATCTCTGAGTTCAAAGCCAGCTTGGTCTGCATAGTGAGATTTAGTCTACAAACTGAGACTCTGTCAGAAAGGAGGGAAAAATTAAAACTACACAAAAAACCAAACCTACCACTTCCTGAAAGCTTTCTCTATCTCATCCACACAGAGGTGTGGAAGGACACTGGCAAGAAGCCTACTATAGTCCCAGAGACCTCTGAGGTCAGTCCTCAAGATCCTCAGCTCTGAGCTATGGCATATGTTCCACTGGCCTGGCCAGCAACTTCACCTGGAGGCCACAGGCATACACATTCCCTCCTGCAGGCCTGGTTATTTATGGTAAGGCTCCTAACTACCCTCCTAAATTATGCTAGGAAGTCAAATGTCTTGAATCAGGCCAAATGGGTGGGGCAGGGGGCACAAGCCAAGACCCAAATCTGTTTCACATAGAGCAGTCAAGCTGCCACATAAACACTTTCCAGGCACTGTCTGGCCTCTGGACACAGCCATTCCATCACAATCAGCTCCAGGGTGTTCAGAACAGATAAATTTGGCTCTGGCTTCAAATGGCCTGTTTGGCTCAAAGAACGTGGGAGAGAAAAGCCAGTGACCGGACAGGATTCCTAATAGGTTTCTGACTCCCTAGGACTCATTCTCCCTCAAAGGACAAGTGGGCATGGAATGAGGGCGAGGGAAACGGGGGGGGGGGGGAGTAGCAGCCAAACAATCTATGTAGCCACCCCAGCCACCCCATATCATCCTGCCACTTCCAGAGCCTCCAGGTATGGTTTCCCTTCACAGGGCAAGGGTGATTCACTATCCCATTTGCAGGCCCTGAGGGCCAGTAAGTGACCCAAAGCCAACTATTTTTGGAATATGTGCCAGGTTGATTGCAATTACAATGCAACCTTCTGCTTTCAGACCCATCTGCTCAGTTCCTTTCCATGCACTTAGGTCTGCAGGCTCACATGGTGGGATGCACAGAAGAGCTCACTTTGCAGCAGCTCCTGCATCCCTTTGAGGTCGCATCTCCTGATCCCCTCATCAGCCCTCTCGTTCTCTTACATTCATTGTGGAGACAGCAATTTAACCTTGGCCTAGTCCAACCTAGTCCCCTGAGCTGGGTTCCAGCGACTGAAGAGCAAATACATGGATGGATGATTCCAGGGATACTTGTATTGATTGACCAACACAGAACTGAGAATGAACTACTCCCCCAGGCATGTTGGTAGTACTGCTGATGAGGTCTCCAGCATTGTCAAGCCAGGCTGCATCTCCTACTATGTTCCCAGGTCACCAGGTCCAGTATCCAGTACCAAGAGGACAACACACTGAAGAGCAGGCAGACAACCTCATAGCTGGGCTTCAACTCCTAAATTCAAGTCTCCAGTAGGGCTTCTATGTACACTATGCTGGCAAAAACAACAAATGTGGGGAAGGCTGATGCTCACAGAATGTGGCCACATGCAATAAGAACCATGACATTTCATGTTGCCAGCAGAGTTATTCCACAGAGACTGAGCCTCAAGAAACAATATGGAGTAGAGTGAGGTTCCCCTCATGATCTAAGAGACATGTACTACCCAGGAGCCTGCATGAAAGTGAATCCACACTACACAGCCATTTGGTTTGTGATTAACACCAGTGCACAGGGCCACCATTCTTGCATTGGCTGTGTTCTAGTGACTGGCACCCTCTGGAGATGTTTGGTAAACCTACCCAATAGCCTCTCTGAAGCTGGAGATGGAAACACGAAGTACAGCAGTCTAGAGAAGGAGAGCAGACAGGTGGGTAGGATGTGAAGCTGCTCAAACATATGCCGGGATCCATACAGAATGGGAGTTGCTCTAGGTTGGATTCTGAATGTCCTCAAAGCCCCATGTGCTAAAGGCACTCTCCAGAGTGCTGACGCCTAGTAGGAGGTACTTAGGTAATTGAGAATATCCCCTTGAAGGAGGTAATGGGACCCTGGGACCCTTTTTGTTCCACTTCAGTGTCCCTGGCCATTACGCAAGTTGCTATAGCCTCCCACATGTTGTAGAACGATCTGCTGCCATACCACAGGCCCCAAGGCAATGAGTGCACCAAACCATGGACTGGAACCTGCAAAGCAATGAGCCAAAATAAACCTTTTCTCTTTAGAAGCTAAATGTCTCATAAATTTTGTTACAGTTATAGAAACTGATTGATGAAGTCAGTGAGGAAACACTGTGCTGTGTACTGGGATCATGAGTGTTCAAAAGTGTTCAAAGTGTTCCGTTAGCTCTTTTTCTGTTTGTGCAGTAGTAGAGGGAGACCAAACTCATGCCAGGCATGTAATTTACCAACTGAGCTACATCCTCAGCCCATTTTTGTTGGCTTTTTTAAAAAAAACACCCATGTTGAAGTTATACTAGTACAAGCCTCTACCAAGAATTGTTTAAAGGGAAGAAAGGTGTTTACCTGATCACATAAGCATGACTTTTCATAAAACCCTCCAAGAATGGGCAAGCAGTGTAGGTAATTACTTGCAGAATAAAAAGTAGGTATAGTTAGGGAACTCCTGTAGTCTTGGCTCTGTGCCAACATGGCCAAACAGCTCTGGGTGTATAAAGGTCCTGGCCTGGAACCGAGTGGGCTCCAGACCAAGTCCCGGGACTGAGTGGGCTCTAGACCAAGTCCTGGGACTGAGTGGGCTCTAGACCAAGTCCTGGGACTGAGTGGGCTCTAGACCAAGTCCTTGGACTGAGGGGCTCCAGACCAAGTCCTGGGACTGAGTGAGCTCTAGACCAAGTCCTGGGACTGAGGGGCTCCAGACCAAGTCCTGGGACTGAGTGGGCTCTAGACCAAGTCCTGGGACTGAGTGGGCTCCAGACCAAGTTCTGGGACTGAGTGGGCTCTAGACCAAGTCCTGGGACTGAGGGGCTCCAGACCAAGTCCTGGGACTGAGTGGGCTCCAGACCAAGTCCTGGGACTGAGCGGGCTCCAGACCAAGTCCTGGGACTGAGGGGCTCCAGACCAAGTCCTGGGACTGAGGGGCTCCAGACCAAGTCCTGGCTCCATGACTTTCTCCTTCCATACCTTTTTTTCTTTATAATTTACATAATTGTGTGTGTGTGTGTGTGTGTGTGTGTGTATTTGTGTATGGGTGTGAGTGCTTATGTGTCACATAGTCCACATGGAGGCTACAAAACAACATGTGGGAGCTGGCTCTCTCCTTCCACCATGTGAATCCTAGAGACTAAATTCGAATGGAAGGCTCGAGGCAAGCTTTCACACAGAGCCATCCCGCAGGCTCCCACATTTGCTAAGTGGCTGGAGAAGGTCTTAGACTTCTGATCCTCCTGCTACCACCCTGGGTTTTCCTTCTATGACATTTAAAAATCAAAATTCTAGGCTGAGCATGGTGGTATATGCTTTTAATCCCAGCACTCAGGAGGCAGAAGCAGGCAGATCTGTGAGTTCAAGGCCAGCCTGGTCTATATAGAGTTCCAGGCCAGTTAGGGCTACAGGGAAATCCGGTCTCAAAGACCAAAGTAATAATTAAAATAAAATAAAATAAAAATTCTATCATACACAAACCATGGACATGAACAAGACCAGGTTCATCCATCACAGCAGATGTCCACCCAACACACAGCTGGTAATAAAGCTCAACCAGGGATCTAAAGAGGGAGCCCTGCAATAGAGGAAGCCAGGAGCTCCCAAGCAGAGTGTAGGAACTAAACCCCACAAATGTTTCTTGCACACCAGGCTCTAACCTGCATTGTCGGCAGAATGCCTATCCTCCATGGAAAACTCCATGTAGTTATGAAGGACATCTTCCTGTGGGCCCAGGCCCAGAATCCCAACTCTGGGGAGAGTTAGAGCAAAGACTTCCAGGGCAAAGCAGAACCAAGCAGGTGATAAATGAGCAGGCTCTGTGGGAAGTGTCACTGACTTGACTTATCTGGTAAAGCCTAGAGGCTGGTTCTTGGCCCTTTCTTTTCTTTAATAACTTCTGTGGACATACTGTCACACTCACAGCACTAGGCTGTTACGTATTTTCTGACCTTCAATTCCAAAACAGAAATGATGTGTGAGTAGCAACTATCTGGCCTTTTGTGTGTGTGTGTGTGTATGTGTGTGTGTTTTCAAAAGACTCTGTGTGTGTGTGTGTGTGTGTGTGTGTGTGTGTGTGTGTATTTGTTTTCAAGACAGGGTCTCCCTGTAGCTCCAGCTGTCCTGGAACTCACTCTGTAGACCAGGCTGGCCTTGAACTCACAAAGATCCACCTGCCTCTGCCTCCTGAGTGCTAGGATTAAAGGCGTACGCCACCACGCCCAGCGCTATCTGGCCATTTTACAAGTTTTTACATCTTGGACCCTTTCTAAGTCGCCATCTTTTTCTCATCACTCAGATGTTAAGTCAGCAAGTCATGAAGGGATAAGAATACTCACTAAAGCCGGGATTCGTGGCACACACCTTTAATCCCAGCACTTGGGAGGCAGAGGCAGGAGGATCTTTGTGAGTTAAAGGCCAGCCTGGTCTACGGAGTAAGTTCCAGGACAGCTGGGCTACAGGGAGACCCTGTCTTGAAAAGACAAAAAAAAAAAAAAA
>VZQC01006972.1:253817-290377 GCA_009823505.1 Rhizomys pruinosus
CCGCCCCCCCGTCCTCCTCCCCCCCTGTTTGAGCATGCGTGTTGCGTATCAAGCTTCCTGGCCTGGGAGCTCTGCTTAGAACTCCCCATTGGACCTATCACTTCCTGCTGTAAACCACATTGGCCTTGAACTCACCTTGAGTGCTGGGATTAAAGGCATGTACCACCATGCCCAGCTCTTAGAGGTTTTTAAAAACCTATATATATAGCCAGGCATGGTGGTGCACGCCTTTAATCCTAGCACATTTGGAGGCAGAGGCGGATCTCTGTGAGTTCAAGGCCACCTGGTCTACAGAACGGTTCCAGGACAGCTGGGGGGCTACAAGGGGAGACCCTGTCTCGAAAAGACCAAAAAAAAAAAATATATATATATTATATAATATATATATAAATTTATGTGAATATACATATATTATATATATATATATAATAATTTATTATATATATTATATATATATATAATGTGAGACAAGTCTCCCTGTAGCCCCAGCTGGCTGGAACTCACTCTGTAGACCAGGCTGGGCCTTGAACTCACAGAGATCCGCCTGCCTCTGCCTCCCAAGTGCTGGGATTAAAGGCGTGCACCACCACGCCCGGCTGCCAACCTGGTTTCTATGCTGAGTTCCAAGGCCAGCCAGGTTTCAGTCACACCATCTCTCAGTAGCAGGGAGGGATGGCTAAGATGAGATTGTGTCTTAGATCCCACAGTATACTTCACAGGATGTGTGTGCCCTGTCCTTATCCGTCACCAGCCATAGCATGGCTTGGAGAGATGGCCTTGTGCCTCATGCATGCCTGCTCAGCTATGCACAGCTTCATGTCCCCTGGCTTCTATTTCTGAGGTCTTTCCCTTGTTTCCTCCTGTGAAAGTCTCTAAACAACCCTCTTCTCTTGTGCCAGTCCCTCTTTTGCAAATTGAATGACTTTGTCCCCTTGCTACTACTCTGCTACTTGTGGGCTTATGTCTTGCCCTTTGGCAGTATATGTTGGTAACTGCAGAGGGATACAGAAAACCAAAGACAAAAACAAAAGAAAAATCTCTAAGAGATAAACGTGATCTACCAATAAAAGGCATAGACAACTAGTTCTCAAAAGCAGAGAAAGGGCAGGGAATGGTGGGAAGAAAAATGTCCTGGAAGGCTCCCTGTGGGAAGCATAGGTCGGGCAACCCAGCCTTGAAGACCAAGTTTAAAAGGGGAGCCATTAGGAACAGAAAAGAATGGAGTAAAGAAAATATTTAAAACAGATGTCACAAAAAATATCGTAACAAGAATCGTGGTACAGCTAGAAGATGGGAGCTTAGAGTCGAGTGACAAAAACTCCCATCTAGTCACCAAGAAGAGGCAATTTTCCTGAGGGGCTACTGAGAGCTTCTCCAAGAACTCAAGAGCACATGCCAATGGTGCCATCCAATCATCTCTGGTCTCAAGCCACCCTTCCTCCCACTGTCATGTTTAGATGGTGCAAAAATTTTTTAAAATCCCTTTTCAACCAAGGACTCCAAAGCTCCTATTCCACTGTGACTTTTTTTTTTTTTTTTGTCTCTTTGAGACAGGGTCTCCCTGTAGCCCCAGCTGTCCTGGAACTCACTCTGTAGACCAGGCTGGCCTTGAACTCACAAAAATCCGCTTGCCTCTGCTAGGATTAAAGGCGTATGCCACCACGCCAGGCTTCCACTGTGACTTTTAATCCTGGTTATATATGCACAGTGTTGCTTTACCTGGTCACACCAACACTTAGCTAGAGGTCAAGGTCTTCTGGAGTTGGGGAGTTCTAGGACTCATCCAGCACTCCAGCCCAGGAGCAGATGGCCAGCAAAGCCATCTGCAAATCCAGTGAGAAGAGCTTGTCTGCCCAGCAGGTCTCAGAATGCCACTGGCTCCAGGCTCCACCCTAGGACATACCAAGAGATGGAGTTCTCCCTGTCTGCAGCTCCAGAGCACACTGGATCAATGTAAAAGCAAAGCCATGTTTTCTACTCATACCTCAGACTTCTGTTTTCACATGGAATCTTCCCACGTGCTACCAATCTCACCCACGCTACACTGAGGTTCCAGAAGCTCTAGGACAGGCGAGGAGTATATGAACCAGTCGAGAGCACGGTGGCAGCCATAGCAGCTACTGTCTCTCTGCTCTGCATCCTTGCACCCCTATACCAACCCTACACCCTGCTAAGGTGTTGCCCTGTTTCTACCTACACTGCACCCTCCTAGATTCATCCATGGCAGGGTCATCACTGCCACCACCACTAGGCATATGGGGTCTTTGGCAAATAGACCAGCTTGACCTAGACCAACAGTTATAGCATCCTTTTAAAAAATCATGAGACAGAATTATCTTTATAAGAACACTACAGCCTTGAACTTGTCATCCTCTAGCCTCAGCCTTTCCAGTGCTGATATCACAGGCATACACCATGAAGCCAGGTCTGGCTTAAGCTCCATGTCTTGTTTTAAGGCATAATGTGCCAAAGTAAATTAAGTATGAAAACTGTTGTACTGCAGCCAACAGGACAGAGGCCTTCCCCTCCTCGAACCCCAAGATCCTCTGGGGCCTGATTCTGAGCACTATGGGCACCCTAGCAGCTAACTCCCAGGTACCCGGCCCTCAAGTGTGCCTGGGTGTCCGGCCTTCCAATCCCATAAACTTTAGCCCTCTTGATACAGCCCCAAGGCTGCCCTAGGCTCCTTTGTAGCTTAGCAGCTCATCAAATGAGATAAAATGGGAGAGAAAGCAAGAACTGCCAAGTGGCATGGCCTCTGCACCTGCACCTCAGAGCTCTGTGCTTACAGCTGGGTGGGGTGCCCTAGGGTCCTGGGCTCATTTAAGTGAGGAGTACTGAGTGAGAAAGCAGTTTCCGTGGCAGTCTAACAGTCAACAATCTGCAGGCCAACATCTGGCTCCAGGGGTTGATTACAACCCAACTCATAAGCCAGCAGAAGTGTAAGACCAGGGATCCTACCCTCAGGCTTCCACTTGAAAAAAGCTGAAAGTAGATACTCAAAGACTTGCACACAAATGCTCAACGCAGCACTGTTCCATGTGCCAAAAGGTAAGAATAATCCAGATGCCATTAAGTGGAGAATGAATGTGTGGTCACACCCTGGAATATTATGCAGCCATAAAAATGAATGAAATTCTGAACAGTGTTCAAATATGCGACCCTTGAAAACACTAGTTGAGTGAAAGCCAGACCAAAGGTCACAAGTTATGAATAATCAATTTTTATGAAATTCCTACAGAGGAAGAAAGCAGATTCATGGTGGTAGGGACGGGAAGGAAGCACGACTGCTAAACAGACATGAGGTATTCTGGGATCCAGAAAATGGCTTCTTCAACTAGAGCATAGTAGTGGTTTCACAGCACTGTAACACTTGAAAATGGTTAATTTTATGTTACATAAATTGCACCTCAAAGAACAAAAACACAGCAGCTCCTGTAGGCAAGCACATGGATCTAGCTATATTTCCCCTACCCCCCTTACCCTCTTCTGTTTCACTCTTCTGGGCCCTAGAATCCCAGCCTCTACTGGTGGGAGTGGAAGTAGGGGTGGTAGTTGTTAAAAGCCTCTTCAACCCTATGGCTGTAGAGCATTTGGAATATGATGCCATTCTTAGCCAAGGGAAGAATAACTGAGAAAATGTGAGGGAGCCTTCCAGACAACAGCCGTGTAGGGCAGACATGACCAGTTTCACAAAGAACCACCCTTCTCACTAAGAATCAAAGCAGGAGCATGATGGTAAGAGGGCACCACACCTAACCATGATGGCAAGAGGGCACCACACCTAACCATGATGGCAAGAGGGCACCACACCTAACCATGATGGCAAGAGGGCACCACATCTAACCATGATGGCAAGAGGGCACCACATCTAACCATGATGGCAAGAGGGCACCTCACTCTAACCATGATGGCAAGAGGGCACCACACCTAACCATGATGGCAAGAGGGCACCACATGTAACCATGATGGCAAGAGGGCACACATCTAACCATGATGGCAGGAGGGCACCACATCTAACCATTATGGCAAGAGGGCACCACATCTAACCATGATGGCAAGAGGGCACCACATCTAACCATGATGGCAAGAGGGCACCACACCTAACCATGATGGCAAGAGGGCACCACACCTAACCATGATGGCAAGAGGGCACCACATCTAACCATGATGGCAAGAGGGCACCACATCCTAATCCATGATGGCAAGAGGGCACAACTAACCATGATGGCAAGAGGGCACACACCTAACCATGATGGCAAGAGGGACCACACTAACCATGTGGCAGAGGGCACCACACCTAACCATGATGGCAAGAGGGCACCACATCTAACCATGATGGCAAGAGGGCACCACACCTAACCATGATGGCAAGAGGGCACCACATCTAACCATGATGGCAAGAGGGCACCACACCTAACCATGATGGCAAGAGGGCACCACATCTAACCATGATGGCAAGAGGGCACCACACCTAACCATGATGGCAAGAGGGCACTCACACCTAACCATGATGGCAAGAGTGCACCACACTAACCATGATGGCAAGAGGGAACCACACCTAACCATGATGGGAAGAGGGCACCAACATCTAACCATGATGGCAAGAGGTGCACCACACCTAACCATGATGGCAGGAGGGCACCACATCTAACCATTATGGCAAGAGGGCACCACATGTAACCATGATGGCAAGAGGGCACCACATCTAACCATGATGGCAGAGGGCACACACTAACCGTGATGGCAAGAGGGCACCACTCTAACCATGATGGCAAGAGGGCACCTCATCTAACATGATGGCAAGAGGGCACCACATCTAACCATGATGGCAGAGGGCACCACACCTAACCATGAATGGCAAGAGGGCACCACATCTAACCATGATGGCAAGAGTGGCACCACACCTAACCATGATGGCAAGAGGGCACCACACTCTAACACATGATGGCAAGAGGGCACCACATCTAACCATTATGGCAAGAGGGCACCACATGTAACCATGATGGCAAGAGGGCACCACATCTAACCATGATGGCAAGAGGGCACCACACCTAACCATGATGGCAAGAGGGCACCACATCTAACCATGATGGCAAGAGGGCAC
This sequence comes from Rhizomys pruinosus, assembly GCA_009823505.1. Classification (NCBI taxonomy): domain Eukaryota; kingdom Metazoa; phylum Chordata; class Mammalia; order Rodentia; family Spalacidae; genus Rhizomys; species Rhizomys pruinosus. The sequence goes on from VZQC01006972.1 coordinate 258,925, forward strand.
CACATCTAACCATGATGGCAAGAGGGCACCACATCTAACCATGATGGCAAGAGGGCACCACACCTAACCATGATGGCAAGAGGGCACCACATCTAACCATGATGGCAAGAGGGCACCACACTAACCATGATGTGGCAAGAGGGCACCACATCTCGAATCCATGATGGCAAGAGGGCACCAACTAACCATGATGGCAAGAGGGCACCACATCTAACCATGATGGCAAGAGGGCACCACACCTAACCATGATGGCAAGAGGGACACCACATCTAACCATGATGGCAGAGGGCACCACACTAACCATGTATGGCAAGAGGGCACCACCCCTGAACCATGATGGCAAGAGGGCACCAACATCTAACCATGATGGCAAGGGGGCAACCACACCTAACCATGTGGCAAGAGGGCACCACATCTAACCATGATGGCAAGAGGGCACCTCATCTAACCATGATGGCAAGAGGGCACCACACCTAACCATGATGGCAAGAGGGCACCACATCTAACCATGATGGCAAGAGGGCACCACATCTAACCATGATGGCAAGAGGGCACCACACCTAACCATGATGGCAAGAGGGCACCACATCTAACCATGATGGCAAGAGGGCACCACATCTAACCATGATGGCAAGAGGGCACCACACCTAACCAATGATGGCAAGAGGGCACCACATCTACCATGATGGCAAGAGGGCACCACTCTAACCATGATGGCAAGGGCACCACATCTAACCATGATGGCAAGAGGGCACCACATTAACCATGATGGCAAGAGGGAACCACATCTAACCATGATGGCAGAGGGCACCACACCTAACCTGATGGCAAGAGGGCACCACATCTAACATGATGGCAAGAGGGCACCACTCTAACCATGATGGCAAGAGGCACCCATCTAACCATGATGGCAAGAGGGCACCACTAACCTGATGGCAAGGGGGCACCACACCTAACCTGGTGGCAAGAGGGCACCACATCTAACCATGATGGCAAGAGGGCAACCATCTAACCATGATGGCAAGAGGGCACCACACCTAACCATGTGGCAAGAGGGCACCACATCTAGCCATGATGGCAAGAGGGCACCATCTAACCATGATGGCAAGAGGGCACCACACCTAACCATGAAGAGGCACCACATCTAGCCATGATGGCAAGAGGGCACTTCATCTAACCATGATGGCAAGGGGGCACCACACCTAACCATGGTGGCAAGAGGGCACCACATCTAGCCATGATGGCAAGAGGGCACTTCATCTAACCATGATGGCAAGGGGGCACCACACCTAACCATGGTGGCAAGAGGGCACCACATCTAGCCATGATGGCAAGAGGGCACATCTAACCATGATGGCAGGAGGGCACCACATCTAACCATTATGGCAAGAGGGCACCACATGAACCATGATGGCAAGAGGGACCACATCTAACCATGATGGCGAGAGGGCACCACACCTAACCGTGATGGCAAGAGGGCACCACGCTAACCATGATGGCAAGAGGTCACCACATCTAACCATGATGTCAAGAGGGCACCACACTAACATGATGGCAAGAGGGCACCACCTAACCATGATGGCAAGAGGCACCACACTAACCATGATGCAGGCAAGAGGGCACCACATCTAACCAGATGGCAAGAGGGCACCACACCTAATCATGATGGCAAGAGGGCACCCAACTAACCATGATGGCAAGAGGGCACCAAACCTAACCATGATGGCAAGAGGCACCACACTAACCATGATGGCAAGAGGGCACCACACCCTAACCATGATGGCAAGAGGGCACCTCATCTAACCATGATGGCAAGAGGGTACCACACCTAACCATGATGGCAAGAGGGCACCTCATCTAACCATGATGGCAAGAGGGCACCACATCTAACCATGATGCAAGAGGGCACCACATCTAACATGATGGCAAGAGGGCACCTACTAACCATGATGGCAAGAGGCACCACACTAACCATGAGGCAAGAGGGCACCACACTACCATGATGGCAAGAGGGCACAACACCTAACCATGATGGCAAAAGGGCACCACATCTAACCATCATGGCAAGAGGGCACCACATCATAACCATGATGGCAAGAGGGAACCACACCTACCATGATGGCAAGAGGGCACCACATCTAACCATATGCAAGAGGGCTACCAGATGCAGAGCACACTCCTAACCATGAATGGCAAGAGGGCACCACATCTAGACCATGATGGCAAGAGGGCACTAACTACCATACATAACTCAGTGAATAGGGCAAGGGCCCTATGTGGCAAGGGCACACATCCTATAGCCCATCCGAGTGGCAAGAGGGCACCACATCCATAGGCAGAGGCACTCCTAGATGCAGAGCACAGTAACCGATGGCAAGAGGCATCTAACCATGATGGAAGCAACACAAAGAGGAAGGGCACCACATCTACCATGATGGCAGGCACATTACCTGATGGCAGAGACATTAATTATGGGAGGCACCACATCTAACCATGATGGCAAGAGGGAACCACATCTAACCATGATGGCGAGAGGGCACCACACCTAACCGTGATGGCAAGAGGGCACCACGTCTAACCATGATGGCAAGAGGGCACCACACCTAACCATGATGGCGAGAGGGCACCACACCTAACCTGATGGCAAGAGGGCACCACGTCTAACCATGATGGCAAGAGGCACCACATCTAACCATGATGCAAGAGGGCACCACATCTAACATGATGGCAAGAGGGCACCACATCTAGACCATGATGGCAAGAGGGCACCATCTAACCATGATGGCAAGGGGCACCACACCTAACCATGATGGCAAGAGGGCACACACATGCTAACCATGATGGCAAGAGGGCACCACAGCGTAACCATGATGGCAAGAGGGCACCACATCTAACACATGATGGCAAGAGGGCACCACATCTAACCATGATGGCAAAAGGGCACCACATCTAACCATATGGCAAGAGGGCACCACACCTGAACCATGATGGCAAGAGGGAACCACACCTAACCATGATGGCAAAGAGGGCACACACACTAACCATGATGGCAAGAGGGCACCACATGTAACCATGATGGCAAGAGGGACCCATCTAACCATGATGGAAGAGGGCACCCATCTAACCATATGGCAAGAGGGCACCACACGTACCATGATGGCAAGAGGGCACCACATCTAGCCATGATGGCAAGAGGGCACTTCATCTAACCATGATGGCAAGGGGGCACCACACCTAACCATGGTGGCAAGAGGGCACCACATCTAACCATGATGGCAAGAGGGCACTATCTAACCATGATGGCAAGAGGGAACCACATCTAACCATGATGGCAGAGGGCACCACACCTATACCGATGATGGCAAGAGGGCACCACGTCTAACCATATGGCAAGAGGTCACCACACTAACCATGATGTCAAGAGGGCACCACATCTAACATGATGGCAAGAGGGCACCACATCTAAACCATGAGGCAAGAGGGCACCACAGCTAAACATGATGGCCAAGTCCGAGGCACCATCACTAACATGGATGCGCAAGAGGGCACCACACCTAGCCAAGATGGCAAGAGGGCACTCACTAACCATGATGGCAAGGGAGCACCACACCTAACCATGGTGACAAGAGGGCACCACACTCTACATGATGGCAAGAGGGCACAACTAACCATGATGGCAAGACGGCACCACACCTAACCATGAGGCAAGAGGGCACCTCAAACATGATGGAGGGCACCACACCTAACCATGAATGGCAAGAGGGCACCACACTATCCATGATGGCAAGAGGGCACCTCATCTAACCATGATGGCAAGGGGCACCACATCTAACCATGATGTGCAAGAGGGCACCACATCTAAAGCCATGATGGCAACAGGGCACTTCACACCTGAGCAGGGCACACTAACATGGGCAAGAGGGCACCACACTAACCATGATGGCAAGAGGGCACTTCATCTAACCATGATGGCAAGGGGGCACCACACCTAACCATGGTGGCAAGAGGGCACCACATCTAGCCATGATGGCAAGAGGGCACTTCATCTAACCATGATGGCAAGGGGGCACCACACCTAACCATGGTGGCAAGAGGGCACCACATCTAGCCATGATGGCAAGAGGGCACATCTAACCATGATGGCAGGAGGGCACCACATCTAACCAATGGCAAGAGGGCACCACACTGAACCATGATGGCAAGAGGGACACCACACCTAACCATGATGAGGCCACGTAATGAGGAAAGAGCCAACCGACACCCCTAACCAGGGTGCTAAGCTAACCTGAGCTAAGCAGCACATCACCAGGGCCAAGAGCATCACTCCATGTGCGATAACCCATTAAATGAGATAGGCAAAAGAGGTGGCACCAACATCTAACCATGAATGGCCTAAGGCACAACCTAACATGATGGCCAGAGCCAGCACCACACCTAACCATGACGCAAGCAACTCTGTTAACTGAGATACAACGAAGGGCACCTCACTAACCATGATGGCAAAGGGCAACTCATCTAATCCATGATGGCAAGGTGCACCACATCTAACCATGTGGCAAGAGGGCACCACACTCTAACCCATGATGGCAAGAGGGGCCACATCTAACCATGATGGCAATAGGGCACCACCGCTAACCATGAGTGGCAAGAGGGCACCACACTAACCATGATGGCAAGAGGGCCACTTCACTAACCATGATGGCCAGAGGGGCACCACACCTAACCAAGGATGGCAAGAGGGCACCACACTAACCATGATGGCAAGAGGGCACCACATCTAACCATATGGCAAGAGGCACCACACTAACTATGACGAGGCACCCTAATGATGGCAAGAGGGCACACCTAACCATGATGGCAAGACGGGCACCACACCTAACCATGTATGGTAAGAGGGCACCACACCTAACCATGATGGAAGAGGGCACCACACCTAACCATGATGGCAAGAGGCACCACACCTAACCATGATAGCAAGAGGGCACCACACCTAAACATGATGGCAANTATATATATATATGTATATCTTTTAGCATCTTCAGCTTATGATTTCTTTCTTCTTTTTTTTTATTTTTAATTAGGCTGAAAGATGTCATGTTTGAAGTCTCCTCCTTGGCAAGCCCAAACAACCATCAGTCCTGCCCTTGTGCTCCACACTGGAGCATGGTCACCATCCCTTCCCATGGTCACCAAATGAGGTCCAGTAAGCACCACATCCTGTCTTGATCCTCCTGTATTGAGGACCCCCAAACTTTTAGGCTTCCAGGTAGGAAAACAGATCAAGACTGGAAAGTAGAGGACTCTGCCCAAGTGACATGTGCCTGTGAGAAGAATCTTTGATGGCTTCCACACCATCTGGCATCTAAAAGAGTCCTGAAAGCCAAATGTGGAAGCAGCACACAACTTTAATCCCAGAACTGGGAGGCAGAGGCAGGTGAATCGGAGCATAGGCAGGTGAATCTCTGTGAGACTAAAGCCACCCCGTCTGCATCTGGAGTTCCAGGCCAACTGGGGCTACAGGGAGACCCTGTCTCAAAACAACAAAGGTAAAATAAAATAAAGAATAAAGAGCCCTGAGACAGCAAGAACAGTCTGCTAGCTGAAGGACTAATTCAATGCCGGAGACCAGAGTCCACAACCTTCACCAGATACTCTGCCAAGGTAGCAGTTTGGACCTGGCCTGGCCATGCCTCTGAGTTGTCCTCAGTCCCCTTATTGACACCTACAAGGCAGCTGTGTAGCTACTAGGGGGCATCATCACAATGAGCCTAGGTCCCCTTGCCTCTCCCACCTGTGTGGGACTGGGGCAGGAGGATCTTCAGTTTGAGGACAGCAAGGGTTACATTGTGGAACAGCTAGCCAGTATAGCCAGTACACCAAGCGCTTGTGAAGCAGTGTTTGCTGAGTGCCCAACTCTATCCCACCATAATGAACTCTGCCCTTCCTGTGCCCCTGTAGTTACTAAGGGCTGTACAAGCATCTCTTATCCTCCAGACTTCCCAGACAGCTGTTACTGTAATTTCAGTTCTCAGATGAGGGCACACACTTAACCCTTAGGAACCCGCTCAATCCACAGGGAAAATGCTGATGTGAACCCAAATCTCAGCTGAAAGCTGCTCTCCACTATTCTAACTGCCTTATGTGGCACACTACGATGGAAACGTGCTGCTGTCAGATTTCTAGGTCACAGCACATCCCCAAGCGGAAGCCAGGCACATACCCTGACCCCATAGGGTCCCAAGGCTCCCACGGTCCAGTGCCTCTCCTAGTCCTATCAATGGGGCTCTGGATGTGGACCAGGGGACCCTGAAGATGGAACCTCTTTCTCTACTCCACTGTGACTCTCAACAGCTGTTCCCACTTCCAAGGCCCCTTCAGCCAGGGAAGAACCAGGAAGGAGCAATCATGTGCAGAGAATGTGCCAGGGAGCTACAAAGTCTGTTAAAACCAGTACTTCAGAGCCTGCAGAGATCAAGGACAGTTATTTCCTGATTCTGAATTCCTCTTTCAAGGAAAAAAATAGTGCTTCCTGTTGAGAGCTAAGTCAAAGGTGTGGTCACTGTCACTAGCCCTGCAACTGCTCACAGCTGAACTGAACACTCACTTTTTCACACACTCACGCATGCATGCCCTCACACCCATATTAACCAAAACTAAGGACGCTAAGGTCCAGCTCCTGATAGTAAAAGTTAACTTACAAGGGCAGGAAGGCCAAACAGAACTTTAGAAAAGCCCATGCTGGCTTTCCTGTGAAGTAGGCAGGGCCTGAAGCTTACAGTTCTTGACTACCGGGCAGAGAAAACTAATCTGTTAGATGGGGGTAAAGGGAGGGAAAGATAGTGTCCCCTTTTTGGTGCTAGGGCCTAAAAGCCCATTAAACAGCTATGATTTAGCCTACAGTATACCAACTCCTGCCTACAGACCTGCCCAAGCCAGAAAAACAAACAAACAACAAAAACGCAAAGTTTATAGTCAAGGTGGCCCTCGCAGGGGAGGAAGGCAAGTTCACAGACCATAGGAATCACAAGGACCTGAGCTCTGTGGCATGTCACCACTGTGGATCAACTTGATGACTATGAGCAGGCCACTCAATGGTTGTATAACCCAAAGTCCTTTTCTCTGCCTGGGAGCCATGTTGTCACCAACCCTGCTGACCCCCCAGCCTCTGAGACCTGTATGACATCATGAATCTAACAGGTGATTCAACATGTCAGGCAGGGGGTGGGAGGCACAGAGCCATCAACTACTAGCTGCTCACCCACTACTAGCCGCTCACCCACTACTAGCCGCTCACCCACTACTAGCCGCTCACCCACTACTAGCCGCTCACCCACTACTAGCCGCTCACCCACTACTAGCCGCTCACCCACTACTAGCCGCTCACCCACTACTAGCCGCTCACCCACTACTAGCTGCTCACCCACTACTAGCCACTCACCCACTACTAGCCACTTTCTTCAAGCCCCTGTCCAGGGCACAGTGCAATCCCTAAGCCAAGCTCAGAAAAGAACTGGAAGAGCTACAGGCCCCAGGCAAAAAACAGCCTGTGGTTTCATATGAACTAGGATGACCTTAACTAAGAAAACCAGTGAGTGGTTTGGAAGATTCCAGTTCTAGTCTCCAGAGACAAAATGCCAGCAAATCAACCACTGGGCTCTATCTCCTCAAAGGACATAATGACAATGTGGAGTGGAGGACAGGGCGGTAGCAGGTCCATCCCAGGGCAGCTGGGAAATAGCTTCAATTGCTGAAAACTGGAGCAGACACAAAATCTGGGGCAGAGTCTTCAAACCTGCCCCTCTGGCCCCCAGGGATGGCCCAGTGCTCTCTATCACCCAGAACCCTGCCACTTGTCCAGCATCAGACACTGTTCCTGTATGAGATTCCTTCAGTGAACCAATCCCGGACTTACTGAATGCCAAACTATTGAACTGGGCCATGCAGATGGGAAAAGGGCGGCGTTGAGAACAAGGTTCCCAAGCTAATGAAAAGGACGTCCTAAAATCAACCATGAGCACTCCTGAGTTCAATCCCCAAGATAATGAAAAGGACATCCTAAAATCAACTATGAGCACTCCTGAGTTCAATCCCCAAGATAATGAAAAGAACGTCCTAAAATCAACTATGAGCACTCCTGAGTTCAATCCCCAAGATAATGAAAAGAACGTCCTAAAATCAACTATGGGGCTGGAGAGATAGCCCAGCGGTTAAGAGCACTGACTGCTCTTCAGAGGACCTGGGTTCGATCCCCAGCACCCACATGGCGGCTGAGAACTGTCTGTAACTCCAATTCCAGGAGAACTCCAGGTCCAGGGGAATCTGAGACCCTCTTCTGACCTCCGCGGCATTGCACGACATGGGTGCACAGACCTACATGCAGACAGTACATTCATACACATACAAAATTAAATAAAATAAAAAATAAAATAAAATAAAATCAACCATGAGCACTCCTGAGTTCAATCCCCAAGGCAATGAAAAGGACGTCCTAAAATCAACTATGAGCACTCCTGAGTTCAATCCCCAAGATAATGGAAAGGACGTCCTGGGGCTGGAGAGATGGCCTAGCAGTTAAGAGCACCAACTGCTCTTTCAGAGGACCCGGGTTCGATCCCCAGCACCCACATGGTGGCTAAAAACCATCTTTAACTCCAGTTCCAGGGGAATCCAACACCCTCTTCTGACCTCCGTGGCACTGCACGACATGGGTGCACAAACCTACATGCAGACAGTACATTCATACACATAAAAAATAAAATTAAAAAAAATAAATAAATAAATAAAAAAGAGAAAAAAAAAAAAAAAAGGAAAGGAAAGGACGTCCTAAAATCAACTATGAACACTCCTGAGTTCACCTGCACACCCTGAGTTCAATCCCCAAGACCCACATGGTGGAAAGAGAGAACTGACTCCTGCAAGCTGTCCTTTAATTTCCCCATGTGCCATGGCATACACATGCACACTCACATACATACAGACATACATACACCCAAATAAAATGTAATTTAAAAAAGCAGCGCAGACATAGTGGCACATACCTTTAATCCCACCACTCAAGAGGCAGAGGTAGGCAGATCTCTGTGAGATCAAGGCCAGCCTGGTCTACAGAGTGAGGTCCAGGACAGATGGTACTAAAGGGAGACCCTGCCTCAATACCAAAAATAAATAAATAAATAAATAAAAATAAAAAAATAGGGGCCTAAGTATGTATCGTTGGTTGGCCTAGAACTCACTAATGTGCTCAAATTCACAGAGATCCACCTGCCTCTCTCTGCCTCCTGAGTGCTGGGATTGATAAAAATTTAAATAAAAAACAACAACAGCTGGGTGTGGTGGCACATGCCTTTAATCCCAGCCCTTGAGAGGCAGAGGCAGGCATATTTCAGAGTTCAAGGCCAGCCTGGTCTACATAGTAAGTTCTAGGACAGCTGGGGGTACAAGGAAACTCAGTCTCAAAAAGACAAAACAACAACAACACAACAACAACACAGGCAGGTGTGATAGCACTCTGAAGGCAAAGGTAGGGAGATTTCTATGAGTTCAAGGCCAGCCTTGTCTACACATGGAGTTCCAGGCCAGCTGGGGATACAGGAAGACCCTGACTCAAAAAAGACCAAAGACAAAACAAGCTGAACCAGAACCAGGCTGGTGCCACAACACCTTTAATCCCAGTAGAGGCAGAGACAAGCAGATCAAGGCCAGCCTGGTCTACACAGTTAGGTTCCAGGCTAGCTGTGACTATTAGGGAGACCCTATTTCAAAAAGAAAGAAAGAAAAGAAAGCAAGCAGGCTAGATGTGGTGGTGCACTCCTTTAATCCTAGCACTAGAGAGGCAGAGGCAGGTGGATCTTTGTTAAGTTCAAGGCCAGCCTGGTCTACAGAGCGAGTTTCAGGACAGCTGGGGATACAGGGAGACCCTGTCTTGAAAAGACCACAAAAAAAATAAATAAATAAATAAAAGATAAGGAAAAGTCTATNAAAAAAAAAAAAAAAAAAAAAAAAAAAAAAGCAAGAAAGCAAGCAAAAACCACTAAAAATAAATAAATAAATGAAAAGACCACAAAAAAAAGCAAGAAAGCAAGCAAAAACCATTAAAAATAAATAAATAAATAAATAAATAAATAAATAAATAAATAAAGTAAACCAAAAAAACACAAAAACAGACACAAGAAAACAAAAGCCAAGGGATAGGCGTAATAGTGTACAATAGTCATTCCAGTACTTAGAAGGTAGAGGCAGGAGGATCAAGAGTTCAAGGTCAGTCTGGGTTGCATTTTATCTGTCAGAATGAGGCAGGGAATAATTAGAGCAATCTCACCTGCTTCTCACTGTTTTTTGGAGACGGGGTCTCACTATATGGCTCTGACTAGCCTGGAGCTCAACCTGCTGCCTCTGCCTCCCAGTTGTGGGATTAGAAACTTGGGTCAGTCCTCTTTTCACTTTTTAATGGAGCAAATACAAAATTTCAAATTATGCATGTGGCTGTCATGACAGTTCTGTGGGGCGGAGGGTGGCAAGCTGAATCCTGCCAAATCTAGCCCACCACCTGTTAATTTATTTTTGTATTTTCTGTGTATGAATGCTTTGCCTGAATGCATATAAGTATATTGTGTTCTGCAATGCCCATGGAGGCAGGAAAAAGGCGTAGGATCCCCCTGGAACTGCAGTTATAGATGGTTGTCAGTTGCTGTGTGGGTGCTGGGACTCAGACCCAGGTCCTCTGCAAGAGCAGCCAGTGCTCTTAACAGCTGAGCCATCTCTCCTGCCCCAAAACACTTTCACTTGATTTTCAGAGTGGGGGGTCTCACTTTACAGCCCAGGCTGGCCTCAAACTTGTGATCTTCCTGCCTCTGCTTCCCAAGTGCTTGATTACTAAACTAAGCTCCCTTTTACATTTTTTTAAGTGATTATACAAATAATTAAAAGTCTTTATTCTGCCTATTGGCCTGCTGAAAATATTGAGCATTTGGCCCTTTAAGAAAAAATATCCCAATCCCCGACCTAGATTCCAGAAACAGACATTCCAAATGACACAAGGAGCAGAGGGCAGGTGTGTGATTCTTATACATTCTTTTGTTCATTTTTATCAAGATACAATTTACAGGGCTGGAGAGATGGCCTAGCAGTTAAGAGCACCGACTGCTCTTGAAGAGGACTCGGGTTCGATCCCCAGCACCCACATGGCAGCTGAGAACTGTCTGTAACTCCAATTCCAGGAGAACTCCAGTTCCAGGGGAATCCGACACTTAACACCATACGTTAAGCAGGCATAACCCACAAGATCGAATTAAACAATTTCAGGCTTATTTTAAATGTAAAACTGTTCACTACAGTTACTACAAACGGGGACAATCCTTTTCTTTTTCAGATGCTTTATCCTGATTTATAGTTTTCCCAGAAAGACAGGAGTTGTAACATACCAGAAAACTGATAAGTTTACCAAACCCATCCAGACTGTCTTCTTCTGGACTGCATGCAGCTGGTTCAGAATTTAAACCTGTAACAGGGAGTCAGGTTCAAGCTAGGAGAGGACTGAAAATTAAAAACTCTGTATATTCACAATCCTATTCAGGGCCACCATTTACCTGTGCCCATTTAATCTAAACCTGTAACAGGGAGTCAGGTTCAAGCTAGGAGAGGACCTCCAAGGTATTGCACGACACAAATCTACATGCAGACAGTACATTCATACACATATGAAAATAAATTTTAAAAAGATACAATTTACAGAATATAAAGTTAGCCATTTTAAGTGAACAATTCAGTAGCATTTAGTATATTACACAACCTTGTGCAATCAGTACTTCCACCCAGTTCCAAAACATTTCATCGCCCTCTATCTAAGCAGAATCTCAGTCCCATTAGCCGTCACTCTCATTCTCCTCCCCCCGACCTCTGGCAGCTACCAATTTGCCTTCTGTTTCTATTGATGTACCCACTCTTGGACATTCATATGATTGAACTCCCACACAGTGTGACCTCTTCTGTTCAATTCTTTTACTTGGTACATGTTACAGCACGTCTCAATATTTTGTTCATTGTCAGAGGAAAGGAGACTCTATTCTATAAATTCACAAATTGTTACCCACTGCCTACAAATGGACATTCAGATTATTGCCATTCTTTGACCACTATGAATAGTACAGTTCTAAAGTATTTACATACAAGTTAAGTATTTGAGTTTTCGTTTCTTCTGTCATATGCTGAGCAGAACTGCTAGCTCACACAGTACTAATTCTACATTTAACTTCTTGAGAAATTGCTGAACTGTTTTCTTTTTTAAATTTTATTTATTTTTTTGAAATTTTTATTTATTCTTGTATGTCTATGAATGTACTGTCTGCATGTAGGTTTGTGCACCCGTGTCGTGCAATGCCACGGAGGTCAGAAGAGGATCTCGGATTCCCCTGGAACTGGAGTTAAAGATGGTTCTCTGCTGCAATGTGGGTGCTGGGGATTGAACCCGGGTCCTCTGCAAGAGCAGTCGGCACTCTTAACCACTAGGCCATCTCTCCAGCCCTGAACTGTTTTCTGTAGTGGTGGTACTATCCTATCCCTGCTAGCAATGCCAAAGGGCTGAAATTTCTTCAGATCTTCACCAACACTTGTTTAACTGTTTTTTAGAATTATAACCATTCCTATGATTTGATTTGCATTTCCCTGATGACTAATAATTGAATGTCTTTTCATGTCCTTGGTCATGTGTAAAGAGACTTCATGCAGCCGGGACTTTGGACACATCCCCTACCAAACAATGCAACAACTATGCACAGTGAGCAATAGTCTAAAAAGGATGGACAAGACATTTCCCCCATTACTCTTGAAACAAATGTTAAGTCAGACAAGTTCTGTATACTGGAACGTCTAAAAAAGTAAGAGGACCAAAGGAGTAAATCCCTGACAAAGTGTTTCACAGAGATCTCGTCCTAGCTCCCACCCTGCAGCCCAGCAGCTACAGCAGTAGGGCACCATTGGCACAGTGAAGGCAGAATTAACCAGGACCAGGAACCCCAGGAGAGAGCATGCCAACTTTATTTCCCAAGAAACTACATGACCCTGCCTAGGCCCCATGACAAAAACAGGAAGGGCAAGATAGCAGAATGAGTTCAAATACAGTGGCTTCTTCTAGAGAAAGAAGAATGAAATAAGCCATGTGACAAACCTGGGAACCCTGTAGACATACACAGAGGGTGGAAGGCTGAAGACCCTAACCTACCCTGAGTCCCCCACTAACCAGCCCTCACAAAGATCCGCCTGCCTCTCTGAGTCACCTCCCTGTTTCTCTCTTTTGTACATCCATGGGGCTAAGGGGCACAGAGTTGTCCCTCTGTGCTGGCTGTTTGCTAAGTAACCATTCACACCTATAACTTCAGCAAAACCCCCAACCCCCCCCCCACAAAAGTCTCTAGACCCTTACTGAGCACTAACCACTACTTCTGACTCAGGGTGGATGACTCTACCTAAGGAGCCACATTGGACATCCACCTCCACGACGTCAGACTTACCTCTGAATTTCTACTACCAAGTTGCTCCAAATCTGCTCTTCTCAAGATATTTTCTGCTTACCTCTACTAGAAAACCTACTCAACTTTCCTCTCTCTAGGTCTCTCAAGTTGTAGAAAGAAGACCTTCTGGGGCTGGAGAGATGGCTCAGCCATTAAGAGCACCGACTAACTGCTCTTGCAGAGGATCTGGGTACGATTCCCAGCACCCATATGGCGGCTAAGAACCATCTTTAACTCCAGCTCCAGGGGAATCCGATGCCCTCTTCTGACCTCCGCAGCATTGCACTACATGGGTGCACAAACCTACATGCAGACAGTACACTCATACACATAAAAAAATAATAAATATAAGCCGGGTGTGGTGGCACACGCCTTTAATCCTAGCACTTGGGAGGCAGAGGCAGGCTGATCTTTGTGAGTTCAAGGTCAGCCTGGTCTACAGAGCAAAATCCAGGACAGCTGGGGCTCCAGGGAGACCCTGTCTCAAAAAGACCAAAAAAAAAAAATAATAAAAAATAAAAAATAATAATAATAATAATAAATTTAAATAAATAAAAAAGTAAATAAATAAAAAAGAAGACCTTCTGCTGGGTGTGATATTGCATGCCTTTAATCCCAGCACTCAGGAGGCAGAGGCAGGTGGATCTCTGTGAGTTCAAAGCCAGCCTGGTCTACATAGTGAGTTCTAGGACAGCTGGGGCTATAGGAAGACCCTGTCTCAAAAAGACCAAAAAAAAAAAAAATAATAATAATAATAATAATAATAACAATAAAGGAAGGAGGGAAGGAAGGAAGGCAGGCAGGCCTGCCTTCCTAGCCATTAGCCTGGATCACTCACACACCCTCTTCTAGATCTGGCGTTAACCATGTTATTTACCTAAAAACAAGTGGTAAATTTGAAAAGTTATGCATAAAAATATCCACAAAACAACTGATAATATTAGAAACTTATTTCATAGAGCTTGGAGAGAAGGAAGGCCTTCTTACTCGTGACATTAAAACTACAAACTAGCTGGATGTGGTGGCGCACACCTGTAATCCCAGCACTCAGGAGGCAGAAGCAGGCAGATCTCTGTGAGTTCAAGGCCAGCCTGGTCTACATGGCTAGTTGCAAGATAGATGGGGCTACAGGAAGACCCTGTCTCAAAAACAAAACAAAACGAAACTACAGACTAGAGCCAGAGAGATGGCTCCTTGGGTAAAGGCATTTGCCAGCCAGCCTCACAACCTGAACTGGGTCTCTAGGACTCACATGGTGGAAGGAGAGAACCAACTCCTGAAGTATCCTCTGATCTCTACACACTCTGTGGCACATGAGCACATATACATATATGCATATGGAAACATACACAAATGTGATTTTATAAAATTAATAAAGCCAGCTGGGCATGGTAGCACACATCTTTAATTCCAGCACTCAGGAGGCAGAGGCAGGTAGATCTCTGTGAATTCAAGGCTAGCCTAGTCTACATAGCAAGTTCCAGGCCAGCTGGGGCTACAAAGAGACCCTGTCTCAAAAGATTAAAAAAAAATTTAACTGCATTCATTGTACTTTGCTAATTTGGTTCTGGGAATAAACTCAGGGCCTCTAAGCATGCTAAGCACATGTTCTACCACTGAGCTATAGCCCCAGCACCAACTGCATTCACTTTAAGGTTACTACATGAAAAATGACCACACACAAAGAGAAAAGTGACACTTGAGAAAAACAAAACAAAACAAAACAAAACAAAACAAAACTGCCATAAGTGAGAGGAAGATGGGCAAACTATAGTTCCCAGACCAGGCCAATCCTGTCAGCTGCCTATTTTTTGTAAATAAAGTTTTATTGGAACACAGCTACATCCATTGGTTCACGTATTATCTATAGCTCATCATGCATTATGATGTACATAGTTGTTAGAGAACCATATGGCTCTCACAAAGGCTAAACTATTTACTACTATTAAGCCCTTTACACACAGTTTGCAGACCCTGACCAAAAGCATATGCAGAAACTACAAATCACCACAGGAAGGAGAAGAAATAAGAAATACAAACATGCAACCCACAGAAGAAAAAGTACTCAATACATATTGTAAAGGAAGAGCCAGTGTGGTGGCACACACCTATAATTCCAGCACTTTGGACATGGAGACAAGAGGATCAGCAACTCAAAGCCTGCCATAGCTACAAAGCAAGTTCAAGGCCAGTCTGGGCTAAATGTGACTCCGTCTAGTGAAAGAACAAACAAAAAACCAGAAACCTACAAATATAGAGGTTTAACTTCATTAATAACTAGGGAAATCATTAAATTAAATCATTTGATAATGTCCATTCCTAAAAATATTATGACATAGCCTTTTGGAAAATTAGTGCACTTGATGTCAACTAACCATTGTATTTTTAGGTATCTGCCTCAGGGAAATACTTGTATGTACACACCCAACCAAAGTCATTATAAAGCTGTTTGCTGAGGCATTTACTATTTCTTTTTTACTTTATTTATTTTTTTTTTTTTTTATTTTTTTTTTTTTTTATTTTTATTTATTTATTTTTTGTATGTGTACGAATGTATTGTCTGCATGCAAGTCTGTGCACCCGTGTCGTGCAATGCCGCGGAGGTCAGAAGTGGGCGTCGGATTCCCCTGGAGCTGGAGTTCTCCTGGAGTTGGAGTTTCAGACGGTTCTCAGCCGCCATGTGGGTGCTGGGGATTGAACCCGGGTCCTCTGCAAGAGCGGTCGGCGCTCTTAACCGCTAGGCCATCTCTCCAGCCCAATTTTTTACTTTATTTATTAGTGCATATTGTGCACACACATATGTATGGTACATGTGTGGGGGCATGCACATGCCATGGCACACACGCAGAGGTCAGACAACTTTGTACAGTTAGCTCTTGCTTTCCACACATGTGGGTTTGAAGGCTGGAGCTCAGGTTGTCAGGCTTGCATAGCTTTTACTCATGGCACCTTGTCATTAGCCCTACATTTACTATTTATTTATAACAGCAAAACTCATTAGTAACCTTGATCTCCACCAATGAGAGAATTATAAGACATCCCAAATGGTCCAATATGCAAAACGACTCATGTTTTTATATGTAACACTATGAAAAAGAACTCTGAACATTGCCAAGCAGAAAAAAGTACAGAGATACAAGTACATACCTCTGGCTTAAAAAGGTTTAAATGAGAGTTAGCAAGACGGCTTAGTATGTAAAAGCACTTGCTGCCAAGCGTAAAGACCTGACTGAGTTCAATCCCTGGAACCCACATGATGGAAGAAAGTAGGATACTGTGACACATGGGGAGACACACACACACACACACACACACACACACACACGATAAGTAAATAAATAAATGTAAAAAAAGTTTAAGATTTAAATGATACTTTAATCCACATGTATGTACAGAAATGCACAAAAGGATTGAAGAAAAATGTCACCCTGGGAACAGAGCTGAGTGGACCTGGCACAACCTGAGTAACAGCAACACGGGGCTATTGCTTATTACTATGGTAGAACACTCTGAATTCCAGGGAATAGAAGACAGGACTCCTGGGCCCCAAACAGGCACTTTCACAACACCTTTCAAAACACAACCGCCCTGAACCTTGCTGTCCATCGTGCTCATGGGGTGGCTGCTGAAGACCCTGAAGAGAAGGACAAAAGGTTCTTAGGAATCTAGGTTCCACTCTACAAGTCCTTCCTTCCCTTCTTTGAGTTTCAGGCTTTTCTACAGCGAAAGGAAGTGGTTACATTAGCTGACCTCCAAGTGCTTCCCAAGTCTGATGCCACAACACAGGCAGGCCCTGGAAGAGGTTCCCTACTTCTCTAGGGGAAAACAAACAAACAAAACCTGCAGCTGAGGAAATAGAGCTCAAATCAGAAGGCTCAAAGGAATGTGCACTCCTGGGAAGATGACATCCCTCGGGTGGCCTTATACCTACCTCCCTAGACTCAAACCCTGGCCTATTAGAGAACAGGGAGCCCTGATGATCCCTGATAGATCTTCCAGCTTGGACAGTCTAAAATAAGCTCTGGGCAGGAGGAACAACAGGAAGCAGGGGCTTGGGAGAGACTGAAGGGGACAGACTGGCTGAGGTTTTTCTAATGGAGCCATAAGGACAGCAAAGGCAGGGGGCAGGCAGATACTGTTGGCAAGAGCCTCTGGTCTCCCTCCTCTCCTTTCAAGAGCAATTTCTTCCTGAAAGATCCCAGGAGGTAGAAGGCTGAACTAATCTCTCTCTGCACAAATAACCCTACTCATTATATCAGAAACTACCATTCCATTTGTGCCTGAAGGTCTCAGGCTCGTTTCAAAATCCACAATTCAACTTTGAATACAGTGAAAAAGAGTACAATACTTTCAATTTACCTCTCTCCTTAGGTTCAATTAATAATCAACAGATTAAAAAAAAACGTTTAGGCTGAAACATGCAAATTTCAGTCATTTATCTCAGCTTAACCAGAAAACAGCCCCAGTTTTGGCAGCTGCTTTGAATGACCAGGAAACTTACAAACCTCTCAAAATGTCTTTGCTAAGACCAGAAACTTAAACCAAAGTTACTATTCTGTGAGTGATGTTTTGGTTTGTTAAACTGTAAGGGGAAAAGCTTAATAAAACCTTTCTTGCTTTTCACAAAGCACGGTGGGAGAAGTAAGCCGGCAATCACTATTACTAGTTTACAGTTAAGGAAATTAAAATGTAGAGGTAAGGGCCCGGTTCAAGGTCACACCTACACCTCAGAAAGCTACCGCCAAGACTACAAGCAGTCACCTCATAAACCCCAGCTTCCCAGAACAGTGTTTTGCCTTTCCCAAGTGGACACATCTCTTTGGTGTCCTCACAAATCAATGACTGAGGCCTGGAGAATTTGCTTAAGTGTCTTGTTTCCTGGTAGTTGGAAGCAACCACAGAGAAAGGAACCGCAGCCGGGGCCAGAACCCCTGCCTTTCCCTACAACCCTATTCTGGTCTGCCCTGTAAACAAGTCAAACCCTGCTTGTGTTTAAATGACATTAAAAACCGCCAGGGCACTTCAAAGCATTGTTTTCTGTCTAAGCCATTCTTTCCGTAAAGAGTGGCTACAACTAGGTCACACTGGGCTGGAATACACAGGGAGCTCTATGGACTGGCAATAGGCAGGAAGGCACTGAGAGGAAACTGAGGAGACTGGGGAGGAACGTGAGCGGGATGCACAGGTCCTTCCCAAGGCAGTGCAAACAAATAAGGCCAGAAATCGTCAACACCACAAGCCTGAGAGCAACCAGCTCTCAACGGCCAGAGGGGCTAGCAGCCAAAGCTCGGGGATCCTGTACCAACACAAATTCCCCATTTCCTACACCATTCCCAGGTAGGGGCCTGTGTGTTCGGTGTCTCGGATTCTTACGCAGGCTGGGAAAAGAACGCCTAACCTGGTCCAAAGCCTTCAACCAACAGAGGGGGTAGAAGAGACCAAACTTTCCCCAGAATATCTGAGCCCAGACTACAGAAATGGGGATAGAGGAAACTCAAGCGCCAGACCCTGCTCCCCTCACTTGGAGGCACCCCACCTCTCTCCAGTCTCCGATGGTGACAGCGACTTAAAAGGCAGACAGGCTCTGTTCGACAAGATGGAAGCCTGTGGCCCAGGCAGACAAACCAATTCCTGGGACAGTGTGGTGGCAAAGGCTGAGTCCAGTCCCAAGACAGGGGGGTGGGATGGAGGGTCCTGACAAGCAGCAAGTAATCCCCCAGCGCTTTGTTCCTACCCAGAGAAACCAGGCAATCTTGAGTCACCCAGAAAGCATGAATCACACGGCAGGGCTATGGGAACGGGAAAGGATGTTATTTTTCGGCATACTTGAGGATTTTCCCTTTGTCCCGGCTCTATCGATACTCTTCCACCCCCATTCCAGCCCCATCCCCCAGCTCTCACGCAATTTTCCTGCTCCATTTTTATTTTCCTGTGGCCTTCGCCGGCGCCGCGCGCCCCGGCCCAACTCGCAGGAAGGGCTCCGGCTCGGCGCCCGCGGCCGCTCACCTGCGTCAGGTCCTCGTCGTTGAGCAGATGAGATTCGCGGGGCTTGAAGCAGTTCTGACACTTGCTCTTGTTGAAGATGTTGGCCTGGAATTTCCTGCACGGGTTCTCCTTGGCCGCCGACATGTCGGCGCGGCGGCGGCGGCGCGGTCCGGCCCGGCCCGGCCCGGCGCGCTCCCGGGGGTCGGGGCTCAGCGCGGCCGCCGCCGCATCCCCCGCCGATCGCCGCAGGCCTGGCCCGGCCCGGCCTCTCGGCTCTCGCCGCGCGCTGTCCGCCCGCCGCGGCCTCAGAGCGCGCGCGCCGCCCGGCGGCCCGCCCCTCCGCCGGGCCGCCGCGGGCCCATGGACGCGGCCTCGGCCAGCTGCCTCCGCCGCGGCCGCCTCCTAGGCGCCGGTCGCCGCCGGCCCACTAGTCTAGCCGCCGCGCTGCCCTGGGCGCCCGCGACCGCTGCGAATGGAGCGCGGCGCCGCGCGCTCTCGGGACGGGGCGGGGCGGGGCGGGGCGGGGAGGAGCGGGACCGCGTCGTGACCGGCAGCCCGGCGGGCCAATTGTGCTCGGATACAGCCGCTAACAAAGAAACCCGTCGGCCAATAGCTGGAGGGGGCGGGGCCGAGAGCGGCCCGCTCAAGGTAAGTTGTGCGGGCGGGGAAGGTGGGGGCGCCGGGATGGGACTTTCAGGTTTGGTGGACTGGCGCAGGGGCCCGTGCCGTGGCCTGACAGCTGTGACGCCCGGCCGGGCCTGCTGGGGGAAGGGCGCCGCGGACCTCCGCCGGCCGCTCGCCTCCCGCGTGGCCACCCCGCCGGGCCCAGCCTGGGCCCCTACTGTATGCCAGGCCTTCTGTCCCAGATAGCACCGTTAGGGGTAGGGACATGCTTTTAGCACATTGAAGTTTCACAACCTTCCCGTGATCATTCCCATTTTACATGTGAACACAGGCGCGTGAAGCAGTTAATAAGACCTGGGAGAAATGTCAGCAGGCTTCAGGAGCTGTCAGTTCTATTATGGGAGACGAGTGAACCCAACTCTGCTAGGTCCTGAGCTACGCATTCTAACCTTCATTATGTGCTTAAAGGAAATTAAGGCTTAGACACTGGCAGTAGCCTGTGCAAGGTCACTCTGCCAGGAAGGAGTCAAACTGTCATTCCAAGCCACTGTTGCCCAGACTCCCAAACAAAAGGACACCTGGAAAGGGAAGGGCAGAGGAGTCCAGGATGGCTGCAGGAGGAAGTGGCCGGGAGGGCAAACCCTGCTCCTTAGGAGACTGGAGTCCTTCCAGCAGCAGTATCTAAGCAGAGAGGGGCAGGGAAATGCTCCCCTTAACTGGAGGTGGAATTGGGGAAGAGGAGCAGAAAGAACAAGGTACTTGATCCCAACACTCTGGAAGCAGAGGCAGGAGGATGGAGAGATTGAGGACAGACTGGGCCATGTAGTGAGACATTTTCAAGGAGGAGAAGGAGGAGGAAGAGGAAAGGGTAAAGAGATTTGATGACACCTAATCACCCAGGCTTGGGATTCCAGGCTCACCCCCCCTGGCTGTCTGGGAGTCATCCTGAATTTTTAAGGGGTGAGCTAACACTTCCTTCACAGTGGAGGTGACATTGGACCAGATGGTACATCAGTGAGAGCAGCTGCTGTTCAGGGTATGAGAAGGCTTTAGGAGAGAAATGCCTCCAGAGCTGGGTACTTTTCCACTGATCATATGCTAACTACGGAGGAAGAGATGCTTTCCTGCACCAAGAATCAGGAATGGAGGAAGGCAGATCAAAGTCCTCCTGGAGCCTATAGGGAAAGCCCAGCTCAGACCAAGCTATGGGCAAGTCCTTTACTCTGACTGGTACCTCTTCAACCACATGTACAAAACTGACATGAATGTATGGTGTTGCAAACATTAAGTGATAGAATGCTTGTAAAATATTTCACATAATACGGCCAAGCATTAATCAGTGAATTTTGGTGAAGGATGTTGCAACTTTACCAGTTTAGATTTTTGCAAAATGAAGGGGAGCAGGGTAAGGGAGTCTGACAGTGCCTGCCTACACAGAATACTCCAAAAGTGGTACAAATGGTGGCCTCTGGGGAAGCTGAACCAGGTGGCTGGAAGGTGACCTACTTTTAATTTTCATTGTAAGCCTTTTATTCTCTTTGGGTTCTTGTGTTATGTGTATGTACAAGATTAGGCTAGGGCAGGGTGTGGTGGCGCAAGCATTTGATCCCAGCACTCAGGAGGCAGAGGCAGGGGCATTTCTGTGAGTTCAACACCAGCCTGGTCTACATAGTAAATTCCAGGCTAGCTGGGGATATAGGGAAACCCTGTCTCAAAACGACAAAAAGAAAAAAGAAAAAAAAAAAAAAGAAACAAACAAAGATTAGGCTGGCAAGATGGCACAACATGTAAAGGTTCTTACTACCAAGCCCAATGACTTGAGATCAACTTCTGAACCCACATAGTTGAAAGAGAGAACTGAATTGCAAGGTGTCCTCTGGCCTCCATATAAGTGCCATAGTGTGCACCTGCAAATATATACACACATGTAACACAAATACACATACACACACACTGAAAAGTAATTTAAAAAATCTTGGCCAGGCATGGTGTCCCACACCTTTAATCCCAGCACTTGGGAGGCAGAGGCAGGTGGATCTCTGTGAGTTCAAGGCCAGCCTGGTCTATATAGTGAGTTCCAGGACAGCTGGAGCTGCACTGAGACCCTGTCTCAAAACAAACAAAAAAACTTAAAACAGACTGGAACTCACTTTGTAGACCAGGCTGGCCTTGAACTCACAGAGATATGCCTGCCTTTGCCTCTCAAGTGCTGGGTTCAAAGGTGTGCACCATCAGGCCCAGCTTAAAACAGACTTTAAAGCCCTGGAACCAATTAAGGCCACCTTACTAAAAAGTTCAGGCCTGCCACAGACTGGGGATCACAGCTTCAGGTGTGAAGGAGTGATTCGGAGATCCTGAGGCTGCCAGGAGCTCACACTGAAGCAAACAGAGGCCCATGGAAACATGATACATTCCCTTGATGCTGGCCCCATAGGCAGTCTGGAAGGCCTGGAGAAGCAGTGGCCAAGCCAGTCCACAGCTGGATAAGACCTAACCTGGAGAATAATGTAGGAAGGCATTCCAGATCAAGATAGGAGGACCAGCTGAGGACCTGCACATAAGAAGCCTGGCTGTCACTGGGTCACTGATAGAGACTTGAACCGTTACAATGGAGGCATCAGGAAGATGAGTGGGTAGTGTAAGCTCAATCTCTAAGAAGCTGCTGGTGGGTACTATTACTTATGCTCATTTGACAAAAGACATCCGCGGGGCTCAGGACACAAAGACTTTGTCTATGGTCATAATTATGCACTTTGGGTTTTTAAATTTTTTTAAAGTTTGTTTTCTTTTTTGAGACAGGTTTTCCCTGTAGCCCCAACTGGCCTAGAACTCGCTATGTAGACAAAGCTGGCCTTGAACTCACAGAGATTCGCCTGCCTCTGGCTCCAGAGTGCTGGGATTCAAGGCATGTGCCACCATGCCTGGCCTTTATTTTTATTTTATGTATATGAGAGTTATGCCTACATGTGTGTAAGTACACCCATGTAGGTATGACATAGTGCCTGTAAAGGACAGAAGAGGGCATTGGATCCCCTGAAACTGGACTTATGGATAGATGTTAGCTACCATGTGGGTGCTTGAATTCGAACCTGGGCCTTCTTCAAGAACAGCCGGTGCTTTTAACTACTGAGACGTCTCTTCAGTCCAATTATGCACTTTATAAGTAAGGGTTCAAATCATGCAAACTGGCCCCACAGATACCTGGACAGTGGGAGTAGTCAACTTTGAGTAGAATCCAGGGCCTTGCACATGCTTGGTAAGTGCACTACTGAGCCAAGCCCCAACCCAACTGTGAGTTGTTTTGACGAGGTATCAGTATGGGGGCCTTTGGCAAGCAGAAGCCTGGAAAAGGGTCCATTAAGAAATAACTAGCCTCGGGCTGGAGAGATGGCCTAGCGGTTAAGAGCGCCGACCGCTCTTACAGAGGACCCGGGTTCGATCCCCAGCACCCACATGGCGGCTGAGAACCGTCTGAAACTCCAATTCCAGGAGAACTCCAGTTCCAGGGGAATCCGAGACCCGCTTCTGACCTCCGCGGCATTGCACGACACGAGTGCACAAACCTGCATGCAGACAGTACATTCATACATATACAGAAATAAATAAAATTAATAAAAAAAAAAAAAAAAGAAATAACTAGCCTGGCGTGGAGGCACATGCCTTTAATCCCAGTACTCGGGAGGCAGAGGCAGGCAGATTTCTGTGGGTTTGAGATCAACCTGGTCTACAGTCTACATAGCAAGTTCCCAGACAGCTGGAACTGCAGGGAGACCCTATCTCAAAAAGACTAAATAAATAAATAAATAAATAAATAAATAAGTAAATAAATAAATGACTATGAAAGACCCAAAAAGATAGGGCTGGAACTAGAATAGTATCAGGAGATAACAGGAATGAAATTAAACAACATTGAGAAGGTGTTTAAAATTCCATTAACTCAGCATCTGGAGGGCAGGGCTGGGGCTGAGTTGCTGCTATATTTCTCCACCTAGTTCAGTCCCTCACACAGAGTTGGAGCTCATCAAACACCCAGCCACAACTGAATGAAAACATGTGATTCCATCGTGTTGAACTATTATCTATCACCTTCATAAGATTATAAAACCCACCCAACCGGGTTTGGTCTCATAGCCTTGGGTTCCCTTTCAAGAAGCAGAAATATAAACATTCATTAGGCTGTATGCCTAAATTTGGTTCACTAGGGATGTGGCAAAGTAGCAGAGCACTTAAGTAGTATTTATTTAGGGAGCTGGAGAGATGGATAAATGGCTAAGAGCACTGGTGCTCTTGCAGAGGATCCAGGTTTGCATCCCAGTATCCATAAGGCAGCTAACAACCACCTGAAATTCCAGTTCCAGGAGATCTGACATCTTCTTCTGTCCTTCGTGGGCATTGAATGATATGGGTGCCTTTACACAATGCAGGCATAACACACACAAAATAAAAATTTTATTTATTACTTTTATTTTATGCATATGCATGTATTGCGGCATGTATGTAAGTGCACTCATATCGTGCAATATCCTCAGAGGTCAGAAGAAGGTGTCGGATTGCTTGGAACTAGTTGTTCGCTTCCATATGGGTTCTGGGAACTGAACCCTGGTCCTCTGCAGGAGCAGCCAATACTCTTTTTTTTTTTTTTTTTTTATTTTTTTTTTTTTTTTTGTTTGTCTTTTTGAGACAGGGTGTCCCTCCCTGTAGCCCCAGTTTTGGTCCTGGAAACTGAAACTCACAAAGATCCACCTTGCCACACAAGATCCACCTCCTCTGCCTCCCAAAGTGGCTAGGATTAAAGTCATGCACACCACTATGCATTGCTGGCTTTTTGGTCGTTTTCGAGCAGGGTCTCCCTATGGCCCCAGCTGTCCTGGAACTTGCTCTGTAGACCAGGCTGGCCTTGAACTCACAAAGATCTGCCTGCCTCTGCCTCCCAAGTGCTAGGATTAAAGGTGTGCCCCACCACGCCCGGCACAGCCAGTACTCTTTTTTTTTTTTTTTAATTTTATTAATGTATGTGTATGAATGTACTGTCTGCATATAGGTTTGGGCACCTGTGTCGTGCAATGTCGCGGAGGTCAGAAGAAGGTCTCGGATTTCCCTGGAACTGGACTTCTCCTGGAATTGGAGTTACAGATGGTTCTCAGCCATGTGGGTGCTGGGGATCGAACCTGGGTCCTCTACAAGAGCAGTCGGTGCTCTTAACCGCTAGGCTATCTCTCGAGCCCACAGCCAGTACTCTTAACCACTGGCCTGGAACTCACTATGTGGACCAGGCTAGCCTTGAACTCACAGAGATCCATCTGCCTTTGCCTCCTCGATGCTGGGATTAAAGGCACACACCCCTACCCTAGCCTGACTTCGATTCTTAACACTACACAAAAAAAACTGTGTTTTAGCCAAGTATGTGGCTATAATCGCAACACTCAGGGACTGAAACAGGAGGATTCCTGTGAGTTTGAGACTAGCCTGGGCTTCATAGGCAGTGACAGACTATCCAGGGCTATACCTGTATCAAAACAAAACAACAAAACAAAACAAAGCAAAATGGGCTGGAGAAATGGCTCAGCAGTTTAAGGTACTGATTGCTTGCTCTTGCAGAGGACCCAGGTTCTGTCCTCTGGACCCACATGGCAGCTAACAACCATCCTAACTTTAGTTCCAGGGGATCTGACACCCTCTTCTGACATCTGTTGGCAATGCACAACATGGATGCACTTACATACATGCAGGCAATACAATCATACACATAAAATAAAAAAAATAGTCAAACAAAACAAGATGGTTCACTATATTGTTTTTATCTCAATATAAAATGTGTACCTCTGACAAGCAAGCAAAGAAAAAGTCTGAAAGGCAGTTGTGTCTTGCTGTGTGGTTCTGTTACCCTTGAAAGCCTCCAGTGAGGTAGCAGCATAATTTACATGAACATATACATGTACGTATAGAGGTAGTCACCGTTTTGATCATCTGTCTGCCCTTGACCTTAGTATAAGTGGGAATCTGCTAGGTGTACTTGTTTTTTCTCACCATATCTGTGAAATTCACATGTCTACACTATACATATTACACTTCTCATTGCTAGGACCAAATGCCTGACAAGAAGCAGCTTGAGGAAGGGTTTCTTTCTGTTCCCATTTTGAATGCACAATCCATCATGGTGGCTGAGGCCTGGTGGCAGGAGTCGCTGGTGGCTACGGAAGTAGGTGTGTGAAGCTGCTTGTTCACATCTCTGTGGACAGGAAGCAAGGCGTGGGGAGTGGAATTCAGTCCATGAGGTGGAGCTGCCCACAGTGGGGGTAAGTCTTCTCACGGTTAATCTTCTCAGGAAACATCCTCACAGACACACCCAAAGATGTTGCTGCACTAATGCCCTAGGCATTTCTTGATCCAATCAAATTGACGCTGGTCATTAACCATCACATCTTACATTGCTGCCCTCTTGTCCATCATGTGGCTCTAGCACAGTGTATCCAGCCCTTGTAGGTGGCTGTTGGGGATATTGCCACATAGCTCTGTACTCAACTGGACTTCTCATCTTTTTTTCTGTGTTAATAACTCATCATAGGATTCTGACTTTTATTATTTATTCATATAGATGGCACGGTATGGCATGATGTGTGTGTGTGCTCATGGGCATACGCAAGCACTCATGTTGGAGGTCAGAAGACAACCTCAAGTGTTGGTCCCCACATTTCACGTTATCTGAGGCAGGGTCTGTTTGGGGTTCACAGCTGTGTACACCAGGCTGGCTGGCCACTGAGCTTCCTGGGATTCTTCCAGGCCAGCTACAGGGAGACCCTGTTTCAAAAAACAACAACATAAAGAGGTGGGAAAAGAAAAGGCTTTGAAGTCAAGGAGACCAGGGAATCATCCAGTCCTGGCTCGGTCTCCTTTCAGATGGACCCATGAAACTCTCTTCGCATCTACTGAGCACTGACTGTGTCTGAACCCTGTTTCACTGTCTTCTGTATTTGTGAGCTGCCAGATTCTGCTGATAAGTTCTTTGGGTCTTGGCAATGGGAGGAGGTTCTTTCAGGCAAGCTCAGGGGTGGCTGCTGGGGGTCGGTCATGGAGTGGACGGCAGCCCCTTTCCACAGTTCAGAGCCTCTGCTTTCTCCAGGGATTCCCCTTATGTGCTGAGACCTCAGGAGTCCCTAGAGTGCTCCAGGAGGCAAGAAGCCAGAGGTAGCTGATTTTCAGAGATGAGTTTGGGGCTCTGCAAAGTAAGCTGTCAGTCATGGCCCAGGCCCACGTAGCCTACAGGTAGGAGGGCTAGCTTGTGGAAGGAATCCCAAAAAGTGGCCTGTTTCTTCAGATTACAAAGAGTAGCCAAGCATGGAGACAGGAGCCTATAGTCCCTTGCATTCAGGAGGTAGAGACAGGAGGATCAGGAGTTCAAGACCATCTTCTCTAACATACACAAGTCAAGGCTAACTTAGGCTGTAAGAGACACAGTCTCAAACAAAACAAAACAAATGAAACAAAATATGTGGCCAAAAAGACAGTGCGATCTAAACAAAGTAATAGGTGGGAGGAGTTTAGAACCAGCCCAGAAACACAGGAAGTGCTAACATTAGCAATTGTTATTATGTCTATGACCTCAGTCAGGATGGCATGTTTTTTTTTAAAGGGCCAATTAGCAAATATTTTGAAATTTTCTTTTTAGTTCAAATATTTCTTTTTCTCTTCTTTTCTCTTTTTACTTGTTTTGTTGAGATGGGAGTCTCGCTGTATACCCCTGGCTGGCCTGGAGCTTGATATGTAGACCAGATTGGCCTAGCTCTCACAGAGATTCCCCCTGCCTCTTCTTCCTGAGTGCTTGGATTAAAGGTATATGCCTCCATGCCTGGCTTCAGATAGTTTCCTGTAGCTGCTCAAGTCCACCACTACATAGAGAGGCTTCACAGACAAGACCGGGCCCAGTGTGTGCACTGATAACTGGTGTGCAGAGTTAGGTCATCTTTCCTAGGGGATATTTCTTTTCCTCCTAGCCCACAGGTGAAGAAACTGAGGCACAGAGAGGTCAAGTAACTTATTCAAGGTTCTGTATGATCTTCAAGTAAAGAAACTACTGCTTACTCTTTTGGGAGGGGGCTGGACTCCACCCTTGCTCAATGCACTCATTGCTACACTAGAGAGAAACTAAAAGATTTCTGAGGCCCCTTTCAGCTGGGATGGAAGGTGATAGGAGGCAGTTTCTAGAATGGAAAGTAAATGACAGCAGTCTTTAGGTTCCTGGGGAGCAGGTCGCATGCTAGGCATAGACAGTCTGTCCAGAAGAGTAGGTTAGCCATTCCTTGACGCTCTTAAATATGAACCCCCCCCTTTTTTTTTTTTTGTCTTTTCAAGACAGGGTCTCCCTGTAGCTCCAGCTGTCCTGGAACCCCTTTTTTTAAAATCTTTTATTTATTTTTGTATGTGTATGAGTGTACTGTCTGCATGTAGGTTTGTGCACCTGTGTCGTGCAATGCCGCAGAGGTCAGAAGAGGGCATCGGATTCCCCTGGAACTGGAGTTCTCCTGGAATTGGAGTTACGGACGGTTCTTAGCCACCGTGTGGGTGCTGGGGATCGAACCCGGGTGCTCTGCAACAGCAGTCAGTGCTCTTAACCGCTAGGCCATCTCTCCACCCCCAAATATGAACCCCTTTAACTAAGCGATGCCAGTTCTAGAAAGGTGAGTTGTAAAACTGATCACACAGGTACAGGAAGGATTTGTTTTGATGTTTATCTTCTAGTTCTTTTCCTTCCTCTTTTCCCTTTCCCCTTCCTCTTTTTTTTTTTTTTTATTTTTTTGCCTGAGTGTTTTTCCTGCGTGTGTGTAATATGGAATGCCCTCAGAGGTCAGAAGAGGGTGGATCCCCTGGAACTGGAGTTATGCATGGTTGTGACTTCTTGTGTGGGTGCTGGAAATGGAACCCAGGTCCTCTGCAAGAACAGCAAGTCTCTTAACTGCTAACCATTTCTCCAGCCCCCTCCCCCAACCTTTTTAAAAGTTGTCTTTAAACCAGGCATGCTGACACACGCCTTTAATCCTAGCACTTGGGAGGCAGAGGCAGGCGGATCTTTGTGAGTTCAAGACCAGCCTGGTCTACACAGTGAGTTCCAGGACAGCTGGGGCTACAGGGAAACCCTGTCTCGAAAAGACAAAAAAAAAAAAAAGTTTAAAATTTTTAAATTTATTACCATTGTATAGGATGTGTGTGTGTGTGTGTGTGTGTGTGTGTGTGTGTGTGTGTGTGTGATAGGTACCAGTGGCGGTCAGGGGACAAGTCTGTGGAGTCAGTTCACTCCTACCTTTCTATAGTTTCCAGGGAGCGAACTCAGCTTATCAGGCTTTCGAAGTAAGCAGTCTTTACAATGCTGAGCCATCTCCTTGTCCCTCTTCTTGTTTTTTGTTTGTTTGTTTTGTTTTTTTTAGATAACTCCTCACATAGCCAGCTATGGCTGGCCATGAATTCCCAATATTTCTGCCTCTTCCTCCTAAATACTGGAATTAACAGATACGTATGCCTGTTTTTGTTTTTATTTTTCTGAGACATGATCTCATGTACCTCCACCTGGCCTTGAATTTTATATGCAAGTAAAAACCCTGAATTTCTGATCCTCCTGCCAAGAATTGGGATTATAGGGATATGTTGCCATATTTGGTTTATGCATGTCCTTGTGCTTTTTAGGCAAGTGTTCTACCAACTGAGCCATATCCCCAACCCCTCTATCTTTTTGGTTTTGAGAGATAATCTTATTCTGTACCATAGGCTGGCCCAAAACTTGCAATAATCCTCACAGGCACACATGGCTCTCGTTGTTGTTGTTGTTGTTTATTTAATGTGTGTGTGTGTGTGTGGTGTTTTAGAAATAAAATCTGAGGTCCAAGGATCCACCAATACCACACAAAGTACACATGGACAAACAGAAAGTAACTCTGGCAAAGCAGACTAGCTTTGCAAAAGGGTTTGTTGTATGGTCAGTCAAATCTAGGAAGCACGTGGGACTTGGAAGTTTGATAGTTCTTTTTTTTACTCCCTATTGGAAGAGTACAGTGTCTTTTCCCCATCAACTGGGGTCTGGCCTCACAGTCTTTCTCTGTTAGCTAGTTTAAAGGAATCAGTGGAAAGAAAGGGGACGAAAGCTGGACAGAGAGAGAAGGCTGCACCAGGCCACGTGCTCAGGAATGCTGGACGGAGAGGGAAGGCTGCGCCAGGCCACCGGGCTCCGAATGCTGCAGGTCCTTTTCCTGAATAAAAGTCATACAGGGCGTGGTGAAAATTAACAGACTAGAATTCCTTGTTGAAA
This sequence comes from Rhizomys pruinosus, assembly GCA_009823505.1. Taxonomy (NCBI): domain Eukaryota; kingdom Metazoa; phylum Chordata; class Mammalia; order Rodentia; family Spalacidae; genus Rhizomys; species Rhizomys pruinosus. The sequence goes on from VZQC01006972.1 coordinate 289,333, forward strand.
ACCAACATTTTTACAGGATTTAAAAGAAAAGACTAATAATTTAATGTGTCTTACATGTGCGTGATATGTCTGTGATATATCTGTGTGATACATGTGTGATATGTGTGTGTGGATAAATGTGTGATATATGTGTCATGTGTGTGATAAATGTGTGATATATGTGTCATGTGTGTGATATGTGTGATATGTGTGTGATATGTGTGTGATATATGTGGGTATGGACATGCCATATGTGAAGGTCAAAGGACAACTTTTTTTTTTGTCTTTTAGAGACAGGATCTCCCTGTAGCTCCAGCTGTCCTGGAACTCACTCTGTAGACCAGGCTGGCCTTGAACTCACAAAGATCTGCCTGCCTCTGCCTCCCAAGTGCTAGGATTAAAGGTGTGTGCCACCACGCCTGGCCTTGACTTATTTCACTCCACTTCTTCATTCCTGTTTTCTGAGATCATCTGAAAATCACCCACACCAGGGTTTCTGTTTTACTCTTTACTTTCAAGTGAAACCAAATTAGGGCAGGAGACACCTGCAGAAGGAAGTCACTCATCTATAGTACAGCCTTCCCCCTAAGGAACTATCTCAGAAGAGGGGGTAGAAAGATTGTCAGAGCCAGAGGTTGAGAGAACCAGAATGAAACAGTGTCTTCTGGACATGATAGGACCACTGCACTGAGAAACTCACAGCAGCTGTGCTTCCTGCACAAGACCAAGCCAGTCAGCATCCTAGAAAGGAGGAGAGAGAGACTCGTGAGCCCCCAACCCTGGCTGGGGAACTACTGGCAGATGATGGCTTCTGCTGGAGGGTAGTCAGGTTTTTTTTTTTAATTAATTAATTAATTTATTTATTTATTTATGTGTATGAATGTACTGTCTGCATGTAGGTTTGTGCACTTGTGTTGTGCAATGCCTCAGAGGTCAGAAGAGGGTCTCAGATTCCCCTGGAACTGGAATTCTCCTGGAATTGGAGTTACAGACGGTTCTCAGCTGCCATGTGGGTGCTGGGGATCGAACCCAGGTCCCCTGCAAGAGCAGTCAGTGCTCTTAACCG
>VZQC01006972.1:290519-322835 GCA_009823505.1 Rhizomys pruinosus
ACACACACACACACACACACACACACACACACACACACACACACACACATACAAGCTAAGGAAAGCCCAAGGAAGTCTGGCATGGTGGCACATATTTATAATTTTGGGAAGGTGAGGCAGGAGGATGGTTTGAGCCTACGAGTTTGGAGACAGCCTGAGAAACTTAAAGAGACCTCATTTTAAGAGGAAGAACAGGAGGAAGAGGAAGAAGAAGGAAGACGAGGGATAGGATGGGGAAGAGGAAGAAAAGGAGGAGCAGGAAAAGGAAGAGGAGGAAAAGGAAAGGAGGAGAGGAAAAGGAAGAGAAGGAGGAGGAAGAGGAGGAAAAGGGAGAGGAGGAGGAGGAAAAGGAAGAGGAGGAGGAGGAAGAGGAGGAAAAAGGAGGAGGAGGAGGAAGAGGAAGAGGAGGAGGAGGAAGAGGAAGAGGAGGAGGAGGAGGAGGCTGCTAGTGGAAAACGGTGCATGTGCCTGTATGGCAGCTCATTTCTGATTGAAGGATACATAGCTTATGGGTTAAGAGTATTGGCTGTTGCAGATAATTTGGGTTTGGTTCCCAGCACCCACACAGCAGCTAACAACCATCTGTAACTCCAGTTCCAGGGGCTCTGATGCCCTCTCCTGACCTCCTCAGGCACTGCATGACATGAGCACACTTACAGGCAAAACATACATACATAAATGACAATACATAGTTCAAATCAATCTGAATAGAGATGGTCAAGGGCACATACACCTGCTAAGATACCAAACAGTTCCTTGAAGTTAACTTCAGGATATAAAAGAACAGATTGTTTTACCTACACTATAGATTTATATCATGTTTGAATTGTTTTAGAGGCGCTTTTGTGCTTTTGCTAATTCAGAAGGACTCACGCAGTGAGTCTATCACCAGCTCTGGTGGCTGCAGCTGGTGATGGTCTTGTTTAGGGCGTGGGCCTAGACTGGCCTCTCCTCCTGTTTCACTAAAGCAAGTTTGGAATTCTTGCAATTCATACAATTTCTTCTATAAATATTCCAGTGTGTGCCTGTAAAAGATAAGGACTCCTTTCAAAAAGCAGCTACAATAGTATTATTACATCTAAAACACCCCAAACATATTCTTTGATATCATCAAATGTCCATAAGTAACTACCGGTTATCTCATAAAAACATGAATTATTTTTGTCTAGGGAAAAAAGCTTGAAATAGAAGGAAAATGTCAGTCCAGGGGGTAGACTGGTACAGCTCCCCGGGCTTTGTTTAGTGATACTTATCAAAAGCCTTCAAAATGCACTTATCTTTTGGCCTAGTATGGCAACCCAGGAATTTATATGAAAAAAAAGAAAACAAAAAGCAAAGAGCCTCCTCAGCACAGCTCAGCAGAGCAGACCATGCACCGTGCCTGTTACAAAGAAGGCACCTAAGAATATTGGGTGGAGTTGAGTTACAGCACTGTTGGCTGAGGCTTTGTCTGCAAAGGAAAGCCTAAAGGTAAGGGAGTGTTTAATTCAGCAAAGGCACAGATCCTTAAAATGAAAAGCTGCTTTGTCGTTCAAAATGAGGCTGATCAGGCTCCCACCTCACTCTCGGGGCTGCCCCACGCAGAGAGGGTAGCCCTTTACACAGGTGAGCAGGGCAGACAGTGACAGGTCCTGGGGGTTTGCATGTGCCCCTGATGTATACAATGACCAGGATACCTTTATTATCATTGGTACCAAACCTGTAATCTCAATCATGACTGCGTGCTCTTACACAGTTCCCCCAAATGCCTGAGTGCTCTGTACAATTCTCCCAAATGCCTGAGCGATCTGTACAGTTCCCACGAATGCCTGGATTTTCTTTTTTGTAAAAGATCTTATTATTTTATGTGTATGGTTGCATGTGCATGAGTGTGTATAACTGTACCACATGGCTATCCATCTACCTTGAGCCTAAAGCAGGGCCAGCTGGCTGGGTCAGCCGAGGCTGTGCTCTCCCTGCCATTCCACCAGCCTGCATGTGGTCAGGCCAGTGATGGGGCTTTGTTGAGAGGTCACATGCATGTGATAGGACACTTGTGTCTACCAGAGCACCTTGGGGCTCTGCTATGTGCACACCGTGTCTAGGGGGTGTGGACCCAGCATGTCCTCACCTGCCTGTGTCACCAGATCAGGTGAAGTCTGGCTGTCTCTGCTGGTGTCTGTAGGGACGGCTACCACTATGATTGCATGCATAGTGGTGCCCTTGACCATGGCTCTGCATCTGCCTCTGTGGATGTGGGAATGCAAGCGTGAATCGCAGTTATCCATCATGTGATGTGTGAGGCCCCAGTTGATGTGTGGGTGGCTCACCCAGTGAGCTGTGTGACTGTAGTGACTGTACATGCACTTGGGGGCTGTCTGCTGTGTGACTGTACATGCACTTGGGGCTGTCTGCATGTTCATTGGATATGCATATATCTAGGTCATACCTACATGTGGCCATGCCTCTATGAGAAGTCAGCATCTGTAGCTGTCTGGATGTGCAAACACTGGGCCATCGGGGTTTAATCTACAATGAGCATTACCTCTCTGTTTCTTCTGCGGATTAGCATAAGTCTCCACAAGAGCCACGATGCTCAGCTGTCTCCCCTGCCCCCTCCCCATCCCTGTCGCAAGTCTGAGAAGGGAACAGTGGACCCACTTGGCAGCCACAGCCTGGCCGGGCTCTGGGCACCCTCACCCTCCGCTAGCTGGAGAGTGGCAGATTCAGAACACAGTCAGGCCTACTGCCACTTCATCAAGTTCCAAATACTTCCTAAGAGCAGCTTACCTTAACTACTCCTCAAATACCGGCCCTGGGAACAGGAAATCCTTTGGGCCACCCCTCCTAATAGGTGTCTGGGGAGGGAGGAGGATGGGCACTGAGATGGGTAAAGGAGAGGGTTTGGGTAGAGTATGGGTAGAAGTGGGGAGCCTCAGGGGCTTAGAGTCAGTGGGGCCCTTGAAGATCTCTGGTCTACTGCTCTGTTTTATTTTATTTTACTTTGTTTTTAAATTATGTATTTTATTTTTAAGTTTTTTATTTATTATTTTATGTGTATGAGTGTACTGTCTGCATGTAGGTAGGTGCACCCGTGTTGTGCAACGCTGCGGAGGCTAGAAGAGGATGTCAGATTCCCCTGGAAATGGAGTTAAAGACGGTTCTTAGCCGACGCCATGTGGGTGCTGGGAATCGAACTTGGGTCCTCTGCAAGAGCAGTCGGTGCTCTTAACCGCTGAGCCATCTCTCCAGCCCTACTGCTCTGTTTTAGAGATAAAGCCAGAGTGGGTAAGACACTAATGTGAGGTCACACAGAAAGTCCCATGGTCGTGGGACTACATTTCTTTTTTTTTTAATTATTTTTTATTTTTATTTATTTATTTGTTTATTTATTTATTTATTTATTTATTTATTTATTTATTTATTTATTTTTAGACAGGGTCTCCCTTTAGTTCCAGCTATCCTGGAGCTCGCTCTGTAGACCAGGCTGGCTTCGAACTCAGAGATCCGCCTGCCTCTGCCTCCCAAGTGCTAGGATTAAAGGCGTGTGCCTCCACTCCCAGCCCATTTTAATTTTTTTAAATGTGTATGAGTGTAGTGTCTGCATGTAGGTTGGTGCACCTGTGTGGTGCAATGCTGCGGAGGTCAGAAGAGGGCGTCAGATTCTCCTGGAGCTGGAGTCAAAGACGGTCCTTAGCCACCATGTGGGTGCTGGGAATCGAGCCCAGGTCCTCTTCAAGAGCATTCGGTGCTCCCAACTGCTGAGCCATCTCTCCAGCCCTGGGACTGGTTTTCTTTGTAGAGACTTGGGTAGCTCCAGAGTTCATGACCCACAGGAGTCATTCATTCATTCATTCATTCATTCATTCAACAAATAGGTCTTGAGAAACCACTACATGCTGCCTGCAGTTTTAAGCCCTGGGATAGGGCAGAGGACAAGAAAGAGAGTCTACTTAGAGAAGGACAACACACGAAGAAGATCACACCAAATCATGCTCAGGGCTGGAATAAAATCACCTATAGGACCCCTGGGGCTGCTCTGTCAATCCTGCAGCTGCTTAGAGAATTAGTAGCTCACCTCTGCAGTTGTGGCAGCTGCACTTGGGGTGCTTGTTGGCTGTTGGCTGGGGGACACTCCAGTGCATGGCACAGCAAGAACTGCACTGTCCTGCTACACATATCTGGTCTGCAGTGTTGGCCTGATGGCTGAGGATGATGCCACTGGTTCCTGAGCCAACGACCAACCTGACCAGGCCTTGTGTTTGTGGGAAGATCCCTTAGACCATTTGGTGTTTTGTTAGCTTTTCCCACCATAATGGTTTTCTGGGAGCTGATTTGGAAGGAGGCAGGAAGAACGTTAGGGGACAGCAGAAGAGAAGAATTACTTCATTTGTACTTGAAGGGACTTAAGTTTGATCTGAGGATCATCTCTAAAAACAACAAAAAGACAACCCCACGAGCCTTGTTATTCTAGCAGTTCTAGCACTCAGAAGGCAGAGCTGGGAGGATTGTCACAAATTTGAGAACAGCCTGGTTTACAATTCCAGATCAGCCTCAACTGCAGAATGAGACACTGGTGTGACCCAACAAGCAAACAAACAACAGTCTGAATGTAGCTCAGTGGTAGAGTACTTGCCTCCCATGGAAGAAGCCCTTGGGTTAATCCTCAGCACCAAAACAATCAAAAAAATCTGACACCCCAGCCATGCATCACCAGGGAGGGGTCCTCTGAAGCCCCAAGAATTTACTGGGCCACCATTAAATGGGAGGGCATTGCTGAGGCTTGCAGTCCTCAACCCAGAGGTTCTTTCCCCAGCGCTCCGAGGGTGGCGCTTTCTCCATTTAACCCAAGCCCCCTTCTCAGCAGTGACAGGCTTGGTCTGTGTAGTACATCTCACTCTAAAATCTCCTCTGTGCGAATGCTAGGTCCACAAGGGCAGCGTGGTTATCTGTGTCCTTGTCAGGCTGGGCCGGGCAGGTGTTGGAGGCACCATGACCCTTGGGTATCCTGTGTGGATGGCTGCGGTCAGGCAGGCAGCAGGGGTGGGACACCTAGTCATCTGCACTCACACAGAGCCAGCGACACAGCAGCTTTCCCATCTGGCCATATGTCATGCTCCTGCAACCCAGAGGAAGGGGGCCCTGTATCAAGACCCCAAGGCAAAGAAGTAAGGTCACTCACCCAGGCTGCCTAGGCAGCATGTGGCAGGCCTGACCTGGAGTGGTCCAGAGGCTGGGCACAGGCCTACGGGCACATTGCCTTTCCACATGCCAGCTCTCCAGCCATGCACAAGCTTCTGTGCCCCTTACCAGCGCCACCTGGTACTTATATACCACTTGTGTACCACTCTGCTCAAGAATACTTGTTTGCCTTGTATAGTGATGAGCCCTGTAGTCCAGAAGCAAATAGAGATTGAAGGAACCAGGGACAGCTGAAATCATGCTGGTGGTGGCCTTCGGCTAGCCCTGAGCATGCTCGTGGCTCTTTCCAGCATGGGGCCTTCACATCTGCCCTTCTGGGTCCTTTCACCCTGCCCGAGCTGACATCAGCTGGATGGGTTTGGGCAGCCTGGAGAAAGAATGTAGCCTTGTTGCCTGGCTGGCAGGGATTCTTTCCCGGCTCGCCCTACCCAAAGGGGAGGGAGCTCAGATTGAGCAAGGCTGAGCAGGAGCTGCTCCAGCTGCCCTTCGTAGCCTGTGGTAGCCTGAGGGGCTCCAGGAATAAGGCCCACAGTCCACATCTCCACAGGACCTTGCTGCCATGTACGCATGGTACATTTCACCATGACATAGCTTCTGTCCCATGTGCCCAATCCAGGCCTGAGCTAAGTACTGAGTCATCTCACCCTTTCTGGGTAGGTGCCGCCTTCATCATGCAGAGGGGAAACTGAGGCTGGAGGCGCTGGTCCACATTCACAGAAGCAGGTGGGTGGAGCTAGGAGTCACACCCAGTTTTGCCCTGTGACCTCTTAGCTCTTACGCAGCATTCCAGCAGCTCTCAGTCACCGTGGACACCAGGTGGAAGGACAGAGAGAACAGGAGTGAGCAAGTCGTGTTCCAGCTCACTCTCACCCTTGCTGTGACCTTGGTTGAGTCACTTGCCCTCACTGGGTCTCAACTTCCTCTCATGTAAAAAGGATGGAGACATATATCCACTCTAACCACAGGGGCTGTTAACAGGAGCAAGTAAAACCAAGTCCTGGGTGAAACTGTCATCTGGGCTGCACCTGTGACTCAGTTGCCCCAGGGTTTTATTGTTCATGGTGTATGGTCATCTCTTCCCCTCCTTCAGAAGCTCCTTATATCAAAAATGGTGAGCCCCATCATAGTCTGTAATATGAATTTGCTCAAGGAGCTGGAGATATATAGCTCAGCAGTTAAGAACACTGGTTGCTCTTGCAGAGGATCTGGGTTTAGTTCCCAGCACCCATGTGGCAGTTAACAACCATCCATACTTTTAGTTCTAGGGCTGGCAGTTAACAACTGTCCTTACCTCTAGTTCCAGGGGATCTACTGCCCTCTTCTTGCTTCTGCAGGCATGGGGCACAGTGCTGCACTTATAGACATTCTGGCAAAGACTTATATACATAAAATAAGTAAAATTACATAATTTGTTCAAAAAAGTATCAGGTGCGGTATGATGGTATACACCTTTAATCCCAGCACTTGGGTAGCAGAGGCAGGGGGAATCTCTGTGAGTTGCAAAACAACAACAGCAAACCAAACACACCAAAAAGTCTCTGGGTTGGGCATGACTTGGTGACAGGAAGCAGGTGGAAGTCTCTACAAAGGAAGAAAACAAAGGAAAGTCAGTGGTTCCAGAAGAAAAAAAGCACTGAGCAGACCCATGGCGCGATGATTTCAAGAACAGAAAGAAATGTCTGGGCCATATGTCACTATGACCACCTCTTACATGTCCAGTGTGTTCCTGAGCACTATACCTCTAATGTCTGGGCTGTATGTCACTATGACCACCTCTTACATGTCCAGCGTGTTCCTGAGCACTATACCTCTAATGTCTGGGCTGTATGTCACTATGACCACCTCTTCCATGTCCAGCATGTTCCTGAGCACTATACCTCTAATGTCTGGGCTGTATGTCACTGTGACCACCTCTTACATGTCCAGCGTGTTCCTGAGCACTATACCTCTAATGTCTGGGCTGTATGTCACTGTGACCACCTCTTCCATGTCCAGCGTGTTCCTGAGCACTATACCTCTAATGTCTGGGCTGTATGTCACTGTGACCACCTCTTCCATGTCCAGCGTGTTCCTGAGCACTATACCTCTAATGTCTGGGCTGTATGTCACTGTGACCACCTCTTCCATGTCCAGCGTGTTCCTGAGCACTATACCTCTAATGTCTGGGCTGTATGTCACTGTGACCACCTCTTCCATGTCCAGCGTGTTCCTGAGCACTATACCTCTAATGTCTGGGCTGTATGTCACTGTGACCACCTCTTCCATGTCCAGCGTGTTCCTGAGCACTATACCTCTAATGTCTGGGCTGTATGTCACTGTGACCACCTCTTCCATGTCCAGCATGTTCCTGAGCACTATACCTCTAATGTCTGGGCTGTATGTCACTGTGACCACCTCTTCCATGTCCAGCGTGTTCCTGAGCACTATACCTCTAATGTCTGGGCTGTATGTCACTATGACCACCTCTTCCATGTCCAGCGTGTTCCTGAGCACTATACCTCTAATGTCTGGGCTGTATGTCACTATGACCACCTCTTACATGTCCAGCATGTTCCTGAGCACTACACTTCTAATGCATCTTTGTGCCCTCTGTGTGTGAGGTGAGGCGTCATTTTTTTTTAATTTTATTTATTTTTGTAGGTGTATGAATGTACTGTCTGCCTGTAGGTTTGTGCACCCGTGTCATGCAGTGCCACAGAGGTCAGAACAGGGTCTCGGATTCCCCTGGAACTGGAGTTCTCCTAGAATTGGAGTTACAGATGGTTCTTAGTCGCCATGTGGGTGCTGGGGATCAAACCCAGGTCCTCTGCAAGAGCAGTTGGTGCTCTTAACTGCTAGGCTATCTCTCCAGCCCCAATTTTTTATTTATTTGGTCTTTTTGAGACAGGGTCTCCCTGTATCTCCAGCTGGCCTGGAACTTGCTATATAGACCAGGCTGGTGTTGAATTCAGACTCACCTGCCTCTGCCTCTGCCTCTTGAGTGCTGGGATTAAAAGCATGTGCTACCATGCCCAGCTACTTAAAAAAAAAAACTTATTTTTATTTGTGTGTGTGTGTGTGTGTGTGTGCGTGTGTTGTGTAGTGCCCATGGAGGTCAGAAGAGGGTGTTGGATCCCTGGAACTAGAGTTACAGATGGTTGCTAGCCACTATGTGGATGCTGGGATTTGAACCCAAGTCTTCTGCAAGAGCAGTCAGTGTTCTTAACCACTGAGCCATCTTTCCAGCCCAGAGGCATCGTTTTTTAAAACAAGTCTGGGGGCTGGAGAGATGGCCTAGCGGTTAAGAGCGCCGACTGCTCTTACAGAGGACCCGGGTTCGATCCCCAGCACCCACATGGCGGCCGAGAACCGTCTGAAACTCCAATTCCAGGAGAACTCCAGTTCCAGGGGAATCCAACACCCTCTTCTGACCTCCACGGCATTGCACGACACGGGTGCACAGACTTGCATGCAGATAGTACATTCATACACATACAGAAATAAATAAAATTTAAAAAAAAAGTCTGAAACATAAAACACGGGCTCTATCTGTCTTTCACGTGGATTAAGTCTCAGCTCTGTTGCCTCTGAGCTGGGTCACTCTTTTCCTGTGTCTCTGAGGGTACACATGAGAAAAATGGTGACTTGAGGACAGGCAGGAGGACTCCTGAGAAGAGGGCAGGGCATTCAGCACTTAGCACCGGGTCCAGCAAACAGGAAGTCTTCAGTAATTGGCAGTGGTTATCAATAAGGAAGATTGACCACAAATATTTGCTAAGCACTCTGTGTGCCAGACACCCTGCTGGGTTCTGGGGAGAGGCGGGATGGGAAGACTGAGCTTCTAGTTTCTCTCTGTGGACAAACTCACAGCTGGTAGACCCCCAGGCTGGGACTCACATTGCTCCTCCTCAGGCTGACCATCCACTCAGGTTGTTCTTGATCTCCTGGCTACAGCCAGTTCCTCTCACCAACACACAGAAAAGTTAGGCTTTCCTCCTTCCTGCCACTTCCTCTCACTCTACGGTGCTTGCTAAGATAGGCCACCTAAACAGCTTATTCAATGCTAGCACCCTTCTTTCAACATTTGCTTCAAGGGACCCTCATCTGAGACAGTTGGCGGTTAGGCAAGCATGGTGCAGAGGCAGAGCTTGGGGCAGCTCCTGGCCTGCAGGCTGTTGGGAGGAGGGCAGGAAGCCATCTTCTGGAGATGTATCGGCAATGGCAGGCTGCTTGGGCCTTGTGGTGCCCCAGCTTTATAGGATGGTCCTGGCTGCCCTCCCCAATACTGAGCATCGAGACAGTTACCTCGAGCAGAGGGAAGACCCACTCACCCAGGTCCCAGTCCCTGACAGACCTATGCTTCTGGTGCTGCCGCCTCTGCGTACCATGAACACCTCACACTTTACGTTCCAGCTCCAGAGGGCTCTGGCCCCTCTTAACTATAGCTGGGCACTGACAACCACCCCCCCTGCCCCGGGCCTGTTCTTACGGCCCCCAAGGGCCAGCTAGGCTTCTGGGCCTGGGGACTACAGAACACAGGGCTGGATAATGTCAGGCATCTAGGGAGCAGGTGACAGGTCTGTCAGAGCAAGGGAAAACGCTACACCTCCTGGACGTTGGCAACAGCAGGAATGCTCATGGTGTGTCCTCCCATGCAGATCAAGTCTGCCAGGGTGGGCTCCAACCCAATAGAGTGCGAGTGATGTCTTCACATGCAGGTGAAACTGGGGACACACACACACACACACACACACACACACACACACACACGCACACACACACAAACACAGAGGGGATCCAGCGAAGAGACACATGCCATGGAGAAGCCTGGAAGACAGCCTTCCTGTCAGGCCTCAGGTGCATGGCCTGCTTGCATGGGGGGGGGATAAGTGTGTGGAAGCCTCTCAGTCGGTGGTACTTGGTCAAACCCTGGCAGACTAATCTACATGCTTATTGAGGTATAATCACATTTGTCATAAATACCTAGAAATCTGCTTGGTAGCTTTCTATGGTCAGGGCTTTCTGTTCCACTCACAGTGCACAACTGCTGCCACAGTCTAAGTTTAGATATTTTCTTCATGCCAAAGTGAAAGCATGTGCCCACTAGGTGGTTGCTCCCATCCCTGGTGACCCTTGTCTAGCCTCAGACTGTGGGGTTTGTCTGTTCTGGACATTTCATGTCATGGAGTCATGAGGTATGTGGTCTGTGGTCTGCCGCTTTTACTCAGCATTGTGGTTTCGAGCTGTCACTCTTCTGTGGCCATTTCATGGATGCAGCACATTTTACTCATTCATCAGCTGCTGTGTAATACAGTTTTGTTTTAAAATGAGGGCTGGAAGCGTGATAAATGCTCCTGTGTATCAAATCTAAGTGGTGGAAACACGGATGTTTTTTAAATTGTTTTATGCTTTTTTCCTGCATGTTCGAAAGATTTCATTTTTTTTTTGATTTTTAAAATTTCAGATAATCTATCATTAACCATCTATCTGTCTGTCTGACTGTCCGTCTATCTGTCTAGAGACAGGATCTCCCTGTAGACCTATGTTGCCTGGAACTCATTATGTAGACCAGGCTGGCTTTGATCTCATAGAGATGCTGCCTCTGCCTCCTGAGTGTTGGGATTAAAGGCAAATGCCACCATTCTTGGCTTGATTTTTTTTTTTTCTTTTTGTTTTGTTTTGTTTTGTTTTGTCTTTTCGAGACAGGTTCTCCCTGTAGCCCCAGCTGTCCTGGAATTCGCTCTGTAGTTCAGGCTGGCCTTGAACTCACAAAGATCTGCCTGCCTCTGCTTCCCAAGTGCTAGGATTAAAGGCATGTGCCACCACGCCCGGCCATTTTTTTTTCTTTTAATTCAGAATCTCACCCTGTCGCCCACACTAGCTTTGAACTTAATGTCACTCTGGCTTCAGTCACAGTAGGGAATGTGGAAGTTAGAGGACAACTTTGTGAGAGTGGGTTCTTTTCTTCCACTATTTGGGTGGAAGGAAAAAAACCTATGTTTTGAATTCAAGTCATTAGACTTGGTAGCAAGTGCCTTTATCCACCGAGTCATCTTGCAGGCCCATATTTATTTATTTATATTTATTTCTCTTTCTTCTTTTCTTCCTTTTGTTTTGAGACAGGCTGACCTAGAACTCCCTGTGTAGACCAGGATGGCCTCAACTCACAGAGAGCTATCTTCCTCTGCTGCTGAGTACTGAGATTAAAGGCATGTACCACTATATCCAGAAGATTTCATATTTTTTACATTTAAAACTTCTATTTATTTTACATGTGTAAGTGTTGTTCTTGCATATATATATATATATATATATATATGCACCTGTGTCGTGCAATGCCTACAGAGGCAAGGGCATTGGATCCCCTGAAACTAGATGTTTGTTAATTGCCATGTGGGTGCTGAGAACCAAATACAGGTCCTCTGCAAGAGGCTCTTATTTGGTGAGCCATCTCTCCAGCCCCCAGATTTCACATTTTAATGTAGATATACTTCAAAATATATATTGAAGGAAGCCAGGCATGGTGGCTCACAGCTGTAATCCCAGCACACAGGATGATGAAGTTGGAGGATTGTGCCGGGTGCATCTCAGGTAAGCTTGGACTAGAAATATGACTTTGTCTCAACAGCCCCCCACCCACAAAAATGTTGAAAAAATGAAAATAGACATTGAAGGAAACAGAAAATGAGTCTCAAGACATTGAAAAGAAAAAGTGAGCTGCTGACACTCAAAAGGAAAAGATGGCTCTAAAATTAAGGACAGAAAATGATTTCCAGAATCTCTTTTCCCAATTTCCTGCTCCCTCCTGAGAAGTTCAGAAACCGGACACTTATTCCTGAGCCTTGGTCTGTGAGGCTATGTCATGTCTGCTGTTCCTCCTGAGTCTCCAGCCACTGCAGCTGCCCACAGGATCCTCCTAGATGGACTCTAGTGTCATGTGTTCAGCCACATGTGATGAAGAGACGTGCCTTCCTTCATAAGGCAATCCTCCCATGTGGCCACTTATAGAGAGAGAGCCCAAGACTTAGAGGTTAGACGTGTTTGGGGGTCACATTGTGTTCTAACCTGTCATCTCTGCTTACCCACCATGGACTGGTGCCTTGAACTCACTGTTATGTTTGAACAGCTCCAAAGGGGGCCTGTAATCAGAGACAAAGCAGTAGCTGAAGGTCTGGAACCTGAATGTGTTCTGCAGCTTACACTCTCCTGGTAAAGTTAGACTGAATATTCTGGGACTGTGGGCTGCTACTGCCCAAGGCTGTCCATGCTTCCTTGACCTGTATATGAGGGCCCTGGAAGATCCTTCCTAGCTGATGTCCACAGCCTCCTTGTTTACAGGAGCTTGTTTGGGCATGTTTGCTGAGCATTAGCATAGACTTCCCTGTGTTTCTCCCAGCTCATGAGGACTTTCCCTCTGCTGTCACCTAAGACAGTGGACTGACTGTACTGTAATGGTGGCATTGGGGGAACTGTGGCCAGAATGCACTCTTGGCCTTAGAAGACGCCATGTCAGATTCTCACATGGGCTGGAGATGAGGAGGGGAACAGACCTACTCATCCTATTTACTGACTGGGCCATGAGAGCTCTTAACCTTCCTCTCGAGGGCCCTGCCTGGCAGTATGTTAGCTGGAGTCATCTGAGTCTGGGATATATGTGGGGCTGTGTCCTCCTCAGAAGCAAAATTCAGAAAGTTGCCAAGCTGGGGAAGAAGACCAGTCTCCCCTCCTATAAGATATGATACAGTTTTTCCTAGAGGCCTTGCAAAATGAGACCCTGTGGGCTCCCTTCTGTGCGGCTTGGGTGCCCATGGCATTGTTGAAATGCCAGGAAGGGCTGACACTTGCTGCCAGCAGCCCAACAGCCACTGCCCCCCTCCTGGTGGCCCTAAGCTATGTGCTGAGCCTGTGGCCCCTCCCACTTAATCAGAGGCCCAAGAATGTTGTCATCTGGCCACCCACGGCCTTATCAGTGCGGCCTTTCTTAGGGTGGCTGGGACAAAGGGTATGGGCGTCCGCAGGACTCCCAGGGATTCTGGGAATGTATTTTTGCCTCCCCAAATCCCAGCTGTTACAGCTGGGTGGAACCCTCACCCACCTCCTTACTAAAGAGAAACTGAGGCCTAGAGCAGCGGCAGGGTACCGCTCAGGTCCTAGTTGCTCTATTAGTGGGATACACCTGGGGCTTCCTACCTTTTCTGGGTCATAGATTCCCTTAATAATGAGAAGAAAGGAGCCCGGCGTGGTGGCACACGCCTTTAATCCTAGCACTTGGGAGGCAGTGGCACACGCCTTTAATCCTAGCACTTGGGAGGCAGAGGCAGGTGGATCTCTGTGAGTTCAAGGCCAGACTGGTCTACATAGTGAGCTCCAGGCCAGTTGGGGCTACAGGGAGACCCTGATTTAAAAAGGCCAAAATAAAGAAAGTGTGTGTAAAGACCCGATGCATATACTCTCATGGACTTCAAGCGCACCCAACATAATGTAAATGTGTGATTAGCATTATTGTCTATGGAGTAATGACACACAAAAAGTCTGTCATACTCAATCTAGACATGATTTGGGGAGAATATTTCCTCTTTTCCCTTTCTTCTTCTCCCCATCTCCCTACTTTCCTTCTTTATATTTTATTTATTTATTTATTTATTTATTTATTTATTTATTTATTTATTTGTCTTTTAGAGGCAGGGTCTCCTTGTAGCCCCACCTGGCCCAGAACTTGCTAAGTAGACCAGACTGGCCCTGATCTCACAGAGATCCACCTGCCTTTGGCACCCCAGCAGGCTCATTCCTTCCTTTTTATTGAGACAATGTTTCACGGAGTCCTAGGCTGGCTTCAAACTCTCTATGGAGTGGAGGATGACTTTGAACTCCTGATCTTCCTGCCTCTATGTCCTGAGTTCTGGGATTACATATATGTACCACCATGTCACTTTTTATGCTGTGCTCAGGGTAGACCCCAGGGCTTGATGTATGTGGGGCAAGCACGCTACTAAGAAAGCTAGATCCCCAGCCCGATTTTGGATTTTTGAGACAGGGTGTAACCCTGTTGCCCAGGGTGGCCTTCAACTCACTTGGTAGCCTAGGCTGGCTTTGAGTTTGTTGTCATCCTGTGGCTATTCCTTGGCGTCCCCTCTTGGTCTACCTGCTCCTCTGTTATGTCCTCTCCACCCATTTCTCATTCTCCAGCTCCTTGTGACCCCATTTCTCTGACTGTTCACTTGCTCCTGATTTTTCCTCTTCCACAACCGGAAGCTGCACTCTGGACTGTAGACCCCTGCGTGTCCTGTTGTTCTCAGCCCCAGCTTAGCATCCCACACAGTCAAGGTGTTCAGGATCCACAAATGACTTCTGGAATCCAGCGTGGCGTCTTACAAGTGCTGAGGACTTTGTCCCTGGGCGCCCTAGATTGGGAAAGCCATTGTAGCTCTTGCCTGACACTGCCTGCCTCTGAGTGAGGATTGCGGCTGGCCCTGCACTGGCTGGACAGGTTCCCTAGCTGGTTTGGTAAGATTGCTGGAAGGACACTTAGCCTCTGTAGCGGAGTTAAAGCAGCCTGTCAGGGTACCCGTGGGCTGGTCACCCTGCAAAGCTCAGTGGGCCTAGCTGAGGGCTCCCTGGCTGTTTCTGTGAGGACCACAACCTCGCTCCCCTGGCCCCACCCAGGTAGCCACTTCCACCACATATCAGCTCAGTGCTCTTGGTTGGGGTTCCAGCCTTGTATGAGTTGCTGTTGGGCTATCAGGTAGCCAGGAGGGTCTGGACAGTAGAGTCTGGGGTACACCTGGTATTTCGGTAGAGTTCAGTGGCCATGTTTCTTAGGCCAATTTCCTTAGCCTGAGCCCAGGACCTAAGTGGGGGTGGCTCCTGCAGTATCAAGAGTGACAGGAGTGAGCAGGGAGATGATGGGAAGGCAGGGAGCAGCAGGAGGAACCTGGGGAGCCTTCCTCCTGTATTTGCATTCTCTCTGGTGTTGTTAAGGGGATGGTCTCTCTAAGTGACACCCTCCACCCCGAGCCCCCGTTTTGTCATATGTGTGTGGAGTATCCCACTCTGGGGAAATCTTGCTGAAAGAATATATGGGCACTTGCCACTATTTCAGATATCGTCTTCATCCTGTGTGTGTTCCTAACACAAGGACCTGGGTAGGCTCCTCCTCCTCCCACTGTGGAAGCCAGTGACAGACTCCCCGGGGTCCACTACCTCTGACCATGGAGACCCGGCCATGACTTCAAGAGAGACCCACTGCCCACAACGCCAGAGCCAGTCAAAGGCCACTCAGTGGCTTTACTTTCAAATCAGTGGAAACAAGGCTTCTACCCAGGAAATAAGGAGGGGTGGAGGATGATGGAAAACCCTGGTTTCTGATGGTTAAGAAGGGTCACCAGCCACCTGGTCCTGGAGATCTGGAGATCTGGGAGTCAATGTGAAGTCCTTGTTGGAGAAAGAGGAAAATCATTACTCAGTCTCTGCTCTTTGGAACTGTGATGGAGCAAATAACAGACATCAAGTTTCCTTCTACTACTGAAATAACCTTTGGTGATTCAGCCAGGACAAAATAAGCAAGGAATGTATGGGAAGCTAGATGTTTGTGTTCGGAACTAGAGGAGGAAGGAAAGGGGCTGGTGATGTTGCTTTGTGGTAGAGTACTTGCCTCTGGTTCCATCTCTAGCACTGACAAAAGAAAAAAAGCAGTGAACCCTAGGTTGGAAAGGACCGGTCTGGGCAAGAGACTTCTTAGGTAACAGAACTAGTATACAGGGCACCCCATTTCTTCTACTTCAGTTGTTAAGTCACTCTTCCACAAGCTTCGGACTTCCTTGGTATGTAAAGAGTTCCTACAAGGCAACAAAACAAAATTGCAGCAGAAAAATGAGAAGGCTACAAAACAGTTAGATTACAGAGCCAGAAATACAAATGGCCAGGCATGGCCATGCTTTTAATCCCAGCACTTGGGAGACAGAGGTACATGGATCTCTGTGAGTTCAAGGCCAGACTGATCTACATAGTGAGTTCCAGGACAGCCGGGGCTACAGGGAGACCCTGTCTCAAAAAGACAAAACCAAACAAACAAACACCCAAAACAAAACAAAAAACAACAAACAAAAACCCACAAATGGTTTTTCAGACTGATGAAAAGACATTTTAGTCATCTATATTGGAGAAGTGCAAATCCAACCTATAGCCCAAGGGGCTAGAGGGATAGCTCATCAGTTAAGAGTCCTGGCAGCTCTTGGTGGACCATCATTCAATTCCCAGCACACACAGGGTGGCTCATAATCACCTGTATCTCTAGTTCCACAGGATATATCGCCCTCTTCTGGCCTCTGAAGGCATTGCACACATGGGTGTACTATATGCATGCAGGCAAAACATACACATAAAACTAAATATATAAAAAATTAAAAACAGGAGCTGGCTCAGCAATTAAGAGCACTGGCTATTATTCTCTTGCAGAGGACCCTGGTTCAGTTTCCATCTGAAACTCCAGTTCCAGGGGGATCTGACGCCCTCTTCTGACCTCCTTGGGCTTTGCACAACATGGGTCCACTTACATACATGCAGGCAATACACTCATACACATAAAATTAAATTAAAAACAAACTATAGTCCAAGACCATTTTTCACCTACTAGATTGGCAGCAGTCCAGAACTATGATAATGATGTGTTGGCGTGGGCGTGGGAGACAAGAGCTTTCATATGTCACTGGTGGGAATGTGAACTGGTATAACCACCTTCAAAAAAAATTGAATGCACATATCTTTTGACCTGAAAAGCATTTAAGGTGTTTATTCCACACAGACAGTTGAGTATATGCCTATGACAAGTTAGTGTAAGAATATTTATCACAGTATCCTGTTCTTGTAAAATGAGATTGGGAGCAATCAAATACTCACTAATGGGGAGGTGGGTTCCATAATAATGTTTCCAGTAAGAGGAAAGGACAGTGTGACATGTGTGTTGGCTAAAGCCTCAGCTTGTTGTCGCTATTAGGACTGCTCCTGTTTGTCTTGTGGCTACAGCTCTTCATGGGTGCAATTGGATTCTTTATGCCGTTTCCGTGTGTCCCCAGCCTGAATGGGCTTTTGTCTTCATTGGGCATACCAGGACAATCAGGAGGCTGCTACAGCCCCTCAGGTCTTCTTGCAGAGCTGGGAAGAGCCACCCTTCCCCCCAGAGACCCTTACCCAAAGACTGTCCAGGAGGAGAGATGAAAATTCAGCAACTCAGGCTGGGATCCTGCCATGTGACCTGACTTCTATGCTTCCCCTCCCCCAGGGAGCAATTGAGCCCCCATCTCTTCAGGACTGTCCATTTGTGGCCTCTCCCATCAGCTAGCCATTTTCTTGCCATTTCCCTTGGGTTCACATTCCTAATTAGTTGCTGCCATACCAACTGATCATAATTTTAAGGGAGACCCAGTATTTATATTCCCCCAACAAGCTCTTGGCCCAACTAGTGCCATGCAAGAAAGCAAGAGCCCTCCCCTAAATACAAGGAAGGAAGAGGAGAGGAAACGGGCTACAACCCCTCCCACCCCTCTAGTTCATGACCAACCTGCTCCTTTCTTTTGCAAGCAGGTCCTGAGTGTACGTAGGGGTGAGGCAGGGCAGGGTGGAGTCAGCCTTACAGGATAGGTGAGGGAACAGAGGCTCCCTAGGGTCAAGTTGGAAGTGGCAAGTGGTTTCAACATCAGAGAGCGTGGCTCAGTGTCAAACTGATATCCACTGTTAGACCAGAAAAGCTCAGAAAGGATAAAGCTCCAGGAATAAGGAAAAATCGCATCTTCAGAGCAGGCCGAGGAAGGGAAGAACATTTATTCTTCTAAAAGATTTTCTTTTGTGGTTATTTATTTATTTACTTTTGTCTTTTTGAGACAGGGTCTCCCTGTAGCCCCAGCTGTCCTGGAACTCACTCTGTAGACCAGGCTGGCCTTGAACTCACAAAGATCCGCCTGCCTCTGCCTCCCGAGTGCTAGGATTAAAGGCATGCGCCACCACGCCCAGCTTGTGGTCTTCTCTTTATAAACACACATCCAACTCTCAAATCCTAGCACTGGAAGTGGAACCCTTAAGGAAGGCAGAACTGGGGAAAGACTGGGAAGGCACCTATTCTTGGCTTTGCTTTGTTGTCTTGGGAAAGCTCACCTGGTTCTGCATCCTCGGCTGCTGGGATCTTTGCCATTAGGAGTTGGAACTGTGGGTAGCTGGCAGGCACACTTACAGACAAGGGAGAGATAGGCTGCTTTTCAATCTTGTTCTCTCGCACTGTCTGTGTGACCCCGTTCTTAGCCAGGAGTCTCTGTCCTGGTGCCAGGTTTGCCAGGGAATAAGCCACAGAAGGAAGAAAGATGCTGTGAAGTCAGTCTCATCTGGGATTGCTAGAAACCACTCAACTGTGCAAGGAAAAGCCTGTGGGCCACAAAGTATGGCCTTCTCAGCCCACTGCACTCTGCACAGCCCCTGCCGAGGAGTGAGCCTAGGCCAGGCCCGCTTATACTAGCTTCATTCTATGACCCTGCCTACCTGCTTGGCCCTGCTTTCTGACCAGCCAGAAGCCTCCATTGCTCATAGGATAAGTGTCCTAGAAGGGGCTTTGGACAGAAGGCTCTGCCTGAGAAGATGGCCACTGTAAAGGACTGTCCACATGTTACATTTTGCTCTGTGGGGCAGCAGTAGAATGTGAGACCCCTCTAAATACAGAGAGGAAAAACAGAGGCCATGCCAAAAAAAAAAAAAATGGGAGTGGAGAGAAAGCAAGAAAAATCAGTTGTGCTTCGTAGGGACCCTGAGAGTCCATGAGCACTCAAAGGGATGAGACTGAGCTTTTACTGCACCTTCTCCTCAGGCCCGGCCAGCTGTGTGCTTCCCAGGAGGAATCTGTCTCCAGCATCCCAGAGATGAGCCTCAGGGGACAAGGCACCTGCTTTCACTTGAGCTGTGGCTTGTAACCAGATGACTCTGGCGTCCCATGTAGGATCTGGAAAGACTTGGGTCACACTTTCCACTGGCTCCACTGCCACTCCAGGGCTGCAAATTTGTCCCCAAACATGGGAGTAATTAAGGGATTGGCTACATTTACAAACTATGCTGTGTTTCCATTACCTCCCCCACCTGGACCAGCTCCCCCACCAGACCCCAGAAAGTGCCTTGAAGGAGCCCTGGTGAGGGTCTTCTGGTTAGCTCCCAAAAGACCCATTTTCCAGATGAGTTAACTGAATGAAATACATCAGTTAGTCTTCTCTTATCACAGAAATGAACAGCCCAGAGAAAGAGAACCTTGGTTTTGGCTCACAGTCTTGGAGGTCATTTACCCAGATGCCCTTGAGCATAGGGTGAGGCAGCCGAGCATGGCAAGGGTGCATGGCAGAGCAGAGCCGCTTACCTCATGACGGCCAGCAGCAAGAGAAGAGACCAGCAGCCCACATTCTTCCATCTCTCCATGGCAGAGTGTGTAATAGAGTGGAACTGCTTAACTCAGGGCCCAGAAAGGGAATAGAAGACCAGGGGCTGAGGTCCCACTATCTCTTCAAGGACAGGTCCCCAGCACCCTAACTTCCTCCTTTCAGGGTTCACCACCTGTAACTGTACCATAGGCTATAGACCATCTCCCCATGGCGGAGACGGCAAGATCTCTTGGTGGCTCTGAGGATGACCCTGGGCCTGAGGGAGGGTGATTTGGGCTGGGGTGTTGAAAACTGGCCTCTGCAGATAGAAACACAAAAGACTACACAGGAGCTGCAAGGGACTAACTCCTCCCCTCCCTCCCTACATCCCTCCCTCCCTAGTAGCAATAGTCACTTTTTTTTTTTTAATTTTTAATTTTTAATTTTTTTTATTTTTTATTTTTGTATGTGTATGAATGTATTGTCTGCATGCAGGTCTGTGCAGTCACTTTTTAACAGACACATATTCAACTTTGCTGGGCTCGGTTTAGAGGTGCCCTGTGCACCCAGTACCCAGCATACTCCTCTGCTGGCCTCTGCTGGGCTCCACTTGGGGCCCCAAGGACACTCAGCCCCGGTGGGAGCTTAGAGGAAGATAGCAAAAGGAGGGCAGAGGAGCCCGAGCAAGCTTGGAGGCATGCCAGCTTGGCCCTGCTGCCACTTCCGAAACCCAAGAGGAGGCATCTTCCTTTGTCTCTTTGTTTCTTGAGACAGAGTCTTGGGTAGTTGGCCTCAGACTTGCTATATAGCCAAGGCTAGCCTTGAACTCCTGACTCTCCTGCCTCTACCTCTCAAGTGCTGGAATTATAAAAGGGGGGCCACCATGGCCAACTTTCTCAGGAGGCAGAGGCAGGTGGATCTTTGTGAGTTCAAGGCCAGCCTGGTCTACATAGTGAGTTCCAGGACAGGGAGAAAAAGAACGGAAA
Source organism: Rhizomys pruinosus (assembly GCA_009823505.1). Lineage (NCBI taxonomy): Eukaryota > Metazoa > Chordata > Mammalia > Rodentia > Spalacidae > Rhizomys > Rhizomys pruinosus. Next base: position 311,050 of record VZQC01006972.1, read on the forward strand.
GAAGTCATGCACTAAATGTGGGTGTGTGTGTGTGTGTGTGTGTGGGTTTCTCCCAGCCTCGAATTTCCTTGAGACCCTGCACAAATGTAATCTCTTTTCTGAGCCTGTGCCCTGTGATTTGGATAGGTAACTCTGTCTGCCCATAGAACCTCCGAATTCCTGAGCATCCAACAGAAATAGAAAGCAAAGCAACTTACATTCTTCATAGAAGTTTTAGAAGCACAGGAGAATGTAACAGAAAGATAACCCATCACTGAGAAATAATCACCTTCTCCCAACATTTCCTACCAGATTTCAAATATGAAACAACTGAAAGAATTGTACAAAGAATTCCTGCACATACACCTAGATCCCACACAGCTCTGCTTTTCCTTCTGCAGGTTGTATCTCTGTTCATCTCTGCAGGACTCTGCTCGCTGTTGGTTTATTTTTCTCCTGGTGCACAGCGTGCAGATTTGATGTGTACACTATAGTGTTCACAGGGTACTTTCATTCTGTCTCCTTGTACATGTATGTATCCTTTCATTGTGTTGGGAGCCTGTGAATTCTCTCTTTTTTTTTTTTTTGGTCTTTTTGAGACAGGGTCTCCCTGTAGCCTCAGCTGTCCTGGAACTCACTCTGTAGACCAGGCTGGCCTTGAACTCACAAAGATCCGCCTGCCTCTGCCTCCCAAGTGCTAGGATTAAAGGCGTGCGCCACCATGNGGAAAAACGGCAAACCCAGAAAAAATTATTAGTCCTTTAAATTTATTTATATCATAGTAATTTTAAATATATTTACATAATATACATGTCTTTAAATATAAACATATATAGTTGAAAATATAAATAAATTTATTGTGAGAGATATGGAACTTCTAATATTAAATTATATTTCAGTCTTCAACCCTACTTTTTTTTTCGGTCTTTTTTGAGACAGGGTCTCACTGTAGCTCTGGCTATCCTGGAACTCACTCTGTAGACCAGGCTGGCCTTGAACTCACAGAGATCCACCTGCCTCTGCCTCCCAAGTGCTAGGATTAAAGGCATGTGCCACCATGCCCAGCTCAATTTGCATCTTAAAAGTCATACATTGAGCTAGGTATGGAGGCACACGCCTGTAGTCTCAACACTTGGGAGGCAGAGGCAGGTGGGTCCTTGTGAGTTCAAGGCCAGGCTGGTCTACATAGTGAGTTTCAAGTCAGCTCGGGATACAGGGAGACCCTGTCTTGAAAAGACAAAAAAAAAAGTCACACATTTTAATCATGGTGGTAGTAGAATGGTGTACTGCCCTGGTACCAAACTCTGAGGAAGACTTGATGGGGACCAGAATCTCAGATGAATGCTCCAGACGATGCCTAAGGGGAGACCCAAGGCACCGTCCGGACTAAGCATTGAACTTTGGGTCCCTACTGAGGGATTCTTGAGAACATGCACGGTGGGTTTCTCTTCACTTCTGAGATGATTCCTCACCACCCAACCCAAGTTAGATTGAGAAACAGATCCAAAGTGACAGTGAGGTCATCTAGGGTGCTGGAATGTGTTCATATTCTCTATCTAGTAAGGAATTAAGAGGCAGAAAAGGTTTGTTTAATAAAGTGATACTTTATTAAAAGTGACAATAAGCAAGAAAGCAGTATCCACTAGTGAGGAGGGGTCCCCCCAAAACCAGGAGCCCACTTTTCTCCCTGAGAGTCTTGAGTTTTTATTTTGGAGTCTTTTTTTATTAGGAGTCTTATGATAGCCGGTGAGCTTTCCCCACACTTCCTTTCTGATTGGTGTTTACTGGATCAAAGACAGAAGGCTGATTGGTGTGCGGCCTGCATCAGATTATACTTGTCTAGGGCAAACCAGGGAATTATGCATGTCTGAAGCCAGCCAACGGACTGCAAGTCTGGGACACACCTGCAAAGAAGTTGAATTTTCCAATCTCAGGGAGGATCACAGTGGGCCTCATTTTGCTCTCTTCAGGGACGTTGATTTAGCCAAGGCTCCTTTCCCTTGCTGTCTGTCTGTCAAAATTTCTGACTCTTAACATCACTCAACAGGTGTTTCCTAGGACAGCTGTCCTTACTCATCAGAAAACCAAGATCATAACAAAGGCTGAAGGGACAGAGGACAGACGGATAGGCAGAGGCATGCTACCCAGGGAGGGAATTACAATGAGGCTCTAAACTCCATCCTGCACCCTTAGGAGAAGGCTGTTGACCTAAGGAGGGCACAGGGATGCTGTATGGGTGCAGGACTGCAGTTTTCTCTCACATGACCCAGAAAATAACTTCATATTCAGCTGTTATATTATGTAATGATGAGTAATAACAGTTTACGATACGCATTATTATATACGCAATCACAAAGAGAAAAGTAATGCATGGCAGGCTTTTTAATATAGAAAAAATTACTACAGATTTGAAACTAAGATTTTTCTCTTCTTTCTTTTTTTTTTTTTTTTTTTAGGTAGGGTCTCACTATGTGCCCTGCCTGGCCTGGAATTCATGGAGTAGAACAAGCTCACAGGGATCCTCCTCCTTTTGCATCCCAAGTGCTGGGATTACAGGTGTGTTCCACCACACCTAGCTCCTTTTTCTTTTTTTATTGTTTAAAAATGACTTAAGAAAAAGTTTAATAACAATAAAAATATATATAAAAAAGTGATCACACTGAAAAAAATGAAAAAAAAGATTAAAAAATTTTTTATCTGTACAAATGCTTTGATTGCCTATGTGTATACAGGTAGGTGTACTGTGCTGTGAAGGCTGGGAGGGGTCCACAGGGCCACCATGTGGGTGCTAGGAATTGAACCCAGGTCCTCTGGAAGAAGAGCAAGTGCTCTTAATCCCAGAGCCACCTCTCTAGCCCCTCCTTTTTATTTTTTTAGAAATTTTATTTTTGTGTATGTACCTGCATGAATTTTTTATGTGTACTGTTTGTGCAGATGTCTGAGGACTAGGAGGCCCTCCTGGAAGTGGAGTAACAGGAGTAACTTCCATGAGTGCTGAACCCAGTTCCTTGGCAAGAGCAGCCAGTGCTCTTAACTGCTGAGTCAGCTCTCCAGCGCCTGCCTCTTCCCTCCCTCCCTCCCTCCCTCCCTCTTTTCTTTCTTTCTTTCTTTCTTTCTTTCTTTCTTTCTTTCTTTCTTTCTTTCTTTTTCTTTCTTTCTCTTTCTTTCTTTCTTTCTTTCTTTCTTTCTTTCTTTCTTTCACTCTCTTTTTTTTAGGCAGGGTTTCATATACTGCAGGTTGACTTTGAACTTAATACGGAGCTGAGGATGACCTTGAACACTGATCCTTCTGCTTCTCCTTTGAGTGCTGGTATTATAGGTGCACTTCACCATGTCGAGTTTCTTCAATGCTGGAAATCAAACCTAGGGCTTCATGAGTGCTTGGCAAATACTCTGCTGACTGAGCCATAGCCCCAGCCCTCCTTTCATTTTAAAATCATTGCATATATGTGTGTGTGTTTGTGTGTATGGGTGAAGGTCACAGGATGACTTTTGGGAGTTGCTTTCTAGTGTGTGGGTCCTGGGGATTGAATCAGATTGTCAGGCTCAGGGGCAAATGCCTTTACCCCTGAGCCATCATGTGAGCCCCTCCACTCATATTTTAGTAGATATACTATAAAGCATAGTGGGCTTCATTGTGGCATTCTCACACTTGTATCGAGTATACTTTGATCATATTCATCTCCATAATTCTCTATTGTCTCTTCTACCCCCTTCCACTGGTTCCTGTCTTGTTCCCCTTTATAATTTTTTCTTTTTGACAGCGTTTCATGTATCCCAGGTTGGGCTTGAACTCACTATGTAGCTGAGCATGAACTTGAACTCTTGAGCCTCCTGCCTCTCAATCTCCCGGGTTCTGGGATTACAAGATTTAGGCATGCATCATCACGCCCACTTTATTTTCCCTTTAAATCTTTATTCCTCTGTTGGTCCATTACTGGGTCATTGTGAGTAGTGCATCAGTAGACAGGGATGTGCAGCTGTTTCTGTGCTCTGTTGACTTAAGGTCCTTTGGGTCTATACCTAGGGGTGGTTTAGCTGGGTCATGTGCTGGATTTATTTATTTATTGGAACTCCATACTGATTTCCATAGTGGCTACATTAGTCACGTTCCCAACATCCCCAATAACAATATATTAGGGTTCTCTTTTCCCCACACATATAGGCTTGAAATTACTTCTGAGTAGCAAGTTTTTTTTAAATTTAATTTATTTATTTATGAATATACTGTCTGCATGTAGGTTTGTGCACCCCTGTCGTGCAGTGCTGCGGAGATCAGAAGAGGGTGTTGGATTCCCCTGGAACTGGAGTTCTCCTGGAATTGGAGTTACAGATGGTTCTCAGCCGCCATGTTGGTGCTGGGGATCGAACCCGGGTCCTCTGCAAGAGCAGTCGGCACTCTTAACCGCTAGGCCATCTCTCCAGTACCCTGAGTAGCAAGTTTAAAAGCAATCCTTTACCCAGCAAGATGTCCATGGTCACAGAGCATGAGCAGACAGAGTCTCTGGGCTACTCACCCACGCGCTTGTGGGTGCAGCCTCGGTTGGGGGACAGTCACACCAGACTCTTTCCTGGAGCACTTGGCTTTGTGCCCTGCCCTTTTCATGTGAGCACCACCCTATGCTGAGAGCTTTGAATATTCCTTAGTACTCTGCTTTGTTGGAATTTGTGCCTTAGTCTCTCTGTCCATAATTGTATATAAGGCTGTCCTCTGTGATGACAATTTTTATTTGAGATGGGTCTCAAGTCATGTCATCTTGCCCAAGATGACCTCAAGTTCTGAGCTCAAGTGGTCTTCCTTCTCAGTCTCCTGAGAAGCTGGGACACAGGGCCAAGCCACTGCTCCTGGCTACAGTGAACATCTGTGTACCTTCGTCTGTGCAGTACACTGGACAGTCTCTTGTGGAAGATTCCCAACATTCCAAAGACATGGTACCAACAAACTTACAGCCAGCTCTGGAGCCTGTGGACAGCATAGTCAATAAACCCTGACCATGTCTGCTAAGGTCAGGTACTCCAGGGGATTCCACAGACACTTTTCTCTCTGTGTATTCACATTCTTTACCCTGTCCTAGGAGTAGCACTGGGTTTTCTTATCAATGGCTGGCAGCCATGATGGTCAAGGAGGGATCAGGCTTTTGAGCCCTGCTATGCTGCTGGCTGTACTGTCCTGTGCTCTGTGTCCACCTCTGGAGAGGACCTGCCTCCTAGGTTGTTGCAGGAGGTGCTGCATGTTGAGCGTTTTAGGGCCAAGCGTGTTAAGGAACACAACATTTTGTCCTAGTTTTTGGCTTTCTTCTTGAATCTGAGAGTAGATTTTGGCTGCCACACGTTCACAGAGGAGGAGGGGAAGAGTTGGGAGGAAAGGCCTGCTTTAGTGAGCCCGACCCCTGCTGAAGTCCCTCCTAGCTTCTGGCACGGACTGCTACATGTTCCCCAGCAATGTAGGGGAAGGAATGTCTGCCACTCACAACATTCTCAGAGCTGTAAAGATAGGCCCGGCTGGCCTCAGACCAAATCCAAAATTTGACCCAAGGACTATTTTGCAACTTCCTTTGATAAATGCCTCCTGTTGTGGCTCAGCTCAGGCCAGAAGTCTTTCTTGAGCTCCTTCTCTTCCGGTCGCCCAGCCTGGACCTCTTCGTGCTGAGGAGAGGAGCAGACACTGGGTTCCCAAGGAGAGCCTGTCCTGCACCGGGCCCAGGGGCTAACCTCAGAGCCAGGTGAAGCCTGGAAGGGGCTGGAAGGCCGGGGCTCCCTCTTCTCCAACCCATACCCTAGTTCCATTCCCTTCCTGTGACTCAGCAGGGGCAGGGCCTCTGTGCTGAGAAACTGGACGCAAATAGAGCCAAAAGTGCACGTCCAAGTCCGAGTGAGTCACACCTCAAAACCGGGGACCTGGGAAGGGCTTGATGAGACCACGCCCATCCTGGACATGTGGTGGTAGGGAGTGTCACAGAGCTGAGGAAGGGATGGGACACACATTCACCACACATACTTTCCTGCCCTGGAGAGGGAGTGGCTTGTGACCCAGACCGCCTTTGCTCTGGCTTCCTGGGCCCCCACCTCTAGCACCACCCTCTCTTGGCATTCATTCAGCTCCACCCACAGACTCACAAGCACAGCAGCTCCTGCTTCCCACGTCCACCAGCTGTGAGGCCTTGGAAGCCCTGTCTCTTTGAGACAGGGCACGCAGCTTCATTCTACCAGGGTGAACAACAGTTTTGAACCTTCACTGTGTGCATAAAGGGTCCCATGGCTGTCTCCAGACCCCATAAATGGTACCAGTTTATACACTATCTGACTCAAACTTAGATCTCAGTGCCTAGGGCCATGGAAGTTGGGGGAGGGAACCATACTCCTGGACCTTCTGAATCACTGGTGCTCAGACCTCTGGCCTAGCTTGTCTCCAAGATTGACTGACCCCTAGCTGAACTGGAAGAACAACTCCCTCAGCTGGGAGCTATTTGCCTGCCCCTGCTAGGCAGAAGCCAGTGGTGATAGGTCCTTGCACACTATGATAGACAGGGAAACAGTCCTTTTCCCCAGAGAACTTAGTAGCTGGGAGCATGCAGCATGAAAAAGGGTCAGACATCTAAGAGAAGCGACTGCTTCTATTCAGCTTGTTACGTTCTATACAAACTGACAAATGTTTTCCAACAGTAGACTGAGTAAATTATAGTCACAGTACAAAATATATTATACAGCAAGAAAAATATGAAATTATTTCTGGGGCTGGAGAGATGGCTCAGCGGTTAAGAGCACCGACTGCTCTTGCAGAGGACCCGGGTTCGATTCCCAGCGCCCACATGGTGGCTAAGAACTGTCTTTAAGCTGGATGTGTTGGTGCATGGCTTTAATCCTAGCACTCGGGAGGCAGAGGCAGGTGGATCTCTGTGAGTTTAAGGCCTGGTCTATAGATCACATTCCAGGCCTGCTGGGGCTACAGGGAGACCTTGTCTCAACCCCCCCCCCAAAAAAAAATAGCAAAATGTATCCATAGCAATGGTGATCAGGGTCATCATTTACTTGACATGCAGGTTGTTGACTGGGAGAAGACACAGGAAGTTTCTGGGGTTGGTCTTTACATGGAAAGTTATGACAGGGACACACTGGTAAAAGGCACTGAGCTACATAATTTAGTTCGTGCACTTTACTGTAAACTTTACTTCGATTTAAAAAAAGAAAAGAATTAGACCAATGTGGTGGTATAATCCCAACACACGGGAGGCAGAGGCAGGCAGATCTCTGTGAGTTCAAGGCTGACCTAGTCTATATAGCAAGTTGTAGGTGTGTACCTATAATCCCAGCACTTTGAAGGTTGAGGCAAAAGAATCATGAGTTCAAAGCCAGCCTGGGCTAATAAACAATACCTTGTTTCAAGAAGCCAACATAGGGGCTGGAGAGATGGCCTAGCGGTTAAGAGCGCTGACCGCTCTTACAGAGGACCCGGGTTCGATCCCCAGCACCCACATGGCGGCCGAAAGCCGTCTGAAACTCCAATTCCAGGAGAACTCCAGTTCCAGGGGAATCCGAGACCCTCTTCTGACCTCCGCGGCATTGCACGACACGGGTGCACAAACCTGCATGCAGACAGTGCATTGATACACATACAGAAATAAATAAAATAAAAAAAAATTTAAAAAAGAAGCCAACATAAACAAAATAATAAGTAAAGTTAAGTGGAAAAGGAAAAAAAAAAAATCTGGGTGTGTAGTTGTGCCTGTCATCTAAGCTACTCAAAAGGCTAAGGTGTAAGGATCTCATGAAAGCAGTTTAGACCAGCCTGGGCAACATATTGAGACCTATCTTTAATAACCACAAATACGGGACAGCAAATTATTTCTATTGTTTCGGTAGTGGCACTTTTATCTGGGGGTGATCAACAGCCATCTAGTTGGATTTACATCCCTCTCAATGAGAGAGAACCCATAGTTGGAACTGTAAATAGCTAAATACACGTGATCATAGATCCTAGAGAAAACCCTATCTCTGGCATATCTCTAGACAAATGAAATTTCTTACTGTATGCTAAATGTGGATCCTTATATTTACAGACAAGTATACCATGCGCCACTCCTCAAAGCAGCTTCTTTTTGTAGCAGATGGAGGCTATTACAGAGTTCCACAACAGGTCACACACAGAGACTATGTTACTGAGAGATGCCTAAGGGACATATCTACAGTGGAACCTGTATACCTAAGGCTCACAGAACATAATGGAAGAGGGTGTAAAGAGAATACTAGTTCATCCCTCAACTCTCACCTATGAAGCTTCCTCATAAAACAGTGTGATAAACACAGAAGGCCGCAAGTGTCTAAGTTTAAGAGACTNCCTCTTTTCTTTTTTTTTTTTTTTGTCTTTTTGAGATAGGGGGGTTTTCCTGTAGTCCCAGCTGGCCTGGATCTCACTATGTAGACCAGGCTGGCCTAGTACTCACCGAGATCCACATGCTTCAGCCTCCCTGATGCTGGGATTAAAGGTGTGTGCCACCATGGCTGGCTCAGGACTCCTCTATTAAACCTCTCCCACCGGGGGCTGGAGAGATGGCCTAGCGGTTAAGAGCGCCGACCGCTCTTGCAGAGGACCCGGGTTCGATCCCCGGCACCCACATGGCGGCCGAGAACTGTCTGAAACTCCAATTCCAGGAGAACTCCAGTTCCAGGGGAATCTGACACCCTCTTCTGACCTCCACGGCATTGCACGACACGGGTGCACACACCTGCATGCAGACAGTACATTCATACACATACAGAAATAAATAAAATAAAAAAAAAATTTAAACCTCTCCCACCCAGGGCTCAGGAACCATTGCAGAAGAGGGAGCAGAAAGATTGTAAGAGCAAGGCGGGGGTGGTGGATGACGACAGGGAAACAGGTTTCCAGGCTTCTGGCAGCAGCTCATATGAACTTAGAGCACTGGTGAGAGCATGTGCAAAAATCAGGCAAACTCAAACCAGACAAAAATCCAGCATAGAATGGGGAAATGGGCAAGAAGTCTCAGCCTTGGCTTGGGAACTTTTGGTAGCTGATCACTGGTGGGTGACAGAGAGTTGGTCTTCTTTAAGGGAGTGATGCTAGATAGTTTGACCAGGCTCCAGTGAATAAAGTCACACCAAGGGACATCTGGGGATACAAACTTGACTGAATAGACTTAACATATATGATAGAACACATGAGATCCAGTAGGGGACTGCAGATGGGGGAGGGGTCTAAATTTGACTAAGAGCTATTGTATGAAATGCATAAAACGTAAAACATTTAAAAATTTATTTATTAGTTGGGCTGGAGAGACAGCTCAGCAGTTAAGAGCACTGACTGCTCTTGCAGAGGACCTGGATTTGGTTTCCAGCAGCCATAGGGCAGCTAACATCTGTCTGTAACTCCAGTTCCAGGGGATCAAATGCCCTCTTCTGACCTCCAAGGGTCCTGCATGACACAGGTGCACTTACAGGCATGCAGGCATTACACTCCTACACATAAAATAAAAAATAAAAATAAATAAAGAACTGGTGTTGAACAGGCTCTCTGAGCTGCTAGTGCAGGGAACAGGCTTTGGGATGGGGGGTACAGTACTAGAAATAAAAGCCCAGGTCCAAGGACCCCCTCCCCAATGCTGCACACTCAGACGAAGCAAAAGGACAAAGTGAGAGTAGCTCAGCAAGGCAGATTTTAGTTTTGCCAAAGGGTACATTGCATGGTCAGTCAGATCCAGCAAGCACACAGAACCTGGCAGCTCGATAGGCTTTTATCCCTAATTCAAGAATACCGTGTCCTTTCCCCAGTTGGCTGGGGTCCGACCTCACAGTCTTTCCTGGTTGGTTAGTTTAAAAGAATTGGTGCAGCCAGGTGTGGTGGCGCACGCCTTTAATCCTAGCACTTGGGAGGCAGAGGCAGCTGGATCTTTGTGAGTTCAAGGCCAGCCTGGTCTACAGAGTGAGTTCCAGGACAGGTGGGGCTACAGGGAGACCTGTCTCGAAAAGACCAAAAAAAAAAAGGTGCAAAAGGGAGGGTGCAGCTCCACCACCCTAGGCCATCAGGTCCAGGAATGCATCAGGGTCTTTCCTTCAAAGTCTTGTAGGATGTGAGGGGATGACAAGATTAAAATTCCTTGTCGTAAACCAAGTTTTACAGGTTTGAAAGAAAAGACTAATATTTATTTATTTGTTTATTTACTTATTTTTATGTGTATGAATGTACTGTCTGCATGTAGGTTTGTGCACCCCTGTTGTGCAATGCTGCGGGAGGTCAGAAGAGGGTGTCTGATTCCCCTGGAATTGGAGTTAAAGACGGTTCTCAGCCGCCATGTGGGCACTGGGGATCGAACCTGGGTCCCTGTAAGAGCAGTTGGCACTCTTAACTGCTAGGCCATGTCTCCAGCCCCCAAAAGACTAATATTTAATGTTTCTTACATTGGGACCCCTCTGAGCCTTCCTGGGGGAGGCAGTAAGTACTATGTGCAAAGATGCAGAGGGAGCTTTCTTTCCTTCAGGAAGAAGCTTATTCATGCTAGCACCTGGCTCTGTGAGTTTGCACTCTAAAGACAGAGCATTGAACAAAGAAGACCCAGCCTTTTATACCCTGTTAGTTCCCCTATACAGTTTGGTGTCTTTGTCTCTCGTGTGTAGTAACACACATACGCACTGGGTGCTGTAATGCTGCCAGGTTGTGACAGGTGGAACTGTGTGCCTGCACTCAATCACAGAACATGTTGCTTTCCCTTTTTTTTTTTTTTTTTGTTCTAGGGTATTCCTGCCATAGTACCTCAATGGGCCAACAAGACAGATGAATGGGTGCTGGGACTCACAGTCAAGTTGAGCACTGGATGGCCCAGTCCCTGTGAGAACAGGGTGGCCTCCAGAGAGTCAAGACAAAGTGGTAGGAGGAGGGACCTGAATTCTATGGAACACTCCCCCACACACCACCATGAGTCTATGTTCCAAAGTCAGGAGTGGAAGCTAGGGTGTGTCTTGGTGATGAGTATTTGCATAGCTTCTCCAATGCCCTGCGTTCTATTCCCAGCACTCAAGAGGAAACAAAATAAACAATTTAAAAAAAAAATTTTTTTTTTTATTTCGGTATGTGTATCAATGTACTGTCTGCATGCAGGTCTGTGCTCCCGTGTCGTGCAATGCCGCGGAGGTCTGAAGAGGGTCTTGGATTCCCCTGGAACTGGAGTTCTCCTGGAATTGGAGTCTCAGACGGCTCTCGGCGGCCATGTGGGCGCTGGGGATCGAACCCGGGTCCTCTGTAAGAGCGGTCGGCGCTCTTAACCGCTAGGCCATCTCTCCAGCCCAAAATAAACAATTTTTAAAAATTCCAAAAAGCCAGGAGTGAATCCAGAGCTGCCTGTGGTCAGTGATTCGTAATAGCCCATGAATGGTCTTCACAGGGCAGTCGGTGCCAGTGGCTGAAGCATGTGTTTGTTCCACAATTTGGGCCCAGGTATGCCGCCTGCCGGCTTGTGGAGGTAGGAACTTGTGTAGAACGCGCTTAGGACTGCCTGAGGGCAGCAGGGGGAGGCAGGCAGTTCCAAAGGGAGCAAGCTGGGGCTCGGGAGGAGGGGTGCAGTTGCCAAGGGTGGTAGGGCTTCTGATCACACACATCCTGGCCATAGTCAATGTATATGGAGAAAATGTTGATTTTGAGTAACAGCTTTGGAGGTTTTGGTCTGTGATGGGTTGACTATTGCTTTGGCCTGGGGGAAACAGCTCACTGGGGCATAAGCATTTGGTAGAGTGAAAGTATTTTACCTCTGACTAGAGATGAGAGAGATAGAATAGCCAGTGGCCTATAATCCCCCTGG
>VZQC01006972.1:327266-343891 GCA_009823505.1 Rhizomys pruinosus
AAAAAAAAAAAAAAAAAAAAAAAAAAAAAAAAAAGAAATGCTAAGAAGCACTCCCATAAAATAAACACTGTGGTTAGATATAATGGCAGGACAAACTAGCTTTTTCCTCATTCCTTTGATCTTATATTACTCTAAAATATACACACACATCCTTCATCTATATACCAAAACTTCCTAACTCTGAAAATAAATGGTAGCTTAAAGACAGGACTTGTGTATGACAGAATCCATGAGCTCTGGCGGGGGAGGGGGGACATAAGGGGTGAGCATGGATGGGGGAATGAGTCTAAATTGATTAAGAAATGTTGTAGGAAATGTGCTCAATAAAAACAAATAAATGGTAGCTTAGTTCTAGAACCTGTTAAGGGATTCACAATACAGAGCACGATTGTTTGCAGATCACCTTAACGTTGCTCAGTTTGCCTTACAACTAGGTAACTGGTGCTAGCATCTACAGATGAGGGATACCATCCATTGTTTGTTTTTCTGGGACTGTGTTACTTCACTTAAGATGATATCTTGTAGTTCCATCCATTTACCTGCAAAGTTCATGATGTCATCTTTCTTTACCACTGCATAGAACTCCATTGTGTAGATGTATCACATTTTCTCTATCCACTCATCAGTTGAGGGGCACTTGGGTTGGTTCCAGCTCTTTGCTATTGTGAACAGAGCTGCACTAAACATGGCTGTGTATGTATCTCTGCAGTAAGATGAGTCTTGTGGGTATATACCCAGGAGTGGTATGACTGGGTTTGGTGGCAAGCTCATTTTTGAGTCTTCCAAGGGTTCTCCACACTGCTTTCCATAGTGGCTGTACCAGTTTACATTCCCACCAGCAGTGGATGAGTGTTCCCCTTTCCCCACAACCTCTCCAGCACTTGGTATCATCTGTTTTCTTGATCCTAGCTAGTCTTATCAGAGTGAGATGATATCTTAAAGTGGTTTTCATTTGCATTTCCTTAATGATTAGTGATGTTGAACACTTTTTTTAAAAAAACCTGGATTATCTTGATAACATTGAACACTTTTAAGATGTTTCTCAGCCATCTCTAATTCCTCATGTTGGAATCAAACTGCCACACTCACAAAAGAAACCAACAAGGGGCCACAGATGTTGGGTCTAAAAATTGCACAGAAAAACTCTCAAGCCCAGGATTTAATCTTTAATACAAATTTTATTTAATTTGCTGGTGCACCAGAACCCAATTAAGAAAACTGACACATCAAGGGAGCCAATTGTTGATGTGTCAGGGATGCAACCCACTCCACGCAGGGATGGGTGTGAACTTGACTGTCTGTGACAGAGACCTTTTAAAGACAAAAACCACAAACTAGAAGAATTTGGTGACATCATACATACAGAATTGCAAAGCTATAGAAACACAATGAAAGCAGTGGTGACATTTAAACTGATTGGTTGTGTTTAACGGCATGAAGCCCCTTGGAGAGTAATGGGCTCCTTAGGGGGTAAGAAGCACTCCTACAGGGCTGGGAAAGTTCATCCTGACCTCAGGTAGCTCTGGGAACTAATAACTCAGGAGCAGAGTAACAGGAAATGTACTCTTGCAGTTATGGTCAGAACAGGAGGGGTAGTCATGGGAGCAACTGAAGTCAAGGCAGGAGGAGTAACCATGGGAACCAGACCTGCTTCAACTAGAGACTTGCTCTTTTTTTTTTTTTTTTTTTTTTTTTATTTATTTCTGTATGGTTATGAATGTACTGTCTGCATGCAGGTCTGTGCAACCGTGGTGTGCAATGCCGCGAGGTCAAAATAGGGTCTCGGATTCCCCTGGAAAGGAGTTCTCCTGGAATTGGGAGTTTCACACGGTTCGGTTCTCGGCTCGGACCGCCAAATGTGGGTGCTGGGATCGAAACCCAGGTCCTCTGTAAGAGCAGTCGGCGCCCTTACAACAGCCGCTAGTGGGGGCCATCTCTCCAGCCCATAGATACTTGCTCTTGCATGGTGAACCCTTTCCTTTTGACTAACTCTTTCTGACCTGGTCCTAACCTCACTGTGAAGTCGCTGTTCAGCTCGTTGCTCCGTCTTTTGAGTGGTCTTTGTTTCTCTTTCTTCTTTCTTCTTTGTGTTTTGAGTAGTTGAGAGACTCCGGGAAAGCATGGCTTTTGTCAATGTAGCTGCAGTGAAGGGTTTCCTCCCAAGCTGTGGGTTTCCTCTCTTCACGTCTTGAGTGTTTCTTCTTTTGATGTAACAGAAGCTTTTGATTTAATGAGGTCCCATTTGTCATTTGTTGATCTTAGTTCTTGCACAGCTGCGTCCTGAGTTAGGACGTCTTTTCCTAATGACTATGTCTGATAAGGCTGCGTGCCGACTTGTTCTTTGATCACATTCAGAGTTTGGGGTTTCACAATCAGAAAATGGACTGAAATTGGATTCCTGATTGATTTTTTTTTTTTTTTTTTTTTTTTTTTTTTTTGGTCTTTTCCGAGACAAAGGTTCTCCTTGTAGCCCCAGCGGTCCTGAACTCTGTGGACCAGGCTGCTTTGAACTCACAAAGATCCGCACTCTTCTGCCTCTGAAGTGCTAAGATTAAAGGCGTGTTTCACCACGCACTCTGGATTTTGAACTTTGTAGAGGGTGAGAGGTCGGGGTTTAAATTTATGCTTCCCAAGTTGTGATCCAGTTTTCCAGCACCACGTGCTGAAGATGCTGTCCTCTCCCTCTCCTTGTGTCTTCTTGGACCCCAACTGCAAATAATGAGGTGGCTGCATTGGAGATGTGCTGAAGTTTTGGTTAATCTTTCAGTTTTGTTCTATTGGTCAATGGGCCTGTTTTTTTGCCATTACCAGCGGTTGTTTTATGACTTAAAGCCCTGTAGTATAATTTTTAAGTCTGGTATAGAGATCACACCCCCCCCCGATCCCATCCCCCCCGCCCCATCCCCATCCCCCCCCCCCCACCAAGAGATCCCCCCCCCCCCTCCCCGCCCCCCAACATAGTACCCCCCCTAGAGATCCTAATAGAGATCCATCCCCCCCCCCAGAGATCCCCACCCCCCCCCCCCCCATATCCCCCCCCCCCCCCCCCCATCCCCCACCCCCCCATAGATATCCCCCCACCCCCCCCACCCCCCCCCCCCCCTTCCCATCCCCCCCAGATCACCCCCCCCCGCCCGAGATCCCCCCCATCCCCCCCCCCATGATCCCCCCCCCCAACCCATCCACCCCTAGATTCCCCTCCCCCCCCCCCCAAAGAGAGATCAACCCCACGCCCCCCCCCCCCATCCCCCCCATCCCGCCCCCATCCCCATCCCCCCCCCCCCGCCCCCCACCCCCACCCCCAGGAGATCCCCCCCTCGCCCCCCCCCCCCCCACCCTATCCCCCCCCACCCACACCCCCCCATCCCACCCCCCCCACCAATCTCCCCCACCCCCCAAAGAGATAAAGAGATTCCCCCCATCCCCCCCCACCCCCTTGCTCTTTTCACTCAGGGTTGCTTTGGCTATTCAAGGTCTTTTGTTTTTCCACATGCAATTAAGGACTTCCCCCCCAAGCCTGTGAAGAAACTCTTGGGGATTTTAATTGGGATTGCGTTGAATCTGTTAATTAATTTGGGCAGAATGGACATTTTTGACTATGTTAATTTTTCCAATCCATGAGCATGGGAGGTTTTTCCATCTTCTGATGTCTTCTTCAATTTTCTTCTTCAGGGGTTTAAAAGAATTTTTGTTGTAGAGATCTTTGGTGTCTTTGGTTAGGTTTGTTCCTATGTATTTTATTGTTTTTGAGGCTATTGTGAGTGGGAAGGTCTTGGGCAGATTGTTGGATAATCCTATCACTGGGTTGTTGGATAATTGTTTCATTGGTTTGTTGGATAATCGAATCATTGTCTTGTCTGGCTGTGGGGGGTGGAGTTGCTCTGCTAGCTGGTATAAAAGGTGGGGCTGTTGCCACTGTGAGACTCTGTGAGTGCACAGAGCTTAGATTGGGGATTTCCCAGGACCACCTGAAACACAGAGTACTGGGGTGAGGGCTAAGCGAGCCATATCCCCCCTCCCCCCAAACTGGAATTGCTGAGGAGTGTCCAAGTGAATTTTTTAGGGAACCTTCAGAACCAGGAAGGGAAGAATGAGTTAGACTTCCAATAAATAAACAAAATTGAAAGCCTGAAACCTCCATAAAAGTCAACACTCCATAAACAAGGAGAAAAAAAAAAAGCAAACAAATAAAGGCATCTGAAGGAGGCAAGCAAAGCAAGCCTTCAAAACAGTGAAGAGGCATTTGGGATTCACATCGGAATATAGGCAAAAACGGAAACCCACATGCCAGGGACAGGACAAAGAGACAACATGGGAAAGGTGCAGGATAATTCCATGCCAAGCTCTAGCAACCCTGTGGGAGAGTCCAACAGTGGGATCCCCCTGGGAATGGCCCAGAACACAGATCTTAGAGGAACAATTGCAGAAATATTCAAAGAAATCAAAGAATATAAAGAACAAGTCAGAGAACTAAGGAGAGGGAATGAAAAACTCAAGAATGACCTAGAGGGAGAGAATGACAAACTCCAGAAAGAACTAGAGGGAGAAACTCCAGAAGGAAGTAGAAACACCGAAAAAGGAAACCAACAGCGAAGCAAGGAGCTACAGGAAGAGATTGAGAAGCTCTAAAAGGAAGTGGAAATACTAAAGAAATCACAGGATGAAATGAAAAAGGAAATTGAACACTCATCCAATCAAGATGAAAGGAACAGAAAAAGCCTCAGAAGTAGAGTGGAGGAAGAGAGCAAAGAATATCAGACCTGGAAGATAACACAGAACAACCAAAAAGCTCAAGGAAAGACTATGAAAAATTTAAAAATACACAAAAGAGAATACTTTTTTGTGTAGTTGTTTTGTAAACACTTAGGAAGCCATGGAACATGACTTTTTCTTTAATGCCTTATGGGAAGATTCTTTGGTGAGTTTCATAATGCCCAATCAAAAGGAGCCTGAGATACTCATACTCTTTCCTTGCAACTCACAGTCACATTTCTTTTTCTTTTTTTCTTTTTTTTTTAATCTTTTTGAGACAGGGTCTCCCTGTAGCTTCAGCTGTCCTAGAACTCACTATGTAGACCAGGCTGGCCTCGAACTCACAGACATCCACCTGCCTCTGCCTCCCGAGTGGTGGGATTAAAGGCATGGGCCACCACACCTGGCCCCATATTTCCTTATAGATAAAACAAAACAACAACAACAACAACAACAACAACACCACTGCTGAACAGTCTCAAAAAGGAACACTCCCAGGAGCATATCAATGGTTTACTGGTTCAACTCCATAAGTCAAGGGATATGAGAATGCCTTTAAGAACTACGAAAAAAAACTCTGTGAGTTTATAAGCCTATTGTTTTCTAGAAGAAGGATCATTTACATCCATATTAGAAGAGAAACTTATTTTAGCCTCAGAGAAAGCAAACAATCAGGAAGCAAGTGAACATGAATCTTTTTCCTCATTTCTTTATGTAAATCTTACACTGCCTAGTCACAGGATCCCAGGACAGCCACAGTTGTTCTTTACAACTCACCACCCATATTTCCTTGTAAATAAAATATACTGTATGGCAGTCTCAAAGGAAAAAAAAAAAGCTGAGGAGCTTAATAGTTTTATTATTTTTTTCAACGACATAAAACAAATTATGTGGGCATGTCTTTAAGAACTACCACAAAGTCTCTGTGTATTATAGTCCTTGATGTTTTCTATCAGAGAAACCCATTTCATCTGAATTGGAGAAAAAACTTATATATGCTTAGTGTCCTAGCTTGTTTTTATATTTTTGGTCTTTTTGAGACAGGATCTCCCTTTTAGTCTCAGCTGGCCTGGAGCTCACTATGTAGACCAGGCTGGCCTTGAACTCACAGAGATCTGCCTGCCTCTGCCTCCCGAGTTCTGGGATTAAAGGCGTGCACCACCATGCCCGGCCAAAGATGATTCTTAGCTGCCATGTGGGTGCTGGGAATAGAACCCAGGTCTTCTGCAAGAGCAGTCAGTGCTCTTAGCCACTGAGCCATCTCTCCAGCACCCCTAGATTGCTTTAAAAATTTTTTTTATTTATTTATTTTATGTGTATGAATGTACTGTCTGTACGTAGGTGTGTGCACCCGTGTCGTGCAATGCCACGGAGGTCAGAAGAGGGTGTTGGATTCCCCTGGAACTGGAGTTCTCCTGGAATTGGAGTTACAGATGGTTCTCAGCTGCCATGTGGGTGCTGGGGATCGAACCCGGGTCATCTGCAAGAGCAGTCGGTGCTCTTAACCGCTAGGTCATCTCTCCAGCCCCTAAGATTGCTTTCTATTGTTATGATAAACACTGTGACTGAAACCAACTTAGGAGGAAAGGGTTTATTGTATCTCATCTCTCCTAGGTCACGGTTCATCACTGAGGGAAGTCAGTGCCAGAACGCAGGGTAGGAGCTGAGACACAGACCATGGATGAACACTGCATCACTGCCTTGCTTTCCTGGCATGTGTTCAGCCCACTTCCTTATGCAATGTTGCCTGCCTAGGGGCGGCATTGTCCACAGTAGGCTGCCCCCACCCCCCAACAACCAAAAACATAGTTTTTGAAATGGACTTGGAACATAAGTCCAAGGTTTTGAGGAAGTTTGCCTTTAAGTTGGCCATAAAGGCCTCTCTATCAACTGTGAAAAATGTAAGTTTCAATGTCATGAATGTCTGCATGTATCTCAGTCTTCTACTAGAAAGTAAGAACTGTACATAGCTTAATTCCCTCAAGGACAGCAAAAGTCCTTGTCACCCACTGTCTTAACTGTGTGCTTTTTCTTAGGTAACAATGTGGCTCATTTCCTTTGGGAATCATGGGAAAGGAGGTGTGTGACTCAGAGACTGTTTCAATTCCTTTCTACGGCTGTGCTTACTTACATGGAATTTGCAATGAAACTAGAAAAATAAATCGAAGGTTTCTGGGACATTTTCTTTTTAGTCAGTCATAAGGCTTCTGTACCAATTTTGAATAATGAAAAGTTAAATGTAGAAATGACTATGTATAGCTCCCTCTTGTTCTCAACAGTAAGAAACTTACATAACTTCCTTCCCTCAAGAGGGGAAGAAGATTACATGCCACCTGACTTCGGAACTGTTTGTAGATGCCTATGTGTGAATATGGATGACTTCTCACTGGGAATAATTCTGTTCAAATTCTTCAAAGAAAGGAGCCTTATAACTCAGGGAGTATTTACCCTTCATCCTAAGACTATGCCTACTTTACATTGTTTTTGGAGTGTAACTAGGAAACTGTCTCAGGTTTCTGGGAAGTTTTCTTTATAGTCTATCAGAAAGGCCTTCATATAAATTGTGAATAAAGAGAAATTAAGAATGTAAGAAATGGGGACAGGAGAGATGGCCTAGCGGTTAAGAGCGCTGACGGTTCTTGCAGAGGACCCGGGTTCGAGTCTCAGCACCCACATGGTCGCTGAGAACCGTCTTTAACTCCAGTTCCAGGGGAATCCGACACCCTCTTCTGACCTCTGTGGCATTGCATGACATGGGTGCACAAACCTACATGCAGACAGTACATTCATACACATAAAAAAATAAATAAAATGAAAAAAATGAAAAAAAAAAGAATGTAAGAAATGGCCATGTGTAAGGTATGGTGGCACGCACCTTTAATTCTAGCACTTGGGAGGCAGAGGCAGGAGGATCTCTGTCAGTTCAGGCCAGTATGGTTTACATAGTGAGTTCCAGGCCAGGTGGAGCTGCAGGGAGACACTGTTTCAAAAAGACCAAAAAAAAAAAAAGAATATAAGAAATGACTGTCTATATTTGTCTCCTTTTTACTGGTAAGTTAGACTCTTTAACTAAATTGCTCCACTGAAGGAGCCAAAAGAAGAGAACATGTTTATTACCTTCCTAACAGTTCCCTTTGTTTTAGGAAAAAGTGGGGTTCTTTTTCTATTGGCAGCAAACATATTCATGTGCTCCATGAAAAGGAGGCTTAGAACTCATAAAGTGTTTCAACCACTTCCTAAGGCTGTGCTATATTACATGGTTTTTAGAGTGGAGCTAAGAACATAAGTTTAAGGTTTGGGGGAAGTTTGCTTTTCAGTCAGTCATAAAGGCCTCTCTACCGACTAAGCCAAATGCAAGGTTAAATGTAATGAATGTCTGTGTATATCTCAGTCTCCTTCTCATTGGTAAGAAAGAAAATTACATAGCTTACTTCCCTCAAGGAGTGAAACAAGTATACTTGTCAGCTGGCTTCCCAACTGTGTTTTTTTTCTTAGGTACCAATGTGGCTCATTTTCCACTGGGAATCCTGGTATTGATAGGCTTCAAGGAAAGCAGGCTAACAACCCAGGGAGCATCTCGACTACTTCATAAAGCTATGCCTATGTTACATGGGTTTTGAAATGGAACCAGGAAAGTAAGTATAAGGTTTCTGGCAAGTTTTCTTTTGTGTTGGTCATAAAGTCCTGTGTAACACATGTGAATAGGGGGAAGCTGAATGGGTTATCTCAGTCTTTTACTCATTGGTAAGTAGGAAACTTACGTACTTTATTTCCCTCATGGAGTGAAAGAAGATTCTATATCATCTGACTTCTGAATTGTTTGCAGATGCTTAGGTACTGTTCTAGTTTGTCTTCCATTGCTGTGACAAGACACTCTGACTTACACCAACTTGGGGAGGAAAGGGTTTATTCAGCTTACATCTCCTGAGTCACAGTTCATTACTTAGGGAGCCCAAGGCAGGAACTCAGGACAGGAACCTGGAGGCAGGAGCTGAAGCACAGGCCATGGAGGAATGCTGTTCACTGGCTTGCTCCCCTGGCTCATGCCCAGCCCACCTTCTTATACGGTACACAACAACCTGCCCAGGGTGGCACCACCCATAGTGGGCTGGGCCCTCCCACATTGCTCAACAATCAAGACAATACTCCACAGACATGGCCACAGGCCAGTCCAATGGAGCCAATTCCCCAATTGAGGCTCCCTCAACCCAGGTGTGTCAAGTTGACACTAAAGCTATCCAGCACTTGTCAACTTGACATACAAAACACATCACTATTAAACCACCACCTTTCCAGTTCTTATCCCCAAAGTATGATATTAACATTAATCACAACCTAAGACAGTACAACCTTAAAAGCCCCACAGTCCTTAAAATGTCCAAATACTTAAAAGTTCACAGTCTGTTAAAAGTCTCTTAACTGTGGGCTCCTGTAAAATCCAAAACAAGTACTGTCTTATTTCAAAGGGAAGAGTCAGGTCTTGATTGTCAGGCAATGTGGGAGGGCCCAGCCCACAATGAGTAGTGCCACCCTGGGCAGGTTGTTGTGTACTGTATAAGAAGGCAGGCTGGGCATGAGCCAGGGGAGCAAGCCAGTGAACAGCACTCCTCCATGGCCTGTGCTTCAGCTCCTGCCTCCAGGTTCCTGCCCTGAGTGCCTGCCTTGGGCTCCCTGAGTGATGAACTGTGACCCAGGAGATGTAAGCTGAATAAACCCTTTCCTTCCCAAGTTGGTGTTGGTCAGAGTGTTTTGTCACAGCAATGGAAGACAGACTAGAACAGGTACCAATATTGTTCATTTCTCATTAGCAATAAACGTGTTCATGTGGTGTAAGGAAAGGAGAGCAATAGCTGAGGACATTTCACTTCCATTCCAAGGCTATGCCTGCATTCCACAGTTTGGGGTATGAAACTAGAAACATAAGACTAAGATTTGAAGAAAGTTTACTTTTCAGTTGAGTCATAAAGGCCTGTGTTCCAATTGTGAATAATGCAATGTAAATGTTATAAATAACTGTATGTCTCAGTCTCCTCTCTGGTAAGAAAGAAACTTACATACCTTATTTACCTCAAGGAGTGAAAGAAGTACATTTGTCATCTGCCTTCCTGAAAATATGTGTTTGTTTAGGTCCCAGGGTGGTCCAGTTCCCACTGGGATTCAGAGCATTTACATGGTTCAAAGAAAGGTGTCTTATAATTTGTGGAGTGTTTAAACTATATACTAAGCTTGTGCCCTATGTACATTAATTTTGGAATGGAACTAGGATAAGAAATGTAAGGTTTCTGGGAAGCTTTTGTTTTGTTTTGTTTTTGTCTTGTTTTGAGAGAGGGTCTCCCTGTAGCTACAGCTGGCTTGGAACGTGCTATAGAGACCAGGCTAGCCTTGAACTCATAGAGATCTACCTGCCTCTGCCTCCTGAGTGCTGGGATTAAAGACCTGAGCAACCACAGTGGATGAAGGTTTCTTTTGCTTTAGTCATAAAGTCTTCTTTTTGTGAAAAAACGGGAAGTGGAATGTAAGAAATTACTATATAAATCTCAGTCTCCGCACTGGTAAGTAAGAAACTTGTGTGACTTACCTCTCTCATGTAGGGAAAGAAGATTACATATCACCTGATTTCTTCACTATTTGCATATCCTTAGGTAACAATATGGTTTATGACTCACTGGCAATAAGCCTGTTTGTGTGCCTCAAGGAAAGGAGGCTTATAAATCAGAAATCGTTTCACCTATATCCTAACCCTATCCCCATGTTACATGATTTTTAGAGTGGAAAGAAGAACATAATTCTCTGGTTTGGGGAACTTTGTTTTTAAGTTGGTCATAAAGGACTCTGTCCCAATTATGAATAATTCAAAGTTAAATGTAAAAAATATAAATAGTAAGAAAATGTAAAAGATGTAAAAAAATGACTGTATATCTCAGTCTCCTTCTCAATGGAAAGAAAAGCATGTAACTGATTTTCCTCAAGGAGTGAAAGATTTCATGTCACCTGAATTCTTAACTGTTTGCATAATCCTAGGTACCAACAGGGGTCATTTCTCATGGGCAATAAATGTGTTCCAGTGCTTCAAGGAAAGCAGACTTGTAACTCCTTCTAAGGTGATCCCTCCATTACATGGTTTTTGAGTGGAAGTAAGGAAATAAGTCTAAGTTCTCTGGGAATTTGCTTTTAAGTTGATCATAAAGGCTTCTGAGCCAATTGTGAATGATGTGAATATAAGAAATGACCATGTCTGGGGCTGGAGAGATGGCCTAGCGGTTAAGAGCGCCGACCGCTCTTACAGAGGACCCAGGTTCGATCCCCAGCACCCACATGGCGGCTGAGAACCGTCTGAAGCTCCAATTCCAGGAGAACTCCAGTTCCAGGGGAATCCGAGACCCTCTTCTGACCTCCGCGGCATTGCACGACACAGGTGCACAGACTTGCATGCAGACAGTACATTCATACACATACAGAAATAAATAAAAAAAAATTAATAAAAACAAGAACCCAGAATACAAACCAGTGTCTCTCCATGTTTCTGACGTTTCTGCCTTCCAGCCAAGACATTCTTAGCTTCCAGCAAGGACATACCTGTCTGTCTTTTCAGTCTCCACCCTAGCTATCTGACAAGGCTCTGTGCCCTATCCTCTGACATTAACACTGATGATATTTATAGTAAGCATAACAATGGTAGTAACCTGACTAGGTATATTAAGGTTTAACACATACAACATAGGTGGAATGTATGTGTTTGTTTCTATCTACCTCAAAAAGAAATATACAGAGAATTTGCATATATATATATATATATATATATATATATATATATATATTAAACAGATACTTGCATTGTTCCCTTTTGAATGTGCAACTNTTTTTTTGGTCTTTTTGAGACAGGGTCTCCCTGTAGTCCCAGCTGTCCTAGAACTCACTCTGTAGACTAGGTTGGCCTTGAACTCACAAAGATCCACCTGCCTCTGCCTCCCGAGTGCTAAGATTAAAGGCGTGTGCCACCATGCCTGGCACCACCTGCCTTCTTAACTTTTTGCTTATTCTATGGAACAATATTGGGAATAATTGTTTTCATATTCTTCAAGGAATGGATGCTTATAACTCACAGAATGTGGCTAGTTACAGAATATATAACCCACAGAATGTGAGGCGATCTCAATCTCCTTTTCTCCTACAAGTGTGAGGGCCTGGAGAAATGGTCAGCTGTTAAGAGCACTGGCTGTTCTTGAAGAAGACCTGGATTTGAATCCCAGCACCCACGTGGAGGCTAACAACTGTCCTAACTTCAGTTCCAGGGGATTTGACACCCTCATCTGTCCTCTGTGGGCACTGCATGACATGGGTGGAATTATATATGTGTAATTGCTTAACACACATACACGTAAAATAAAAATAAATAAAACATTAAAAACATGTAACTTATTACCTCCAAGGTGTGAAAGATTACATGTTATCTGACTTGTAAAACTTACTGTAACACTAAAACTAATCCTACCCATAACACTAACCTTAAATACTAACACTATAATAAATAAAACATTAAAAATATGTAACTTATTACCTCCAAGGTGTGAAGGATTACATGTCATCTGACTTCTTAACGTTTTGGATATTCTTTTTTTTCTTTCTTCAGATCACATTGACATTGCTCAGTTTGCCATACAATTAGGTAATTGGTGCTAGCATCCACAGATGAGGGATACCATTCGTTGTTTTTCTGGGACTGTGTCACTTCACTTAACATGCTATCTTCTAGCTCCGGCCATTTACCTGCAAAGCTCATGATGTCATCTTTCTTTACCACTGCATAGAACTCCATTGTGTAGATGTACCACATTTTCTCTATCTACTCATCAGTTGAGGGGCACTTGGGTTGGTTCCAGCTCCTTGCTATTCTGAAGAGAGCTGCAATAAACATGGCTGTGCATTTATCTCTGTGGTAAGATGAGTCTTGTGGGTACATGCCCAGAAGTGGTATGGGTGGGTAGGTGGCAAGTTCACTCCAAGTCTTCCAAGGGTTCTCCACACTGCTTTCCATAGTGGCTGTATGAATTTACATTCCCACCAGCAGTGGATGAGTGTTCCCCTTTCCCCACAACCTCTCTAGCACTTGGTATCATTTGTTTTCTTGATTCTAGCCAGTCTTATTGGAATAAAATGATATCTTAAAGTGGTTTTAATTTGAATTTCCTTATTTGCATATTCTTATCTACCAGTATGGTTCATTTTCCATTGGGAATAACCCTGTTCATATACTTCAAGGAATGGATCTTATAACTTACAGACTGGTTCACCTATGTCCTAAGTTACACCTACATCACCTTAACCCTATATCTATCCCTATCCCTAGCCTTAACTGTAGCCAAAGTTCTAGCCCTAGCTATAACCCTAACATTGGCTTTAACCCCAACCCTAAAACTAACTCTAAAACTAAAACTAATCCTACCCATAACACTAACCTTAAATACTAACACTAAACCTAACTTTAACTGGAAACCTTAAATCAAACACCAACCTCAGCCTTCAACCCCATCCAGGACCCCAATGTTTACTCCAACCCTAAGTCCAACCCTAAACCTTACCGCTTTCCCTAAACTCCAAACCTAACCTTAACCATAACCATAAAACTTAATCCTATGCCTTATCCTAACCCTAGCCCTAAACATAACCTAACTTAAACTTATCACTAACTCTAGCCCTGTGTCTAACTGTAAACGTATCCCTAGCCACAGACCTGGACCTAGTCCTAAACCTAAACCTAGCACTAGCCCAATCCCTAATCTTAACCCTAACCCTAGCCCTAACCTTAAAATTTATCCTAACCCTAACCCTAACCCCAGCCCTAACCCTAACCTAATTTAAATTTATCGCTAGCCCTAGCCCTGTATCTAATTCTAAACCCACTCAGTGCTAGTCCTGGTCCTAGACCTATCCCTAAACCTCAAACCTAGCCCTAGACCTCTAACCCTAACCTTTAATTTAACCTCTAACCCTAACCATTAACACTTACCCAATATTTTTACCCAATAATTTTAACTTCTAACCCTAACTGTTAACACTTACCCAAATATAAACCTAATGCCAACTCCAACCCCAAACCCAACACTAACACTAACTGTAACACCTATCCCTAACTTTAACCCTAAACCTAACCCTAATCCTAATGCTAACATTAACACTAACTCTATATCTAAATGTAAATGTAATAACAAGGGCAACTGCAACCCAACTCCAATCTAAACGATAAAGCTATCTCTTTTTTTTTTTTTTTTTTGTCTTTTCGAGACAGGGTCTCCCTGTAGCCCCAGCTATCCTGGAACTCACTCTGTAGACCAGGCTGGCCTTGAACTCATAAAGATCCACCTGGACTCTGCCTCCCGAGTGCTAGGATTAAAGGCGTGTGCCACCATGCCCAGCAAAGCTATCTCTAACCTTAACCATAAATCTAACCTAGACTTAACCCTGAACCCTAACACTTACCCCCCAACCCTAACCCTAATGCTACACTAATCTAAACCCTAATTCTATTTTTTTTTTAATTTTTTGAGACAGGGTCTCCCTGAAGCCCTAGCTAGCCTGGAACTCACTCTGTAGACCAGACTGGCCTTGAACTCATAGAGATCCACCTGCCTCTGCCTCCCTAGTGCTAGGATTAAAGGCGTGCACCACCACACCTGACTTAAAGACAGTTCTTAGCCGCCATGTGGGTGCTGGGAAACGAACCCAGGTCCTCTGTGAGAGCAGTTGGTGCTCTTAACTGCTGATTAAAGGCATGCACCACCACGCCTGACTTAAAGATGGTTCTTAAGGGCTGGAGAGATGGCCTAGAGGTTAAGAGCACCGACTGCTCTTGCAGAGGACCCGGGTTCGATCCCCAGCACCCACATGGTGGCTGAGAACCGTCTGTAGCTCCAATTCCAGGAGAACTCCAGTTCCAGGGGAATCTGACACCCTCTTCTGGCCTCCGCGGCATTGCACGACACGGGTGCACAGACCTGCATGCAGACAGTACATTCATACACATACAAAAATAAATAAAATTAAAAAAAAAAAAAAGACTGTTCTTAACCAACATGTGGGTGCTGGGAAACGAACCCAGGTCCTCTGTGAGATCAGTTGGTGCTCTTAACTGCTGAGCCATCTCTCCAGCCCGTATAATTCTAAACTTAATTATAGGTCTATCCCTATCCCTAATTCCAATCCCTAACCTTAGCCCTAACCCTAGTACTAACCCTAACACTAAACCTAGCCTTAGCCCTAGCCCTAACCTTAATATCGTAACCCTAGCCTCCAACACTACATTAATCCTAAATCTAACTCTAACACTCAGACTATATCTGTCCCTAATCATAACATTAACCCTAATCCTAACCCCTAATATTAACCCTAATGCTAACCGTAGCCTGAAACATAGCACTAACTCTACTCCTAAACTTAAACCTAGCACTACAATAGCCCTAGCCTCAACTATAGCCCTAGCCCTAGCCCAAGTGCTAGCACAAATCTTTATTCTTTTTTGTTGTTGTTGTTGTTTTGAGATAGTGTCTCCTTGTAGCCCCAGATGGCCTGGAATTCCCTCTGTAGATGAGGACAGCTTTGATCTCACAGAGATCCACCTGCCTCTGCCTCCCAAGTGCTGGTATCAAAGGTGTGCTCCACCACACCCAATGAATCCTTACTTTAAACCTAACTCTAACTCCAAAATAAATACCAACACTAATCCTAACCTTAACCTTAATGCTCACACATTAATCCTGATGCCTAAACTCTAACCCTAACTGTAACCCCAAGCTCAGGCCCAACTTGATATCCAACCTCAATCCTAACCCTAACCCTAACACTACACTAACTGTCCCATAGCTTGCTTTCTTTTTTTAAATTTTTATTTATTCTCATATGTGTATAAATGTACTGTCTGTGTGTAGGTTTGTGCACCCGTGTTGTGCAATGCCACGGAGGTCAGAAGAGGGCATTGGATTCCCCTGGAACTGGAGTTAAACATGGTTCTCAGCTGCCATGTGGGTGCTGGGGATCGAACCTGGGTCCTCTGCAAGAGCAGTCGGTGCTCCTAACTGCTAGGCCATCTCTCCAGCCCCCCTAGATAGCTTTCTATCTCTGTGATGAAAACACTGGCCAAAAATAACTTGGAGAAGAAAGGGTTTATTTGGCTTACAGATCAGTCTATCACTAAGAGAAGCCAAGGCAGGAACTCAGAGCAGAAACCTGAGCACAGATCATGGAGGTAAGCTGCTTACTGGCTTGCTCCCCAGGCCTGTGCTCAGCCTGCTATCCTACACAGTACCAGACCACCTGCCAAGGGGTGGCACTACCCACAGTGAGCTGGGCCCTCCCACATCACTCAACAAGCTGTTCCTTCCCTTAGTGGTCATGCCATGGTCCTGGCATCCCCAATATGCTGGGGTCTCTACTGAAACTGAGGCTGCACCTTCACCAATGGGCTTTTCTGGCCTCTTGGGGTACAAAGCCTCAGGTTTTCTCCATGATCCTTGCAACCCTTCAATGCTAGAACCATGTAAGAGACTCTTACACACTACCAAGTCCTGCTTCCAGCTTGAGATGGAAGCTGGGGCCCCTTTGGACCACAGCTTCTATGTTCTGACCTTGAGGAAATACATCCAGGAAGGTTTCACCTCAATGACGCTGAGCTCTCATTACTCACAGCTGATCTTTCAGCCCTACGTAAGCAGCATCAATTGTCCCAGTAAAGCAAAGTTTTCACTTTAGTGGTGTTGGTATCTTCTTAATCATAGCTGACTTTTTAGCCCCAGTCAACTAGAAACCACAGATTCTCAAATCAAAATACAAACGACCCTGATCATCTTTGCTTCTCTTTTTTTTTTTTTTTTTTTTTTTTG
>VZQC01006972.1:343900-407961 GCA_009823505.1 Rhizomys pruinosus
TTTTTTGAGACAGTGTCTACATTTAGTTCTAGCTGGCCTGGAACTCACAGAGATCTGCCTGCCTCTGCCTCCCAAGTGCTAGGATTAAAGGCATGCACCACCATGCCTGGCACTAAAGATGGTTCTTAGCTGCCATGTGGGTGCTGGGAATCAAACCCAGGTCCTCTGCAAGAGCAGTTGGCACTCAACCACTGAGCCATCTCTCCAGCCCCATCTTTGCTTCTCTTAAGCAAGCCAGGCCTCCATTGTCTACACCTCTTTCAGCATTATCTTACAATTTTCTACAGAATAGCTCACTGAGTTCAAGGCGATTTTCCAGTCCAAATCTCCCCAAACTTCCACAGTCCTCTGAGACATATATGGTCAGTCAGGTCTGTCACCACAACACTCCATTTCTGGTACCAATTTCTGTCTTAGTTTGCTCTCAATTGCTGTGATAAAAAAAACAAAAAAACCCAAAAACAAACCATCGCTGACCATAAACCGGGCATGGTGGTTCACACCTTTAATCCCAGCACTTGGGAGGCAGAGGCAGGTGGATCTTTGTGAGTTCAAGACCAGCATGGTCTACAGAGGGAGTTCTAGGACAGCTGGGGCTTCAGGGAGACCCTGTCTCGAAAAGACCAAAAACAAAAAACAAACACTGACCAAAACCAACTTAGGAAGGAAAGGGTTTATTTGGCTTACAAGTGTAGTGCTTCATCAAGGGAAGCCAAGGCAGGAACTCAGGACAGGAACCCAGAGCTCAGACCACAGAGGAACACTGCTTACTGGCTTGGTCCTGGAGGATAGCTGCTTACTGGCTTGCTTCTCTGGCCTGTGCTCAGCCTGTTTTCTTATTTATTTATTTATTTATTTATTTATTTATTTATTTATTTATTTATTTATTTTCGTATGTGTATGAATGTACTGTCTGCATGCAGGTTTGTGCACCTGTGTCCTGAAATGCAATGGAGGTCAGAAGAGGGTGTCGGATTCCCTTGGAACTGGAGTTAAAGACAGTTCTCAGCTGCCATGTGGGTGATGGGGATCCAACCCGGATCCTTTGCAAGAGCAGTCAGTGCTCTTAACTGCTAGGCCATCTCTGCAGCCCCAGCAGCCTGTTTTCTTATACAACACAGGTGGCACTGCCCACAGTGGCTGGGCCCTCCCACAGCACTCAACAATCAAGAAAATGCCCCACAAACATGGTCACAGGCCAATCTAATGGAGACAGTTCCTCAGTTGAGGTTCCCTTCTAAGCAGGTGTGTCAAGTTGACAATTAAAGCTATTCAGCACACTAACCCTAACCCTAACCCTAACCTTAACCCTAACTTCAAACTTAACCATCACCCTCATTCTACACCTATTACTAACTCTAACCCTAACCATAGCCCTAATCCTATCCCCATCTCTTGCCCTAATCCTAGTCTTAATCATACCTTAACCCTAACACTATTCCTAAACACTTACTTACTTAGGGTTAGGGGGTTACTATTAGGGGTTAGGATTATAGTTAAAATTATGCTTTAGGGTTAGAATAAGGTTTGTGTTTAGGGTTAGGGTTAGGCCTGTGTTAGGGTTGGGATTAGAATTAATGTTAGGGTTAGGGTTAAGGTAAGTTTAAGTTTAGGGTTGGGTTTAGAGTTAGGGTTAGGGCTGGGCTAGGGTTAGAGCTAAGTTATGGCTAGGGAAATGTTTAGGGATAGGGATAGGACTAGGGTAAATTTAGGTTTAGGATTAGTGTTATGGTTAGGGCCAGGATTAGGGTTAGTGCTCAGGTCAGTGCTAGGGATATATTAGAATTAGGGGTCAGGTTGGAGAAAGGGTTTGTATAGGGTCCGGATGGGGGTAGAGGTGAATTAAGGGTTGGTATTAGGGTAGATTTTGGGATTAGGTTTAGGGTTATGGTTAGGGTTAATGTTCTGGTTAGAGTTAGGGGTTAGGATCAGGGTGAGAGGTTATGATTAGTGATAGGTTTAGCATTATTGTTAGGGTTTGGGCTAGTGTTAGGGCTGGTGCTATGTTTAAGCTTAGGGTTAGTATTAAAGTAAGTTTAAGGTTAGTGTTAGTGTTAGGGTTTAGGGTTAGTGTAGGGATTATAGATTGGCATTGGTGTCAAGATTATGATTAGGGTAGGCTTTAGTGTTAGGGTTATGGTTACAGTTAATGTTCAGATTAGGGTTAAGGTTAGAGTTTTGGGTTATGGTTAGAGTTAGTGTTAATTATAGGTTTAGTTTTAGTGTTAGGTTTAAGTTTAGGATTAGTGTTAGGGCTAAGGTTTTGTTAGAGTTAGGATTGGGTTAAGGCTAAAGCTAGGTCTTGTTTTAGGCCCTGGGTAGGGCTATGGTTTAGGTTAGGGTTATAGTTAGGTCTGTGGTTAGATTTAGGGCTGTGGTAAGGGTTGTGGCTATAGTTAAATCTAGGGTTTTAGTTATGATTAAGGTTTGGATTATGATTAGGGAATGGGTTAGATTAAGGGTTTAGTGTTAGGGTTAGGGCTCGTATTAATATTAAAGTTAGGATTAGGGTAAATTTAGGTTTAGAGTCAGGGTTAGGATCAGTGTCAGTGTGATTAGTGTTCAGATTGGGTAGGAATTAAGTTTGAGTTCAGGTATTAGTGTTATGATTTAGGGTTAGTGTTAAGTTTAGTATTGGGGTTTGGGGTTAAGGTTAGAGTTAGGGTTAGGGTTAGGGCTATAGTTTAGGTTTAGGGTTAGTGTTAGGTTTAGGGTTAGTGTTAGGGTTAGGGTTAGTGATACATTAGATGTAAGAGTAGTGTTATATTTAGGGTTAAGGTTAGGGTTGGGTTTGAGAACTGGATTGGGTTTAGGGTTAGCTTTAGTGTTAGGATTAATGTTAGGGTTTAGGGGTAGAAGTTATAGGATGCTGATAGGGTTAGCATTAGTGTTAAGTTTATGTTAGAGTTAAGTTCAGGGTTAAGGATAAGGCTAGAGTTAGGGTTAAGTTTAGCATTAGGGTTATACCCATGGCTCAAGTTAGAGCTAAGATTAGGACTAGGCTAGGTCTAGGGTTATGTATATGTTTAACGGTTATGGTTTAATGTTGTTAATGGTGAGGGTTAGTATTTGGTTAGTGGTTAGTTGTTAGGGGTTCCGGTTAGGGTAGTGATAGGTTAGTGGTTATGGGCTAGGATTAGAGTTTGGTTTAGTTTTAGGGGTTAGTGTTAAGTTTAGGGAGAGAGGTTCAGGTTAGGGTTTGGTACTTAGGATCAGGGTTAGTTTTAGGGGTACGGATGAGATTACAGTTAGGTTTAGGGGTAGAGATATGGTTAAGGAATGGTCTAGTTTAGTGCTAGGGTTAGGGATGGCCTAGGGCTAGGGTGCATGGCTTAGAGTTAAGTCGAGAGATAGAGATAGGTATAGGGTTAGTGCTAGGGCTAGGGTTAGGGCTAGGGTTAGGGTTAGGGCTAGGTCTAGGGTTAGGGCCAGGTTTTAGTATTAGGATATATAGCTCATATTCATTATTGTTAGTTTGCGTGTTGGAGTTTATGTTTAGTATTACAGAGAATAGTCTGGTTTAGGGTTTCTGTTAATGGTTAGGTGTTAGGGGTTACAGGTAATAATTAGGGTTATATGTTAGGGTTAGGATTAGTGTTAGGTTTAGGCTTAAGGGTAGGTGTGGGATTGGTAGTTTTTTCTTTGAAACCACCTGACGGACTGAATACTTAGGGGAGGATCCTGAGGCAATGCCCAGCCCACCAGGTTCCTGCAATGTATTCTCACCAGATGGTCCTGCAGAAGGTGCACAAAATTTTGGAACTCTGAGACTTTGGGGGGCATGGGGTATGTAAAAGGGTCTACCACGTGAGTCTCACCCTCTTTCGCCATTTTGGGACCAGCATGAAGAGTGGAGGGCACAGGGTTCGCTCAGGAACTCTGGGCGGGCATGTTGGACTGAGAGTCTGGCTGTGGCTGCGTGCGTGGCTTAAGTGTGTGTTTCTTTGCCATTATTTTATAAGCAAGCCCATTAAAAGTCTCTAGTCTTAACTGAGATTGAGAACTGTCTACTTGCATTGCCTTAAGTACTGGGGAAACCAGAAGACAGCAGAGGCTGGGCTGGGTTGCAGGCGGGGTTGCTGGGGGTTTGCAGGATGCCGCACAAGCAGTTGCTGGGCAGCGGGTACCTCCCACTCGGGAAGGGAAGTTTCTCTGGGACAGTAGGCTAGGGCTAAGATTAGGGTTTTTAGGGTTAGGTTTGGGGTTTTTAGGTTTTAGATTTAGGTTAGGGTTAGGTTGGGGGTAGGTTGGGGGTGGGTTCAGTGTCAGTGTTAGGGTTAGTGATAGAACATGTGAATAGCTGAGGAGCCATAAACCGCAGTAAGTCATACATCCCTTGAAATTGCTAACTGGACCTGAACGGGCAGCTTGGTCTTGCTCAAGCCTTATCAACCAGTCAGTCCCAGGATGGAAGGAGACCGTGGAGCCAACCTATCTCCTTTAAGGCCTTGAGATGTCAGCCTGCTCAGCAAGGGAAAGTAATCTTAGGAGAAGGCCTTCAATTATTTAAGGACACCAGACCCTGGCATCAAATACATTCCAGCTGGGATCAGTAGAATAAAAATTTCCACCTCTCTTCATTAGGTGGAAGATGCTCCCTTCATGCAACGGAGCATCTGTTCTCTGTATACTTTGAATAAAAGTATGTGTTTTTTGTTGTTGGTTTTTTTTTGTTTGTTTGTTTGTTTGTTTTTGTTTTGACTTTTTGGGACAGTGTCTCTCTGTAGCCCCAGCTGGCCTGGAACTCAGTATGTAAACCATGCTGGCCTTGAACTCACAGAGATCTGCCTGTCTCTGCCTCTTGAGTGATGGGATTAAAGGTGGGTACCCTACAGGCTTCTTTTAAAAGTACACATTCTTTGATCATTGCAAGGTCCGGCTCTGGTCCTTATTTCTTTTTTTTTTTTTTTTTTTGCTCTTTTCAAGACAGGGTCTCTGGTCCTTATTTCTTAACTTTAAACTCTTTCCTTTTTCTTCTCCGAAAACCTAACAGAGTAATAAGTCATGGTTATTGTTAGAGTTGGGGTTTAGTGTTAGTGTTAAGTTTAGTCTAAGTGTCAGGAGTTAGAGTTAGGGGTTACTGTTAGTGTTAGGGGTTTGGCTTAGGGTTAGATTTTAGGGTTAGGCTTATTGTTAAGATTAAGTTTTGTTTTAGGATTATGATTGGTATTAGGGTTAGTGTTAAGGTTAGTATTAGTGTTAGGTGTAGTGTCTAGGAGTTCGTGCTTGGGTAAGGGTTGTTTTTATGGGTTAGTGTTATAACAGGTTATTGTTAGGGTTAGGGTTAATTTTTCTTTTCTTTTTTTTTAGGGTTAATTTTTCACATTAGATTTATTGTTAGGTTTAGGATTTAGGGGTTAGGGTTAGTGTTAGGTTTATTTTAGGTTTATTTTTATAGTTAGGTTTAGGGCTGGGGCTAGGGGTAGGGGCAGGGCTTGGTTTAGAGGTAGGGTTAGAGTTAGGGTTAGGGTTTCTTTTAGGGTTTGGGCAGGGTAGGGATTAGGGTTAAGGGTTGCTGTTAAGGTTAGGGTTATGCTTAGAGTTGGGGTTATTAGAATTTTATATAGGGTTGGGATTAAGATTACGGTTGCTAGTGTTAATTTTAAGGTTAGGGTTAGAAATTTAGGGTTCAGTTTAGGGCTAATATCTTTTGTGTAAGGTTAGGGTTAGATTGGTTTGAAGGCTAGGGCTAGGATTTAGGTTAGGGTCAAAATTTAGGGTTATGGTTAGGTCTAGGAGTAGGGTTCTGATTAAGGTTAGGGTTAGGGTACTGTAGGTTTTGTGTTAGGATTAGGGATATGTTTAGTCTTACAGTTAGGTTTATTGTTAGGATATAGGTTTAGGATTGAGGTTAGGGTTAAGGATAGGGTTAGGGTTAGTGGTAAGTGTTTTGGTTTTAGGGTTGTGGTTAGGAATTGGGTTTTACAGTTAGGTTTATTGTTAGGTTTAGTATTACAGGTTAGAGTTAGGATTATGTTCATGGCTAGGTTTAAGGTTAGGGTTATGGTTAAAGTTAGGGGTAAGGTTAGGATTGGCGTTATGGTTAGGGCAGTGGTAGGTTTAGGTATTAGTGTTATGGTTATGGTTGTGGCTGTGATTAGGATCATGGTTAGGGTTTAAGGTCAGGGTTCAGACCAGTATTAGTCAGGTCTTGGGTTAGGGTTATGGATGTTGCTAAGACTAGGGTAAGTGCTTGGTTAATGTTAGTGCTAGGATTAGGTTAGGTTCAGTCTTAGTGTTTGGTTTAGGGTTAAGGTTATGGCTATGATTATGGCTAGGGGTAGGACCAAGATTTAGGTTAGCATTAGGTTAGGGTTAGGGTTATTATTAGGGTTAGATTAAGGGTTAGATTAGGGTAAGCATTATGGCTATGCTTTGGTTTAGGGCTAGGGATAATTATAGGGATAGTTCTAGGTTTAGGGCTAGGGTTACAGCTAATTCTGGGGCTAGTGTTGAAATGAAAATTACAGTTAGGACTAGTTTTAAGTCTAGGGTTAGATTTAGGATTATGGTTAGGGCTAAGGATAGGGCTAGAGTTAGAGTTTGGAATAGGGTTAGGGTTATGCTTAGGTTAGGGTGTAAAGGTTTTTTTTTTGGTTTTTTGAGACAGGGTCTCCCTTTAGTTCCAGCTGTCCTGGAGCTCACTCTGTAGACCAGGCTGGCCTTGAACTCACAGAGATCCACCTGCCTCTGCCTCCTGAATGCTGATATTAAGGGCATGCACCACCATGCCCAGCTTGTATGATATTTTTAAATTAAGAAGCTGTGTCTGGGCATGGTGGTGCATGCCTCTACTTGGGAAGCAAA
Source organism: Rhizomys pruinosus (assembly GCA_009823505.1). Classification (NCBI taxonomy): domain Eukaryota; kingdom Metazoa; phylum Chordata; class Mammalia; order Rodentia; family Spalacidae; genus Rhizomys; species Rhizomys pruinosus. The sequence continues at coordinate 350,708 of VZQC01006972.1, forward strand.
GGCAGGTGGATCTCTGTGAGTTTAAGGCCAGCCTGGTCTATATAGTGAGCTCCAGGCCAGCCTGGACTAAAGGGAGACCCTGTCTCAAAGAGACAAAAAAAATCTGTGGGTTCTGGTCAGCTGGGGCTGAAGAATCAGCCGTAAGTAACAAGAGACCAGAACCTGAAGTGAACCCTTTGTTGTACTGGGACAATTGATACTGGTTAGCTGGGGCTGAAAAATCAGCTGCAAGTAACAAGAGACCAGCATCACTCTGGTGAAATCTTGTGGGAAGAATTTTCTCAGGGTCAGCACACAGAAGCTATGGTTCAGAGGGGGCCTGACCTCCCTGAAGCCAGAAGCAGGACTTGGTAATGTGTAAGATTCTGGTGTTGAAATATGAAGGGGTCATAGAGAGCAGCTGAGGCCTGGCACTGTGAGAGGCCAGGAAAGGTCACTGGTGAAAGTGCACCTTGGTTGCAGTGAAGACCCCAGGATTTCAGGGGTCATGGAGAGAAGCTGAGGCTTTGCACCAGGAGGGGTCAGAAGAGACCATTGGTGAAAGTGCTGCCTCAGTTTCAGTGGCGACCCCAGCTGTTTGGAGATGCCAGGACTATGGGACGACCACCAAGAGCAGTGGTAGGTGTGGAATGCAGTTGGCCTGGGCCTGTGAGATGAGCTGTGTGTGCCATGGACAGCAGAATCAGAGAAGGGGAGCTGCCGAAACCCTTTGGAGCCCAGAAGATTGTGAGTGAATCCCAGGTGTCCAGCCTTGAGCCACTTCGCTGGACTTAGGTTTTGCTTAGGCGTGCCCGATTCTTCCCTTTGAAATAAGACAGTACTTGTTTTGGATTTTACAGCAGCCCACAGTTAAGAGACTTTTAACGGACTGTGAACTTTTAAGTGTTTGGACTTTTTAAGAACTGTGGGGCTTTTAAGGTTGTACTGTCTTAGGTTGTGATTAATGTTAACATCATACCATGGGGAGAAGAAATGAAAAGGTGGTGGTTTAATAGTAATGTGTTTTGTGTGTCAAGTTGACAAGGGGTCAATTGTGCTGGAAAGCTTTAGTGTCAACTTGTCACACCTGGGTTGAGGGAGCCGCAACTGGGGAATTGGCTCCATTGGACTGCCTGTGACCCCATCTATGGAGTATTGTCTTGATTGTTGAGTTATGTGGGAGGGCCCAGCCCACTATAGGTGATGCCATCCTGGGCAGTTTGTTATCTGCAGTATAAGAAAGCAGACTGGGCATGGGCCAGGCGAGCAAGCCAGTAAGCAGCATTCCTCCATGGCCTGTACTTCATCAGCTCCTGCTTCCAGGTTCCCACCCTGAGTTCCTACCTTGGGCTCCCTCAGTGATGAACTGTGACCCAGGAAATGTGAGCGCCAAATAAACCCTTTCCTCCCCAAGTTGGAATTGGTCAGAGTGTTTTGTCACAGCAATTGAAAGGAAACTAGAACAGTGTTAGAGGTTAGGGGTTATGGGTTGGAGTTGAGGTAGGTTCAGAGTTATGGTTAGGGGATAGGATTGGTTAGGTGTTAGGGGAAGGGTTATGTGTGGGACAGCAGTCCTGGATTCAGGCATACATTGCGCATGTGCAGGCTAACATGCTCTTGGCGCCATGAGCTGACTTGTTTGTCTGCCCGTCCCTTTCTGGATACGCCCCACGAGCTGGGATGATGCATGAGGGTGTGGAGGTCTAGGATTGGCCACTGGAAGGTGATGTCACGTGATGTAGGGCTTGTTCATTCCAAACCTATATAACCTGCCTGTTGTACCCTCTGAGGTGGTCCCTGGGATGTTACTGGAATAACCCTGCATGCATTTCTTCTTCAGCCTGTTTAACTGCAGGACTGACACCCCTGCCACTGGAGCCTTGAACAGGGACACCTGAAGCAATTCAGTGAGTCTGGGTACATGAACCTCTGCAAAAATGGGGAACGATCTTAAATTTTAGGGAGTCTCTTCTTCAGGCTGAGCAACTTTGGGACATTTTCCTCCAGTGTTCCCTGGCTCTCTGCTGTGAGTCTTTTCCACGTTGTTACTATTCTCCAATGTTTGGGTCAGAAACAGACTAATATCCCTGAGATAATATCCCTGAATAGTTCTCCTTTCTGCACACTAGGTATCCCCTCAACATGAACCTAATATATAATAGCAATGTATGTGGCTTTGTTCAGTACAGACACTAGGATGAGAATCTCATGTGAGTTTGTGTGTGCATATGCATATATTACTTTAATCTTTTTTTTTTTTTTTTGGTCTTTTTGAGACAGGGTCTCCCTGTAGCCTTAGCTGGCCTGGCACTGGCTATGTAGATCAGACTGGCCTTGAACTCACAGAGATCTGCCTGCCTCTGCCTTCTGAGTGCGATTAAAGGCATGTGCCACCATGCCTGGCTAAGTACTTTTATCTTTTTAAGAATTTCTTTATCGTTATAAATGTTAAGTGTCCACCAGTACAACTTTTATAAAGGTGCCATCACTATTCAGAGCCGGGCTTGGTGGTTCACACCTTTAATCCCAGCACTTGGGAGGGAGAGGCAGATGGATCTCTGTAAATTCAAGGCCAGCCTGGTCTACATAGTGAGGCTCCAGACCAGCTGGGACTAAAAGGAGACCCTGTCACAAAAACACCAAAAATAAAGTGTCATGACAAATTAAATCTTTTTCAGTAGGTTTATATTTTAATTACAGGGACATTGTGCCCTGTGGCTAGAGGCTCTCAGGACTATGTAAGCCACTGAGTTAAGTTCTAAAGAGAAATGCCTTTTTGTATAAATTATTGGTAAACTATCACACTCTTTGAAGTCATTGAGAAGCTGACTCAAGCCTGTTATCTCAAGATGTTCTCCAAGGCTCTTGTTCAGGTTCAGGCTGGCCTCCTGACCCTGTAACAAGAAAAAAGAGACCAACAAAACAACCTACGAGGAAAGGCATTGTGAAGTTGAGAACAGCTATGGAAATAACAAATTTCAACAAACGTTATTGTTAATGTCTATATTAAAAGTAACTAATTGGATTTCAAACATATAATATCAATTTAATGTTTTACTAAGTACATATAGCTTCTCTCTACCTACTGTTTACACTCCTTTGAAACCTAAGGTGAGGTTTTTGGTCATCTACTCTCTGATAAATAGTCATGTAAGCTAAGACTGTCAAATTTCTCTTTCTCTTTCTTTTCTTTCTTTCTTTCTTTCTTTCTTTCTTTCTTTCTTTCTTTCTTTCTCTCTTTCTTTTTCATTTCTTTCTTTCTTCTTTCTTTCCTTTCTTCCTTTCTTTCTTCCTTCCTTTCTTTCTTTCTCTTTTCCTTCCTTCCTTCCTTCCTTCCTTCCTTCCTTCCTTCCTTCCTTCCTTCCTTCCTTCCCTCCCTCCCTCTCTCCCTCCCTTCTTCCTTCCTTCCTTCCTTCCTTCCTTTCTTTCTTTCTTTCTTTCTTTCTTTCTTTCTTTCTTTCTTTCTTTCTTTCTCTCTCTCTCTCTCTTTCTCTCTCTTTCTCTTTCTTTCTTTCTTTCTTTCTTTCTTTCTTTCTTTCTTTCTTTCTTTCTTTCTTTCTTTCTTTCTTAAGACAGGGTCTCCCTTTAGACCCAGCTGGCCTGGAGCTTGCTTTGTAGACCAGGCCGGCCTTGAACTCTCAGAGATTCACCTGCCTCTGCCTCCCGAGTGCTGGGATTAAAGGCATGCACCACCACGCCTGGGCAAGACTTAAATTTCTTTTTTTTTTTTAAATTTTATTTATTTTTGTATGTGTATGAATGTACTGTCTGCATGCAGGTCTGTGCACCCGTGTTGTGCAATGCTGCGGAGGTCAGAAGAGGGTGTCAGATTCCCCTGGAATTGGAGTTCTCCTGGAATTGGAGTTACAGATGGTTCTCAGCTGCCATGTGGACACTGGGGATTGAACCCGGGTCCTTTGCAAGAGCAGTCGGTGCTCTTAACTGCTAGGCTATCTCTCCAGCCCGAGACTTAAATTTCAGTAGTGTTCCTGGTCCTTAAGGATACTGGAATTATTACTTCTGCTCCAGGGCACAATTTATTTTTGCATTTAGATATATTTTATATGTAAGACATTTGACTGCTAGGTAGGGCCTCTTTGGAGTGAACAGACAGGTTTATTTATTTATTTATTTTTGCCAAATCTATGTAAAACATCTCTGAAAATTTGGAATTGGTCATTTAGAACCTGCTCCAAGGCTTGCAAGGACATGTCAAAGTTTATACTTTATAATAGTATATTTAAAATAACTGTTTCATTTACATATATAGGAATAAATATTAAATACTTGGTAAATTTTAATAACTAAGGGTAAATCTGTTGATTAATGTTAAGTCTTACAGTATTAACTCAAAGGTTCCTGTATAAAGTTAAAATGGCTGGCTATTTCCAAAATAGAAAATAGTAACACACTCAAGCTAATTAGGGATGCAGAGTTATTAATTTTCAATCCACTCCTGGCTTGTACTGGATTCCCAGTTACAACTTTGGGATTAAATGGACAGAGAAGTTCTCCATGTTTCTCTGCATCATACCAGTGACATTTCTTTTGCCCATAACAAGATAATTTGACTCAAGAGAAGCTGGGTTTTACCTCCTTTTAAAAAATTTTTTTAAATTAATTTTATTTATTTCCGTATGTGTATGAATGTACTGTCTGCATGCAAGTCTGTGCACCTGTGTCGTGCAATGCCGCGGAGGTCAGAAGAGGGTGTCGGATTCCCCTGGAACTGGAGTTCTCCTGGAACTGGTGTTTCAGACGGTTCTCGGCCGCCATGTGGGTGCTGGGGATCGAACCTGGGTCCTCTGCAAGAGCGGTCGGCGCTCTTAACCGCTAGGCCATCTCTCCAGCCCCCGGGTTTTACCTCCTTTAAATCAGTGGTGTGCAGTCCAGAAGGAGACAGTTTGGATGGGCTTGGTAAACCTTTTCAGCATGGTTCCTGTCTATAGGTATGTGATACAACTCTTGCCTTATGGAAAACTATAAATCAGGATATGGAGGTTTGAGAAACAAAAGAGATTAGTTTGTTTGTAATAAATAGTATTCATTTAAGATAGGCCTGAAACTGTTTCTCTTTCATGAGCTATGCCTGCTTAACCTATGGTGTTAAATCTCTCTCTTGCAAGGCTGCTGGAGTTTTGTTCGAGCCTTATCTAAATATTATACAGTAATTCAGGCTGGTGTAACTTAGCCTTTCTGGATCGTTAACAGCCATACTTAATGCCCATACTCAATTTGGGCAAGGGACTTAAGGGAGAACTTTGTTCCTTGCCCTCTGAGGTCAACTATGTCCCAGGGGACTTTGGGAGGCATCTCTTAAAATGTCCTGTAACTGTGAGTCACGTGTTTTCTTATTCAGAGAGGTAATGGGGGCACCAGAGAGACTCACACTAGTGTACAGTCTATAAAGAGGAAAGTCAACACAGAGGTAAGTCCCCTCATGCTTCAAAGAGAAGCCAGGTCAAGCAAGACCTAATTTTGTATTCACATAGACAGAACTGGTAAAAGGAAAGTCAAAGGAACCAGGGTGGTCCCTGTTCCCCACCACCACCAAAAAAAAAAAAAACCCCGAGTGAATCCTGAGGACCAGATCCTCAACTGACCTGGAAAAAACCAAACCTGGTTTAATCTGGGCTAGCTGTGTGGCCTTAAAGACCCAAAAAGGAAAGTATAACTAAAGATATTCAATATATTTCTTTTAAAGCCTGAGAGATTGCATTCTCAGACATTAGGCTTAAATTCCTGTGGGATATTGTTTAGTAGGTATAGAACTTCAGATCTTGGCCTTGTCCAACAATACATGCTACTTGCAGCCAAAATGGGAAAGTCCACTATTGTTGTCAAAACTAAATGATGGGATTTCTCTGTGTCTAGAAACTACTTAAGAGGGAACTCACAATGTGACTATCAAAATGCCTGAAAAAGCAGATCCTGAGTCCAGACACCATGGCCAAAAGAAAATGAGGAGAAACCCCATGAATGGATGCTTTGGAATTCCTCATCAAGAAATTCTAATGGACTTTAAATTGGACGTTTAAATTTGCCCTGTTTTTACTTCTCCTCATTCCCTGCCTATAACATGTGCTTAACTGCTCTTGCCTTCATTTCTCCTTCACAGTCACCAGTCCAAGACTTTGTTTTCTACACTTTTGGTGGTCCTTTAGATAAACCCATTGAAGGGGTAACCCAGTGGCCACACGCACATTGTCCCATCTCAGCATGGAAGAAGTTAGAGCAGTAGGCATCATGATTCCTTCTTGGCCATTGGGGTAACCTCTTAAGAGGGAGGGATAATAAAATAGGAGATAGAAATTAACTAGGCAGTTTAGGGCCAAGATCCTCCAATTAGCCAGTTTTCTTTCTCAGCTGAGGAGCTGGAGACTTACTGGATTTGCCAGTAAACTTATTCCTGCCAAGAAACGAGAAATGCTATAGCCATCAAAGAGAAAGGTGTCTGTGTTCTTTTATGCAACTCAATCCAGCACAGTTAGGATAATAAACAGCTGCTATCAATCCTGCATAGTAAAATTCCAGGCATCTCCTCGGGAAAAATAAAGGCCCAAAGAAAATGGGACTTCCCGGACAAGTACCTGAAAAATCTGGGGACCTTGGGGACCCTGGCTGATCCCACTTAACAGGACCCATAGTCCTTATTCTAGTAAATATGTTGAGTATCAAAAAGGGAACACCCTTGGCCCTTTATGTACTATGGTATGACACCAATTACTCATGAAAGAGTTTTTTAGATTGGGGCATACCTTACATGGAAAAAATACCAACAAGGGTGTGTCACAATGTCTTTATGTGTGGAATACTTCTGTTGTGATTTTACTTTTGTTTGCCATTCCATTTACTGTGCTGTATTTGTGCTTCTCATCCTTGGAGGAGTTGCCTCAGGAGTATGGATGGCAGCCACACTCTTCAGCAGAAAAATGACTGAACTTTTATCTGATCAGCATGTTTGTGTTTGCAAACCTCTCCAATTAGACTTGGGACCCTGGGTTGTACAAGAATTGGACATAGATTCATGCTAATTGGGTTCACATGGATATTGCTTATGTTTATTGCTTAAATTTACCATCATGCTCTCTGAGCTTGAGGTAAAAACAGAAGGGGGAGATGTGGGACAATAGTCCTAGATTCAGGTGTACATTGCACTTGTGCAGGCTAGAATGTGCTTGGCACTATGAGCTGAGTTGTTTGCATGTCCCTTTCTGGGCATCTTATGAGTTGGCATGACACGTGAGAGTGTGGAGGCCTATGATTGGCCATTGGAAGATGATGTCATGTGATGTAGGGGCTGCCTGTCCCAAACATATATAAGCTGCCTGTTATATAGAATAAATGGATTTGCACCCTCTGATGTGGTCCCTAAGATGTTACTGGAGTAACCCTGCATGTGTGCCCTCTTCAGTATATTTGATTGTGAGACTGATGGCCCCACAGTTAGGTTTAGTCTTAGATTTTGAAGTTAGGGGTTAGGATTAGGGTCTCATTTCTATGATTCATCATTTATCCTTTATGTTCCACTTGTCATATTACAATGCCACATTGTTTCATCATAGTAATTGACTGACCCAACTCAAACCATCTCATGACTCATTACAATGTTCCATTGGTACATCATAGTTGTCCATTGTCCCATCACAATGCTCACTTGTATCATGACAGTGATCCAATATCCTATCACAGTGCTGTATTTTTACATCACAATGAACCACTCTCCCATTACAATGCTCCACTGAGTCATCATGTTATTGTTGTATCACAGTGGTCTTCTGTTCAATTCCAGTGCTCTTCTGTTTCATCACTATGCTTCTCTTTTGCATCAATATGATCCACTGTCATATCACTATGTTCCATTGTCTCATCATAGTGCTTAATTGTATCACAATTGTCCACTGTAATATCACAATAATTCATTTTTACCTAACAATGGTCCCCTATCCTATCACAATGCTCCATTATTGCAGTGGAGTGGTCCACTGTCCTATTACAATACTCCCCTATCTCAACATAATGCTCCATTGTTACATTTTAATGATCTACTGTCCTATCACAATGCCCTACTGTCTCATAATAGTCTAATATCCTATCAAAATGCTCCAGTGTCTCATTACAATGTTCCACTACTCTACAGTGGTCTACTGTACAATAATGTCCCCTTGTCTCACCACAGTGTTCCATTCATGCATCACACTAGGCCATTGATAACATCACAATTGTCAATTGTCCCGTCACAACACTCTACTTTATCATCACAATGTTGTATCACAATGGTTAACTTTCCCATCACAGTGTTCGTCTTTCACCACAATGCTCCATTTTTGCATCACAGTGATCCACTGTTTCATCAAAATGCTCCACTGTTTTATCACAGTAGATGACTGTCCTATCCAAATGCTCCACAATCTGATCACAATGGTCCACTTTACCTTCAAAATAATATACTCTTTTATCATAATGGACAATTATTACATAAAATGATCCATTTTACCATCACAATGCTCCATTTTCTCATTACAACACTTTACTGCTACAACACAATTGTTCTCTGTTCCATCACATGCTCCACTGTCTCATAACAATGCTTCATTTTTGCATCACTTATGTCCACTGTCCTATCACCATGCTCTACTGTTATGAAAATGCTCCATTGTTGCATCTCAGTGGCACACTGTCTTATCATAATGCTTCATTGTTACATCACAAGGTCCTTATTTCCTCAAAATGATCACTTTTATAATCACAGTGCTCCATTGTTACAACAGAGTGGTCAACTGTTCAATCACAATGCCCACTTGTCTCCTAACAATTCTCCATTGTTGAACCTTAATAGTTGACTGTCTTTTTTTTTTTTTTTTTTTCCCCAAGACAGTGTCTCCCTGTAGCCCAGTTGTTCTGAAACTCACTCTGTAGATCAGGCTGGCCTTGAACTCAGAGATCCGCCTGCCTCTGCCTCCCAAGTGCTAGGATTAAAGGCATGCACCACCATGCCCAGCTAATAGTTGACTGTCTTATCACAATGCTCTACTGTCTCATCACATTGGTCCACTGTCTTATCACAACGTTCTACTCTCTAATCACAGTAGTTAATTATCTCACATTACAGTGCTCACTGTCTCATAATGCTCCATTTAAAAATTATTTATTTGCCGGGCGTGGTGGCGCACGCCTTTAATCCTAGCACTCGGGAGGCAGAGGCAGGCGGATCTTTGTGAGTTCAAGGCCAGCCTGGTCTACAGAGTGAGTTCCAGGACAGCTGGGGCTACAGGGAGACCCTGTCTCAAAAAGACAAAAAAAAAAAAAATTATTTATTTATTTATTTGTATGAATGTACTGTCTGCATGCAGGTCTGTGCACCTGTGTTGTGCAATGCTGCAGAGGTCAGAAGTGGGTGTCGGATTCCCCTGGAACTCGAGTTCTCCTGGAATTGGAGTTACAGACAGTTCTCAGCTGCCATGTGGGTGCTGGGGATCGATCCTGGGTCCTCTGTAAGAGCGGTCGGTGCTCTTAACTGCTAGGCCATCTATCCAGCCCCCAAATTATTATTTTTATGTGTATGAGTATAGGAAGCTTTCTTTGTAATGAACAGGTACCACGCGGCCCTGCTAAGAGAAGGGGAACACAGTACCTGCCTGCAGCCACTGTAGGAAGCTGGCCTCTCGGCACAGAGACCAGCTGGCTACTTCCCGTAGCCCAGCCTGAGAGGTACTTCTACCTCGGGCCCTTAGCCTGGGACAATGAGACATGTTTCCCACTCTTGGCCGTGACTTCCCACCTGCCCAGACACTGCTGAACCCTGGACAGGAATTTTAAGCTGATGGCTCTTGGCCTATCTTCAGCCTATGTCCACTCACAACACCAGCTATCCAGATTGGTGGTCCACACTGGGACCTCTTTCCAATCCACTGGCTGCCTGAATGAAATGCAGGCCTGCTTTGGCCTGTATGTGTGCAAAAATTAAAAAAATGATGGCTGGCAATTCTGTAATTATGTTAATGGAGAATTCGATTTGTTGTTTGCTACAGCCTACTTTTATAAACCAAAGGAGTCAGTTCCCACAGCCAATCATAGGCCCACCCAATTCTGCGTCACTGCACACCATTGCCCCACCCAACATCATGCACCTAGGCCATGTTGTTTGCTCCTCCTTGGAGTGGAGTCAGAGAAATCCCTTGATTCCCATCCACGAGGTGCCCTGAGGGGTGCTAACTAAGAACTAGCCCCCAATTCAAACTGCATCTTCCTACATATGAGTGTATTGCCTGCATGTAGGTAGGTACACCTGTGCCTGTGGAAGTCAGAAGAGGGCTTTGGATCCCCTGGACCTGGAGTTATAGATGGTTGTTAGGTGCCATGTGGGTGCTGGGAATTGAACCTGGGCTCTCTGCAAGAGCAGCAGTACTCTTAACTGCTGAGACATATTGCTCCATTTTTGCATCACACTTGTTCATTGTCCCATCACAATGGTCCAATATCTCCACAATCTTTACACTCCATTGTTGCAACATAATTGTCTAATTTCCCATCATAATAATCTACTGTCTCATCACAGGGCTCCATTGTTGTATCACAATGGTCCATTAACCCCCCCATCATTATGCACCACTGTTGCATCATAATGGCCCACTCTCCCATCACAATGCTCATCTGTCTTATAACAATGCTCAATTCTTTTTTTTTCCCCCTGTAACTGGAGTCAAAGATGGTTCTTAACCACCATGTGGGTGCTGGGAATCGAACCTGGGTCCTCTGCAAGAGCAGTCAGTGCTCTTAACCACTGAGCCATCTCTCCAGCCCAACAATGCTCAATTCTTACATTACGTTGGTCCACTACACCATCACAATGCTCCTTAGTCAAATCAGAATGCTCCATTGTTATATTAGATTTCCAGTGTCCTACCACAATTGTTATTGTTACATCTCAGTTGTCCCCTGTCCATTCACAGTGTTCTTGTCTCATAACAATGCTTCAGTCTTGCATCAGAGTTGTCTAATGCCCCATCACAATGCTCTCCTGTCTCATCACAATAATCCGTTGTTGCATCTCAGTGTTTTTCTCTCCTGTTATAATGGTCCACTGTCACATCTCAATGCTCAACTGACTCATCACAATGCTCCATTGTTTCATCTCAATGGTCCACTTTCTTATCACAATGCTACATTCTTTTTTTTTTTTAATTTTTTTTGGAGACAGGGTTTCCCTGTAGCTGCAGATGGCCTGGAACTTGCTGTGGAGACCAGGATGGCTTTGAATTCACAGATATCCACCTGCCTCTGCCTCTTGATTGATGGGATTAAAGAAAAGCATGCACCACCATGCCTGGCCACAATGCTACATTCTTAAAACACAGTAATCCATTGTCTTATGAAAATGCTTTCTTTCATCACAATGCTTTACTGTTGCTTGACAATTGTCCATTCTCCTGTCACAATGGTCCACTGTCTCATCACAATGCTCCATTGTTAAATTTACATTGGTCCACTGTCACATCACAGTGATTCACTTTCTCTTTAGACTGCTCCATTTTTACATCAGAATGGTCCAATATCTATCACAATGCTAGATTATTGCATATGAGTGGGCCATTTTCTCCTCTCGGTATTCCATTGTATCATCACAATGCTCAATTGCTGCCTCACAGTGGTCTGCTGTCCTTTCATAATGCTTTCCTTTCTCATCCCAATGCTCAGCTGTTACATTACAGTGGTCAAGTGTTTCATCCTAATTCTCCATTGTTACATCCCAGTGTCCACTGTCCTTTCACAATGCTGACTTGTTCCAGTCCCATGGCTCACAGTCTGTCTCATTACATTGCTCCATGTTGCTTCATAGTGGTCTGCTATCCCATATCCAATCTCTCCAATTTCCTCACAATGCTCTATTGTTGCATCTCAATATTCCACTGATCTGTTTCAATGCTTCACTGTCTCATTGCAAAAGCCCGCTGTCATCACAATGCTCCCTTGTTGCATCCCATTGGTCCATTGTCACATAACAATTCTGTTGTTAAATCACAATCACCCGCTATCCATGTAAATGTTTCCCTGTCTAATCACAGTGCTACATTGTTGCAACAGAGTGGTCAATTGTTCCATCACAGTGGTCCATTGTTGTATTACAATTGTCCACCATCCTATCATACTACTCCACTGTCTCCTCACAATAATCCACTGTCCTGTCCAACGCTCCACTGTCTCATCACAATGGTTAACTGTCTCATCATAGTGCTCAACTGTTTCAACACAGTGCTTCTTGTTGCATCACAATATTGCACTGCCTCATTGCAATGCTTCATTGTTACATCCCATTGGTCAACTCTCCCATCACAATGTTTGGCTCTCTTCACAATGCTAGATTGTTGCATAACAGTGATCCACTGTCGCACCTCAGTGGTCCATTTTCTTGTCACAGTGCTCAATTGTTGTTATGCAATGGTCCACTGTTTTATCACAATACTCAATTACTTCATAATAGTCTTCCATTGTTTCATCACGATGGTCCACTGTCCTGTCACAGAGCTCCACTGTCTCATCATAATACTCCATTATTACATCATTATAGCCTACTGTCCCATCACAGTGTTCCCATGTCTCATCATAGTGTTCCATTCTTGCATCACAATAGTATATTTTACAATCAGAATTCTCCTCTGTGTAGGTAAAAAGGAAGCCACTTGTGGCTTCTTTGTGCTAAATTACCTGTTTGTTGTTTACACCCAAACCTGGCCTTAGGCAGGATTTTCCTGCGCAGCATTAGCAAACCCATGACACCACCTTGGGATTAAAGGCACTCAGGAGTTCTCATACTTGTGCTGTTACAGAACATGAGGCAGGGTGTTCTGAATCCAGGCCCTGAGATATGATGTCACTATGGGTATAAAAACAGAATGCTGTGGACAAATAAACGGATCGTCCCTTTTACCATCATCTGGAGAGTCCTGGGATTCATTAATTTTGTGCTTGGAAACTAGGTCGTTTTGGCACAGGGCTCAGGGTTGGTGCTAGTGGGTTTTGGCTGAAAAGGGGTCACTCTGCAGACCACCAGCCTGGAAAGTGTGTGTTGGTTTGGCTAGCTGGTTTTGACTGGATAGAGGTCTGCAGCTGACCACCAGTCTGTGTGACCTGGGGCTGTGGATCCCTGACAGGTGGGTTTTGTTTGGCCATAGAAGGGCAACAGGTGATGCCCTAAGCCAAAAGTCTGAGTCAGGATGAGTAAGCTGGGCCAGGGTGGGCTGTGAAATTTTGACAGCCAGCTGAAGCTTTGCGCTTTAGCTTCAGCTCCCAGGAGAAGCTGCTGGCCGTGTCTTCTCCCCATCCCCACGCTGATTCTGCAGCTGTGATGAGAGACTGTCACCTCTCAACCATCCAATGTTTTGTTGTTGCATCACAGTGGTATAATCTTGTGGGAATGAAACTTTGTGTGTGGCTTGAAGCAAGAACTTGTAAGACCTGTCCCAGAAGATCTCCAGTTATCTGATAACTCTGTGGGCATTCAGAGTTATCTATAGCAGGAAGATTCGGGATAATACAGTGATTCTTGCCTCGCCTTATCTCTGCAAAGTTCCAGGCCCCTTCCCTTGAGGCATTGAGCAAAATGTCACACCTCTAGTTACCTGTTGCACAAACCAGAGCTCTGCAGGCCCCCGATTAGAACCAAGTTGGCTCATCCCTCCTTTCCACCTGCCCCCCACTTCCTTGCTCAAAGCACAGTAGTCTTGAATATATAGACCTCACTGACAGAAAATAAATGGAGCTTCTTCCTCCTGGCTCTCCTTGTGTGAGTCTGCTTATTTCTCCTGTGGGTGATCTCCAGCGGTTTTTCCTCCCCCCTTTTTGCAGGAGCGAGGCCTAGAGACTGCCAGCCTGCAGGCAGGGGGCAAGTCCTGGAGCTGAGCTGAGAAGGGAAGAACAGTGTGTGGAATGTGATCGCGAGTGACTCAAAGACATTGAGCAAAGACAACACGCGACATAATCTCTCATCGAAAGCTTTACTTTCTCATCACATTGCTCCATCATTGTACCTCAATGGTCCAGCGTCTCATCACAATACTCCATCATTGCCTATCAATGGTCCAGTGTCTCATCACAATACTCCATCATTGTCTATCGATGGTCCACTGTCTCATCACAGTACTCCATCATTGCCTATCAATGGCTCTCTATCCTGTCACAGTACTCCATCACTGCCTATCAATGGCTCCCTATCCTGTCACAGTACTCCATCATTGCCTATCAATGGCTCCCTATCCTGTCACAGTACTCCATCATTGCCTATCAATGGTCCACTGTCTCATCACGATACTCCATCATTGCCTATCAATGGCTCCCTATCCTGACACAGTACTCCATTTTTACATCACAATGGTCTACCGTCATTTTCAGTGCACCAATTTCATCACAATGCTCCATTTTTGCATCACTGTGGCTCACTTTTGCATCACAATCTTTCCTATTTTATAACAATGTTCTATCTTTACAACACTCTACTGTCTCATCACAATGCTCCATTGTTTCCTCACATTATCCATTGTTGCATCCCAGTCTTCCACTGTCCTATAGCAGGGCTCCATTTTTATATCACAATGATCCACTGTTTCATCTAAATGTTCCTTGTCTCAGCACAATGCTCCAATATTGAATCACACTACTCCATTGTTTCATCACAATGCCCCATTATTACCTTGCAATGGTCACAGATCCTATTGCAATGTTCTATTTTTGCATCAAAATGGTCCAGTGTCCTATTACAGAGCACCACTCTTTCACCACAGTGTTCCATTGTTGTTTAATAATGGGCTATTGTCCTATCACAATGCTCCATTGTTGCATCACATTGTTCATATCACATTGTTCCATCACAATGCTCCATTGTTGTATCACAGTGGTCCTCTGTCCTATCAAAATACTCCATTGATACTTAACAATGATCTTCTGTACAATCATAATGCTCCATTGTTAAACCTCAATGATCCATTTTATTATTCCAGTGTTCCCATCTCATCACAATGCTCCATGATTGCATCATAGTCATTTGATGTCCCACCATATTCCACTGTCTCATCACAATGTGCCATTTTTTCATGACAATGGTATACAGTCCTATCTGAATGCTGTGCTCATCACAATGATACACTGTTCTATTACAATGCTCCCCTGTCTCATTATCAAAAGCAATTGTTTACACCACAGTGGTCCATTTTACTATCACAAGGCTATCTTATTTCATCACAATACCTCATTGTTTCCCTTCCTTGGTCACAGGTCCTATCACCGTCACAGTGCTCCACTGTCTCATCACACTGGTCTACTGTCAAATCAGATTTCTCTCATTTCATCAGTGTACATCAAAATTATCCATTGTCCAATCTCAATGATAAATTGCCACTTCATAATGCTTTTTTTTTGTGGTCTTTTCGAGACAGGGTCTCCCTGTAGCCCCAGCTGTCCTGGACCTCACTCTGTAGACCAGGCTGGCCTTGAACTCACAAAGATCCACCTGCCTCTGCCTCCCAGTGCTAGGATTAAAGGGGTGCACCACCACACCCGGAAATGCTTATCTTTTACATAACATGATCCACAATCTCATCACAATGGTTAACCACATAGCAATACACCATTTCTCATCACAATGCTCCATTTTTACATTGCAATATTCCCATGTCCTATCATAATGTTTCATTTTTGCATCACAATGATCCATCACACATCACATTGATGTACTGTGTCACCACTATAATTCATTGTTTTTTCCCAAGGGTCCACTGTCTTATCACAATATTCCATTGTTACCTAATGATGGTTTCTTTTTTTAAATTTTTTTAAAATTTATTTTTGTATGTGTATGAATGTACTGTTTGCATGCAGGTTTGTGCACCCGTGTCATGCAATGCTGTGGAGGTCAGAAGAGGGTGTCGGATTCCCCTGGAACTGGAGTTACAGATGGCTCTCAGCCTCCATGTGACTGCTGGGGATTGAACCTGGGTCCTCTGCAAGAGCAGTTGGCATTCTTAACCACTAGGCTATCTCTCCAGCCCTGGTTTCTTATATTATCACAATGTTCCATTGTCCTATCACAGTGGTTCAAGTTTCTATCCCAATTCTCTACTGTTGCATCACAATGGTCACTGCCCAATCACAAATGAGCCGTTGTTACATCTCAATTAAATTATTGACTTACCTTCTAAATGTTCCCTTGTATCATCACAATGCTCTACTGCTACATCACAGTCATCCATGGTCCAATCCCAGTGTTCAAGTCTCTCATCACAATGATCCATTGTTGCATCAAAATAGTCCACTGTCCTGTACAATGCTGGAGGTTTACAATCCACTATCTCATCACAGTGCTCCACTGTTCCATCACAATGCTACACTGGTTCATAGAACTGGTCCACTGTACAATCAATGCCCCCCCTGTCTCATAACAATGCTCCGTTTTTTCATCACGGTGGTTCCCTTTCTATTACAAATCCCTACTGTTTTATCAAAATTCTGCATTGTTGTATCATAATGGTCTAATGTCTTTTTATTTTTTATTTAATTTTTATGTGTATGCGTGTACTGTCTGCATGCAGGTCCGTGCACCCGTGTCGTGCAATGCCATGGAGGTCAGAAGCGGGTGTCGGGTTCCCCTGGAACTGGAGTTAAAGACAGTTCTCAGCCACCATGTGGGTGCTGGGGATCGAACCTGGGTCCTCTGCAAGAGCAGTTGGCGCTCTTAACCGCTAGGCCATCTCTCCAACCCCATGGTCTGATGTCTTATCACAGGCCTCCACTGTTATCTAACCATGGTGCCATGTGTTATCACAGCACTCCATCCTTGCTTTACAGTGGTACAATGTGCTATAACAGTGATACATTGTTACATCACAGTGATATACTCTTTCAACATAAAGCTCAATACATAAAACTCAATACTTTCATCAGAGTTTTTCTTTTGAAAATTCTTTTCTTTATTGAAGTTTTGTGCATTTCATACATTTCTTAATCAAATTTAGACCCATTCCCCCTTCCTTGCCCCCCACCCCGCCAGAGCTCATACATTCTGCCATACATGTCTTGCATCTTTTTATCAGTCTTTAAAAATTTTTTTTCAATGCAGAATTTTACTGTTTTGGATAGAAGGTTACTGTTTCAGTCAGTTCTTTGACCCAGTCCACTGTCCTTTCCCAATGCTCTACGTCACATCATAATGGCTAACTGTGCCATCACAATGGTCCACTGTCACATCACACTGCTACACTTTCTCATCACAATGCTCCATTGTTGCAACACAGTGGTTCACTGTCTTTTACAGTACTTCATTGTAAACTGGGAATGCTGGCACACCTTTAATCCCAGCACTTGGGAGGCAGAGATAGGTGGATCCCTGTGAGTTCAAGGCCAGCCTGGTCTACATAACAAGTTCCAGGCCATCTTTGGCTACAGGGAGACCCTGTCGCAAAAAGACCCCCCCAAAATAAAAAACAACACTCCATTGTAAACTAACAATGGTCCCCTATCATATGACAATGCTCTATTGTTGGTTGCCTCACTGTGGTTCAGCTTCCTATCACTATGCTCTATTATTTCATCCCAATGGTCCACTATTCTGACACAAAGCTTAACTCTCAACACAATGGTCTCTTGTCCCTTCACAACTCTTCACTATTTCATGACAGTGCTTCCTTGTTGCATCATAATGGTTCATTCTCAAATTACATTGCGCCCCTGCCACATCACAATTCTTGTTGCACCCCAATGGTCCACAGTTCTACATTGTCACATTGTTACAATGATCCACTGTCCAGTCTAAATGCTCTCTCATCTAATTACAACGGTCCAATTTCCAATCATAATGAGAAAGTGATCAAGTGCTAAAGTGCTCCATTTTTGCACCAGAGCAGTGCACTGTCCCATCACATGCACAACTATGTCAGTGCTCCCCTCTCTCATCCCAATGCATCATTACTATATCAATATAGTTTATTGTTTAATCAAAATGCCACATTTTCTTTTTCTGTCTTTTTCCTCTTTTTCTTTCTTTCTCTTTTTCTTTCTCCTTTTTCTCTTTCTCTTTCTTTCTTCTCTCTTTTTCTCTCTTTCTTCTTTCTTTTCTTTCTTCTTTCTTTCTTTCTTTCTTTCTTTCTTTCTTTCTTTCTTTCTTTCTTTCTTTCTTTCTCTTTTTTCCTTCCTCTTTCTTCTTTCTTTCTCTTCTTTCTTTCTTTCTCTTCTTTCTTTCTTTCTTTCTTTCTTTCTTTCTTTCTTTCTTTCTTTCTTTCTTTCTTTCTTTCTTTCTTTCTTCCTTCATTCCTTCTTTCTTTTTTTAAAATTTTATTTATTTTATTATTTATTTATTTATTTATTTATTTATTTATTTATTTATTTTTTGGTCTTTTTGAGACAGGGTCTTCCTGTCGCCCCAGATGTCCTGGAAGTCACTCTGTAGACCAGGCCAGCCTTGAACTCACAAAGATCCGCCTGCCTCTGCCTCCCAAGTGCTAGGATTAAAGGCATGCGCCACCATGCCCGGCAAATTTTATTTATTTTTTGTGTATGAATGTACTGTCTGCATGTAGGTCTGTGCACCTGTGTCGTGCAATGCCTTGGAGGTCAGAAGAGGCTGTCGAATTCCCCTGGGACTGGAGTCAAAGATGGTTCTCAGCCGCCATGAGGGTGCTGGGGATCAAACCTGGGTCCTCTGCAAGAGCAGGTGGTGCTCTTAACGGGTAGGCCATCTCTCCAGCCCCTCTTTCTTCTTCTTTTAGACCAGGTTTCCCTGTAGCCCTAGCTGGCCTGGAACTCACTGTGTAGACCAGTCTGGTCACAAGCTTACAGAGATACCCTGCCTCTGCCTCCTAAGTATTGGGATTACAGGTGTGTGCCACTACCCCTGGCTCATAATGCCATATTTCCTTGTCACAATGCTTGCTTGTTAGATCACAATGTTCAAGCCTCTAATCACATGTTCCACGACAGTAGTTAACTGTCTTACCACAGTGGTCTACCGTCCCATCACAATCCACTTTGTCATCAAAATGCTCCATTGTTGTATCACAATAGTCCACTGATCCATCACTATGATTCACTATTCATCACAATGCTCCATTGTTGTATCACTGTAGTCCAATGTCCTATCACAATAGTCCATTGTTACCTACCAATGGTTTCCCATATTATCATAATCCTCCATTGTTGTATTACAGTGGTTCCCTATTTTTTTTTGGTATTTTTGAGACAGGGTCTCCCTTTAGTCCCAGCTGGCCTAGAGCTCACTCTGTAGACCAGGCTGGCCTTGAACTCACAGTGATCTGCCTGACTCTGCCCCCTAAGTGCTAGGACTAAAAGTTTGCACCACCACACCTGGCTGTTGGTTCCCTATCCTAACACAATACTCCATTGTTGCAACACAATTGTTCTCTATCCCATATCAGTTCTCTACTCTCTTATCACAATGGTCAACTGTCCTTCACAATGCTCTCTCTCTGTTTTTTTTTGAGACAGGTCTCCCTTTAGTCCCAGCTGGCCTGGAGCTCACTATGTAGACCAGCCTGGCCTTGAACTCATAGATATTCACCCACCTCTGCCTCTTAAGTGCTTGGATTAAAGGCATGTGCCACCACGCCTGGCCTAAGATGGTTCTTAGCCACCATGTGGGTGCTGGGAATTGACCCCAGGTCCACTACAAGAGCAGTCAATGCTCTTAACCGCTGAGCCATCTCTCCAGCCCCCATAATGCTCTCTTTTATCATCTCAATGCTCCATTACTGCCTCACAATGGTTGACTCTCTAGTTAACAATGACCCATTATCTCATTACTATGCTCTATTGTTCTGTCACAATGGTCTGCTCTCCTGAAATAATGCTCACTTGTTTAATCATGATGACCCACCGTCTCATCAAAATGCTCCTTTGTTTGATCTCAATGCTCCATTGTTGCACATCAGTGTTCCAGTTGCATCAAAATGCTCATTGTCGCATCCAAATGATCTGTTGTCTTATCACAATGCATCTCAATGATTCAATGTCTTGTCACAATGCTCCACTGTCTCATCACAGTGGTCTAGGGTCCTACCACAGTGCTCCAGCATTTCATCATAATTCTCCATTATTGCATCCCACAACAATGTTCCATTTTTACATCACAATTCTCCTCTGTCTCATCAACATGCTCAATTGTTGCATCATAATCATCCACTCTTCCATCACAATGTTCCAATCTCTCATCATTATGTTCCATTTTTGCATCACAGTGGTCCACTGCCCCATTACAATTCTCTATTGTCTCACTACGATGCTCACTTGTTACATACAATGTCTATATATAAATATATATATATAGTCCTAACAATATATTGATATATTGATATATAGATATATATTGATCAATATATATTTATATATTGATAGGACTATAATATATATATTATATTCCTATCACAATATTGCACTGTCTCACCACAAAGGTCCATTATCCTATTAAAACGTTCCAGTCTTATTACAATGCTCCATTGTTGCATTATAATACATCAATGTTGCATCAAAATGCTCTGTTGTTGGGGCTGGAGAGATGGCTTAGCGGTTAGGAGAGCCGACGCTCTTGCAGAGGACCTGGCTTCGATCCCTAGCACCCACATGGTGGCTGAGAGCCATCTGAAACTCCAATTCCAGGAGAACTCCAGTTCCAGGGGAATCCGACACCCTCTTCTGACCTCCGCGGCATTGCACGACACAGGTGCACAGACTTGCATGCAGACAGTACATTCATACACATACATAAATAAATAAAATTAACAAAATGCTCTGTTGTTATATCACATTATCCTGTCTTACCACAGTGCTCTGTTGTCTTATCTCAATACTCCCTTTAGGTGCTACAGTGGTCCACTGTCTATCAGAATGCTGCCTTATTGCATGGCAATTTTCCATTGTCCTATTTCAACGATCCACTGTCTTGTAATAATGCTCAGTTGTTGCATGCCTAATTCCATGATCTCCATCACAATGTTCCATTGTGGCATCTGAATGGCCCACTGTCCCATCATACTCTATTGTTGCATCACAGTGGTTACCTGCCCCATCACAATACTAATTGTCTCATAACAAAGGTTCATTGCTTCATCAATTGTCTAGTGTCTTAACACAATGCTCCATTGTTATATGACAATGTACCTCCCATCAAAATGCTACAGTGTTTCATCACAATGATCTATTGTTAAATAACAATATTGTTAAATAAATAGTCCCATTCCTAACATAATTCTCCCTTGTTGCATCACAGTTGTCCAGTGTCCATTCACAATACTTTCCCATCTCATTTCAATATTTCATTGACTCATTACAATGTTCCATTGTCCCATCACAGGGTTCCTCTCTCTTTTTTTTTTTTTTTTTGTCTTTTTGAGAGAGGGTCTTCCTGTAGCCCCAGCTGGCCTGGAACTCACTCTGTAGACCAGGATGGCCTTGAACTCACAGAGATCCACCTGCCTCTGCCTCCTGAGTCCTGGGATTAAAGGTGTGCACCACCGTGTCTAGCAGGTTCCCCTATCTTATAACAATATTCCATTGTTGTATCACAATGGTCCATTGTTATAACAGAATTGGCCACTGTCCAATTACAATACTCCTCTGTCTCATGCCAGCACTCTGTTGTTGCATGTCTAAAGTCCACAGACTCAGTCACAGTACTCCATTGTGGCACCACAATGGTCTCCTGTTCCATCACAATACTTAATTGCCTCATAACAAGGCTCCATTGTTTCGTCAAAATGGCCCAGTACTTTATCACAATGCTTGACAAAGTATCTCTGTCCCATTACCATGCTCCCCTCTCTACAATAATTCATCATTGCATTAGTTGGTCCACTGTCCCATAACACTGCCCAAAGTCTCATCATAATGCTCCATTTTTGCATCAAAGTGGTCTACTGTACATCACAATACCACGGAGTCTCATTGCCATGCTCCATTGTTCCATCACAAGATCCAATTTCCCAGGACAATGCTCCACTGTCTCATCACAATGGTCAGTTGTTACATTACAGTGGTTATTGTAACATCACAGTGCTACATTGTCTCCTCGCAAAAATCCATTATTACACAAAAATAGTCTGTTCTACCATCAAAATAATGGCTTGTCTCATTACAATCGTTAATTGTCCCATGACAATACTCCACTGTCTCATCACTATGCTCCATTGTTGCATCATAATACTCCATTGTCTCAAAGAAATTCTCCATTGTTACATATTGGTCCAGTGTATCATTACAGTCCTCCACAGTATAATCTAATGTTTAATTGTTGTATTCCAATCGAGATATCACAATGTTTCCCTGTCCCATCACATTTCTCACCTGTCTCATGGCAGTGCTCCACTGTTACATCATATTGGTCTACTGTGTCATTACAGTGCTCCACTGTCTCATCATAGTGTTCCATTGTTACATTAAAGTTGTACTGGCAAATGCAACACAATGGTCTACTGTCTTATTTCAGCACTCCATTTTCTTGTTACAATGCTCCATTGATGAATCACAATATTTCATGGCACCACCACAATTTTCCTGTCTTGATGCTCCAATGTTGCATCCTAATGGTTCACTCTCTCAACAATACTCCATTTCTGTAAACCAAGGGCCCACTGTGATATCACAATGCTTTGTTGTTGCTTCCCAGTGGTCCACTGGCCTATCATAATGCTTTATGGTTACAATACAGTGGTCCACTGTCTCATCACAATGCTTCCCTGTCTCATAAGAAGGCTCCATATTTGCACCACTGTGGTCTACTAGCCCACCACAATGCTCCCTTGTGTCATCACAATTCTCCATTATTACATCACCATGCTCCACTGTTCCATCACAATGTTTTGTTTTTCTATCACAGGGGACCACAGTCTAATCATATTCTTCCATCTCATCAAAATGCTTTATTGTTACATTATAAACATTCACTGTCTGATCATAATGCTCTACTGTCTCATTACTTGTCCCATTCAAATGCTCCCAATCTCCATTATTATATCACAATGATTTACAGTTCCAACACATGCTCTCCAATTTCATGTCAATGTTTCACTTTTGCATCTCCATGGTCTACTATCTCATCATAATGGACCACTGTCCTATCAGGATGCTCCACTACCACATAACGAGGGGCTTCCTACCTCTGCCTTCCAAGTGCTAGAATTAAAGGCGTGTGCCACAACACCCATCAACAAGGGGCTATTTTTACACCACAATGATCTATTGTACCATCACAATCATACAATGTCTCATCACAATACTCCATTATTACATTGCAGTGGTCCACTGTCCCATCACAATTCTCCACTGTCCCATCAAAATGCTACCCGTTCTCATCACAATTCTTCATTGTGACATCAAAATGGTCCATAGTTTTATCATAATGCCCCATTGTTACATCATACTTATCAACTCTAGATCACAATGCTCTGCTGTTTCAGCTCAGTGCTCCATTCCTGCCTCACATTGGTCCAATTTCCTATCCTAATACATCCCCGTCTCATTTAAATGCTTCAATATTGCATCAGAATGGTTCACTGTCTTATTACAAGCACCATGTCTCATAGCAATGGTCCACTGGCCCATCACAATGTTACATTCTTTCATCCCCATGAGCAAATGTTATATCACAATGATACATTGTAACATTTAGAATGCTACATTGTCTCCTCAATATACTCCATTATTATATCACAATGTCAGATGTCCCAGCACAATTCTCCATTGTCTAATCTGAATTATTAACTATATCATAATGGTCACCTGTCTCATTACAATTCTCCACTGTCACATCACAGTTATCCTCTGTCCCATTACAGTGTTCTACCATCTTATCACATTGTCTACTGCCCCTTCACAATGCTTTCCTGTCTCATCATAATGCTTTATTGTTTCTTCACTACGATTCATTGTTTTATCGCAATGCTCTATTGTTGCATCAGAATTATCCTGTCTCCTATTACAATGTACCACCAGCTCATCACAGTGCCCCTGTATCATAAGAATTATTTACTGTCCAATCATTATCCTCCACTTCCTCATCAATACATTCCATTTTTGCATTACAATACTATACTTCTTACATCACATTGATCTTTTTTATCCCAATGCTCCACAGTTGTTGGTTAAATATATTGTCTGTTTGTCCTATAATCACGTGTGGCCACAATCCACATGATGTTCTTCCCTCCTAGAACCAGGCTGGAAGCCTCACAAGGCTATAAACTTCAGGCCAGTAGGCCGACAGTCCCTAGGCTTAGCTCTGCCAATGAGGGGGGAGAGGACCGCGAGAAGTTACCCAACGAGAAATGAAAGAAATGGACTCAGAGAAATGGTCTGGGAGATAGACTCAGTTTTATTCATGCCAGCAATGTGTTTATATACTAAAGGCTACTGTGCTCTGGGCAAGGAAGTGGGGGGCAGGAGGAAGGGAAGGGTGAGCCACCTTGGCTCCTACTGGGGGGCTGCAGAGCTCCTGTTTGTGCAACCAGTAACTAGAGGTGTGACTTTTTGCTCACTACCTTAAGGGAAGGGGCCAACTGGTTCTGGAACTTTGCAGAGATAGGCGAGGCAGGAAAACACTGCAATATCTCAACCTCATGGAGCTATAGATAACCCACAGAGACAACTTGAATGCTTATAGAGATATCAGATAACTCTCAGAAGTTCCAGGACAGGGTCTGCAATTCCTTGTCTCAAGCCAGACAAAGTTTCATTCCTACAGCCCCTCCTTTGTTTTTTAATTAAAATGGAGCAGTAATGTCACAGTCCTTCAGAAGATTTTTTCGGATGGTCTGATACTGGACTAAAAACATTTGAGCTCTAAACCCAAACTGGCTTTTGACAAACCAGAAAGTCAACTTCCTGAGGTGAGAATTAGTTTTAAAAAAAGGATAATCCTGGTGGCCGAGGGGAACTTAGGTTGCAGGTAACAGAGCTTTTGTTAAAAAGATCTTTCTCTGAGCACAGAGGCAGCAAAAGGCTATCGGCCTGTTGCTACAACTCTCAAGTGGATTTACACCTATTGATTTAAACATAGAAACTGATGGCAGTGCATCACAAACTGTCCATAAGAGATGCAAAGAGACCCCCTGAGTATGTAACTTTGCCCTTAAGTGGTGGAACTCCAAAAAAATGACAAAGCAAAAATAATACCCTTTGTCCCATTAAAACATATAGGTATGTGAGTGACATAGTCTTTAAAATAACATTGCCTGTACTACACATAAAGTCATACAAAGACATAC
The DNA here is from genome assembly GCA_009823505.1 of Rhizomys pruinosus. Taxonomy (NCBI): domain Eukaryota; kingdom Metazoa; phylum Chordata; class Mammalia; order Rodentia; family Spalacidae; genus Rhizomys; species Rhizomys pruinosus. The sequence continues at coordinate 375,943 of VZQC01006972.1, forward strand.
AGGTATGTGAATGACATTGTCTCTAAAAATAACATTACTTGTCCTACACATAAAAACATACAGATATCACTTACTATCTATTTTAACATAGATGGTGTTTTTTACTGGTACCCCCAAAGTCCCAAGCCTGGCTGGAGAGATCTGTATATGCAACTACATTAATGGAACAAAGTTCAGTCACAATTGTCTCCTGTAGGTTTTTTTTTTTTTTCCAGCAGTTTTCAGGCTTTCAGGAGAGGGCAGGTGAGAAAAAGGAGTAAACCATTTTTGTTGAAGATAGCACCCAGGATGTCTCAGCCTTTTTCCAGTGGGAGGCTGGTGGCTCAGCTCTGGCTTTTAGTTTCTCTGGAGGTGTGGATTATGTGCCTGGAGGCGATGTAAAAGCAGCTGCAGATGGCTTTTTTGCTGAGCTGGAGTCTTGGCTTTCAGGGGTGCCTTTTGCAGTTTATTGATGGAATATGAATAGTAAGAACATAGGCAGTTAAGTAAACATTATTTATTATACTAGGTTGTGCTGCTGGCATAGCACAGGGGGGTTAGAGATACCATTTATTTATATTACTATAGGTAGGAAATACCTCGTTTATCATTCCAGTAGATAAATGGATGAAGACTTATTAAAGTTCTTTTTAAGAATAATGTAGACTAGCCCTTTAATTTTAAGTTTGGAAAACAGAATAATATATTAGTTTAGTTCTTGAAATTAGCCATGGCCCTTTTTAGCCCTGGTAGATTTATTGGGCCTGATTTTTAGCTTGATAAAAGACAGCTGTAATATTTTTTTACTGATGTAATTGGCTATTGGGAGAAATTCCAGCCAGTGTAGTACCTGGCCTTGATACATATTTAATAGATGTTCTTTGAGAAATAGAATAGAATATCCTTCCAAGAGATTTTATGTCTCTTAATGTAAGGAAGAAGTTAAGTTGTCTTTTGGAGAGCATTACATTAATTTTACCTTATTTTAGGATAATATATTCTTTTTGAAAACCATAGTAACCACATACATACCCATACAGAAACCGATGTCCTGAGGTTCATTGTTGATGAAGAGATGAAATACAGCCTTTTAAAACTAAATTATATTGTAGATAAAAAGGGGATATTACAGATAACATTATAGAAGGACATTGGATATACATGAATGTCAAGGCTGTTACCTGGAAATTTAGTGTGGATTGGAATTAAAAGTAACTTGTAGTTTACATACATTTAAGTGTGACCAATTTTTTTTGTCTTTTCGAGACAGGGTCTCCCTGTAGCCCCAGCTGTCCTGGAACTCACTCTGTAGACCAGGCTGGCCTTGAACTCACAAAGATTCACCTGCCTCTGCCTCCCAAGTGTTAGGATTAAAGGCATGTGCCATCATGCCCGGTGACCAGTTTTTTATGTTGACAGTATTAGACCAATTTTTAAGCAACATAAGTAATTTAGTTTACCATTATATAATGTGTGAATAGATTTTGTATACAAGTAAATATAAGTTAGAGAAACCTTGATTAACCTTACATTGTGATCTTTGAGTTACCTGATCAAGACTGGATCCTGTAGAAATAAAGTTCACACACACACACACATATATATATTATGTATATTTATTATATTATTTATTATATTATGAGGCAGGTCTCTCTGTAGCTCCAGCTGTCCTTGAACTGGCTATGTAGACCAGGCTGGCCTTGAACTTACATATCCACCTGCCTCTGCCTCCCAAGTGCTAGGATTAAAGGTGTGCGCCACCACGCCTGGCATCTTCAAATTCTGCTAACCCTCCTTTTTCTCACCCCTCCCTCTACCTTTAGTTGCCTAATCAACTTTACTTCTACCTTCATTTAACACATACAGATATGATTTTATGGGGCTATAAAATGTAGAGCCCACAAAAGAGAGAAAAATAGTTATTTCTTTCTCAGGTTTGCTTTTATTCATTCCATATGGTTGTCAACAGTCACATTCATTTTCCTGGAAATGACATAATGTAATGGCTGAAGTTACTCCATTTTGGATAAGGCAGCCATCTTAGAGACCTGCTCTGCCTGCAGTTTGATAGATTATTAACTCTAGGAGGAATGATCACCTCTGGACCCTATGTATTTCTGACATAGGTCTGCAGAAGCAATTGCTGAGCCCACTCTTGGGACAGTAATGTCCATTCGTTCATCTGTTTCATAAATATTTGAAACTTTTATCAGGTATCATAATCCAGCCAGGGATTATACTACTGAAGAAGATAAACCTCCATGGACCCTACTTCCTTCTGAAGGAAGGGACAGGACAGCTACATTTTGAGGCACAAGAGAAGGGCATTTGGCTTGTCTGAGCACAGCTGGATGGCAGAGAAGCCAGCAGAGCTTACGGCCATCTCAGAGTGGTGCACAAGGGACTGGAGACCATCCCAATGAGGACAGAAGGGTCGGAGGACTAGGCTGTCTCAGACAGACAGACAGATGGGCAGACAGACAGACAGATGGGCAGACAGACAAACAGCTTCTCCTTAAGAAAGCTGGTTCAGTGTGAAGTTTTGTGAGACAGGAGGTTTTTTTTTTTTTTTTTTTTTTTTTTTTTTTTTTTTTTTTTNAAAAAAAAAAAAAATAATAATAAATAAATAAATAAAATAAAATAAAATAATAAAAAAAATAAAACGTGCTTGAGATGGAATTCTTAACAGATTTTAAATGGCCATACCAAATATTATCTCGAGAAAAAAACTGATGTGCAAGGAACAGTACAATTATCTCAATTCTGAACAGGCATCATGAGAAAGAATACAGTAAAGTTCAAAGGTACATTTTTTCTGAATATCTTTTAGAAAAACCTGAATCAAAAAGACCTGGAACCATGTTGAAATTTTTCAATCAGCGACAGGCCTGAAGCACCTTGGGAAATGTAGTTCCTTGGCTTGGAAGGAAAGGAAATGAAAATACCCTACACAGGAAGTTGCAACAGGCCCAAGGAATTCTGGAAGTGTAGTTTTGTGCTTGAACCTGGTGCACCTGCATTGCTCTTTCTTTTTCTGAGAAGTGATTTTGGTTATAAAGTTTTGCAGCTCTGAGTTGGGGCTACATTAACAGGAAACATCTGCAAATGGAGGTCTTGGTTATCCCTGATCTGGCACAGTTTTTGTGTGGCAGAGAGGGAAGTAGCTAAAGGGCTGGGTGCTTCTGGCCCCTTGTAGCCCCTGCTGGCCTGGAACTCACTCTGTAGACCAGGCTGGCCTTGAACTTGCAAAGATCTGCCTGCTTCTGCCCCCCGAGTGCTAGGATTAAAGGTGTGTGCCACCATACCCGGCTTAATGATCTATTTTCAGTGACAATGGTGTGCTGTCTTATCACAATGCTGCAATGATCCATTAATGCTTTCCAATGGTCCATTTTCATCACAACACTCCGATCTTATCACAATCCTCCATTTTTGCATCACAATGGTCCATTGTCCCATCACAATGTTCAACTGTATTATCACAATGCTCTATTGTACTACAATTGTCTCTTATCACTAGGCTCCATTGTTATATCACAATGGTTCACTGTCCCATCATATTCTCCACTAACTCATGACAATGCTCCATTGCTGCACAACAATGGACAATTTTTAAAAATTTTTTATTTATTTTTATTTTTATTTTTATTGATGCTTTGTGCATTTCATACATTATTTTCCAATTCAGTTCAGGCACATTTCCCTTTCCCTTCCCCCCCACCCCCACCCCATCCCAGATCATGCATTCTGCCATAACTGTCCTGCATCTTTCTCTCAGTTTTTTTTTTTCATTTTTTAGCTATAAGTGATAATCCATGAGTACAAGCATCCTTCATCAAAACAATTGCAGGCTGTTGTGCCAAACCCCCACAGCCCCACCATCCAGTGGGGGGTTGTTTGTTCAATCAAGTTGATCAAATGAGTGTCCAGAATACATTGCTGTAGTTTCACCATTCACCCAATTGTAGCCCTTACATCCTACCTGCTCCCTCTTCCGCAGATTGTTCCCTAGGCTTAGAAAAGGGGCACAGGTGGATGAGAAGCAAAACAGTCCACTCTCTCTGGAGCTGTTGTCTTGGACTCTGGTCAATTCTGGCTGTTTCCTTTCATGGGCTGACAGTTTGTCCAGGAATAACCTTTCGATCCTACTAATGAAGCACAAGCAATTAGATATATAGGTATTTAAACAGCACTAATAGTTATGGTAGGTTACTTTGGTATAGACACATGTGTTTGGATGATATGTTAATCCATGAATTACATTTTTTCCTGTTAAATATGACAGGGTCTTACTGTGGCTTATAACATCTCCTAACCATTAGAGGATGTAAGATTGTGGCATCAGCTATGGGTTATTCCTCCAAGGAGAGAGCCAATAGACAATTAGATTTGGGATATACAGCAATGGACAAATTTTTAATCACAAGCTTCACTCTCATTACCTTGCTCAATTTTTATATCACAACTGTCCATCGTCCCATCACAATTATCCATTGTCTGATCATATCGTGCTACTATTATATCACAATTGTCCATTGTGCCAGCACAATGCTACATTTTCTCATCACATGGCTTCATTGTTACATCACAATTGTCCACTGTCCCATAATATGCTCCATTGTGTCATACTAATGATCTATTGTTGTATCATAATGGTCCAGTTTCTTATCACAATGTTTCACAGTCTTGTCACAATGATCCATTGTTCTTTCACAATGTCCTTCTATCAAATAACAATGTTCTATTCTTTTTTCAATATGGTCCACTGTCTTATCACAATGTTCCATTGTTGCATCAGAATCATCCACTCTCCCATCTCAGTGTACCACTGTCTCATCAAAATGGTTCACTGTGGGCTGGAGAGATGGCCTAGCGGTTAAGAGCGCCGACTGCTCTTGCAGAGGACCCGGGTTCGATCCCCAGCACCCACATGGCAGCCGAGAACCGTCTGAAACTCCAATTCCAGGAGAACTCCAGTTCTAGGGGACTCCAAGACCCTCTTCTGACCTCCACGGCATTGCACGACACGGGTGCACAAACTTGCATGCAGACAGTACATTCATACACATACAGAAATAAATAAAATCAATAAAAAACGATAATAAAAAAATGGTTCACTGTATCATCACAATGGGCAACATCACTGTCCAACCATATTGCTCCACTGTCTCATCACAATGGACATCATAATGATCCATTGTAACATCACAATGCTACATTGTTTCCTTACAACACCCATTACATCAAAATAGTCCACACTCTGATCAAAATAGTCTACTGTCTCTCAATTGTCAACTGCCTCTTGACAGTACTCCACTCATCACTATGCTCCATTGTTGCATCACAATATTCCATTGTCTCAATGCAGTCTTCCACTGTTACATCACATTGTATCATGACTGTCCCTCATTGTCTTATTGGAGTGTCTCGTTGTTGCATCACAATGCTTCACAGATATAACAGTTGTCAATATCCTATCTCAGTGCTCCATTTTCTCATCACAATGCTCATTTTTGCATCACAGTGGTCCATTGTCCCATCACAGTAATCTTGTCCATTCCAATGCTCAGTTTTTGTACCCTAATGGTCCACTCTCTCATCACGATGTTCCATTCTTGTATATCAAGGTTGGTCAACTGTGCTCTCACAATATTCTATTGTTGCATTCCTGTGGTCCACTATCCTATCATAATGCTCCACTGTTACATCACAATGGTCCACTGTCCCAATACAATGTTCCTGTCTCATAAGGCTCCATAGCTGCATCACAGTGGTTCACATCACAATGCTTTAGTGTATCATCACAATTCTCCATTATTACCTCACCATGGTCCAGTCTCATCCCATGCTACATTACTTCATGATAATGTTACATTTTTACCCACAACATTCCACTGTCTCATCACAAAGCTCCATTGTTACATCACAACTTTCAATTCCTGATCACAATGTTCCTCTGTCTCAGCACAGTGTTCCATTGTTGCATCATAGTGATATACTCTCCCATCACAACGCTCCTCTCTCATCCCAATGCTTCTGTTTTTGCATCATAATGGTCCACTCTCCTATCACAAAGTACTACAGTCTTACAGCAATGATTCACTAGCCTATCACAAGCCTACATTTGTTCATCAGTGTACTCCATTATCATTTCACTATGGTCCACTGTCTCAGTACAATGATCCACTAACCAGAATTGTCAACTGTACCATTATAGTACTGCCCTGTCTCATCATAATGCTTGATATTCCATCATGGTGGTCCTCTGTCCCACCACAATGCTTCACTCTCTCAGTGCAATAGTCTGGTGTCACTTTGCAGGGCTCTCCTGTCTCATCACAATGCTCTATTGCTTCCTCACTATGATCAACTGTCTTATCACAATGTTCCATTGTTGAATCAGAATTGTTCTCTCTCTTATTGCAGTGCCCCACTGTCTTATCAGAATTTTTAACTGTCCCATCACAAAGTCCTGCTGTCTCATCACTATGTTCCATTTTGCATCATACTAGTCCACTGTCTAATAGCAGTACTTCATTGTTACATCACAATGGTCTACTGTTCAATCAGACTACTCCATTGATTTCTTACAGTGTTCCTAAGTCCCATCTCAGTGATCCTTTGTCTTTTCATAATGTTCCATTGTTCCATGACAATGTTATACTATCCCATTACTAAGCTCCATTGTTTCAAACCAATGCTCCATTAATGCATGCCAAATATTCAGTGTTTTCATCACAGTACTCCGTTGTTGCATCGCAGTACTCCATTCGGTCATTACAATAGTCCACTGCCCCATCACACACTCTACATTTGCACCACAATGACTATTCCATCACAATGTTCAACTCTATCACCCCAGCGCTTCATTATTGCCTAATAGCGCTCCAGTCTCTCATTATAAGGCTCCATTTTTACATTACCATGATCCATTGTTCCATCACATGCTCCATTAATGCATGACAATGCTCCATTGCATAACAATGTTTAAATCTCCAATCACAATGATTCACCATCACAATGGTCCACTGGTTCTCCTCCTGTAGAAGAATGAAATTAAACCCCTACCTTTCACCTAGAAGTCAATTCTAAACAGATAAAAGACCTTAATGTGAAACATAAAACTCTGAAAATGTTAGAAGAAAACATTTGCAGAAACCTACAAGATATAAGGATAGGAAAAGTCTTTCTAAATTAGACAGCAACTATAAGGATAGGAAAAGTCTTTCTAAGTTAGACAGCGGTTGCACAGGAAATAAAATCAACCATCCACAAGTGTGACCTCATTAAACTAAAACGCTTCTGTACAGCAAAATAAACAATCAAATAAGTGAAGAGAAAACCCACAAAGTGGGAGGAAATCTTCACTGGTGACACATCTGACACAGGTTTAACATCTAGAGTACATCAATTACTCAGAAAACAAATGACCAAGAAAACAAAGTACCCAATTAAAAGATGCAATAAAGATCTGAACAGAGACTTCTAAAGAGAAGAGGTGAACATGGCTAAGAAATGTCTTAAAAAGTGTTCAACATCGTTATTAATTAAGGAAATGCAAATTAAACCCATTTTAAGATTTCATCTTACTCTGGTAAGACTGGCTATGATTAAGCAAAGAAATGATACCAAATGCTGGAGAAATTGTGGAGAAATGGGAACACTCATTCACTGCTGGTGGGAATGCAAACTTCTGTAACCTCTATGGAAAGCAGTGTGGAGAACTTTTTTTGTTGTTGTTCTTTTTGAGACGGGGTTTCCCTTTAGTCTTAACTGGCCTGGAGCTTGGTATGTAAACCAGGTTGGCTTTGAACTCACAGAGATCCACTGTGAGTTCAAAGTGCTGGAATTACAGGCGTGCACCACCATGCCGGGTGAGAGAACTCTTAAAAAACTAAAGACAAACCTACCATTTGACCCAATCATACCACACGTGGGTGTATACCCAAAGGATTCATCCTATTGCAGAGATATGTGCACAGCCATGTTTATTGCTGGTCTTTTCACAATAGTGAAGAGCTGGAAGCAACCCGAGTATCCTTCAACTGATGAGTGGATAAAGAAAATGTGGTACATTTATTTACACAATGGACTTCTATGCAGTGGTAAAGAAAGATGACATCATGAAATTTGCAGGGAATTGGATGGAACTAGAAGCTGTTAAGCTAAGTTAAGTAACACAGTCTCAGAAAAACAAACGATGTACGGTGTCCCTCGTTTGTGGATCCTAGTACCAAACCCTTATATCTAAGTGAAAGTGGGTATTGGTCAGTAAAGATAATACCACATTGACTGATATTGCTATAGATATAGCTTGAAGTATATGTCTCTATTTTCCGATCTAAGATTTATGAGAAAGAATAAATCTCTTTATTTTTATTTATTTATTTTTTTTTAAATTTTTTAAAAATTTATTTTCGGTATGTGTATCAATGTACTGTCTGCATGCAGGGTTGTGCACCCATGTCGTGCAATGCCGCGGAGGTCAGAAGAGGGTCTTGGATTCCCCTGGAACTGGAGTTCTCCTGGAATTGGAGTTTCAGACGGCTCTCAGCCGCCATGTGATTGCTGGGGATCGAACCCGGGTCCTCTGTAAGAGCGGTCGGCGCTCTTAACTGCTAGGCCATCTCTCCAGCCCCAGAATAAATCTCTTTTTAAATGTACATTAATACATACATCAACTTGCTATGTAATTTAGGAATGTAAAATTATATTTCTTTTCACCTGCATGCAAGTTTACTGTTAAACTGTGAACCCTAATTCTGTTTTGGAATTAACCTATAGTTTATTTTCAGACTTTGTAAATTTGGCATATCATAGAGTGTAAAAAAAAACCCAACAGTAGAATCATGAACATTAGAGGCTGGGATAGAAGGGATGTGTGGGTGAAACTGATCAACGAATTCCAACTTGCGGTTATGTGGAGCATGATTCTTTGGTGTACGATTTTACAGTATGATGAATATAGCTGTAATGTTGTGTGCATTTCAAAAGCCTCAAGAAAAAAGAACTGTGGATGTTTTAACCACAATTCATACATGTTTAGTGATATAGACATATTCATTGGATTTAAGTTTTTTTTGTTTTTTGGGGTTTTTTTTTTTTTTTTTGGTCTTTTTGAGACAGGGTCTCCTGTGGCCCCAGCTGTCCTGGAACTCTGTAGACCAGGCTGGCCTTGAACTCACAAAGATCCGCTTGCCTCTGCCTCCCAAGTGCTGGGATTAAAGGCATGCACCACCATGCCTGGGTTGGATTTAAGTTTTAAACAATGTATAAATGCATGAAACATTACGTGACCCTATTAATATGTACAACCTTATATTTGTACCTTTCAGTCAAAATAAATTTAATAAAAAAGATATGTCCTTGTCTCATAACAATGCTTCATGTTGGTATGACATGGTCCAGTGTGTCATCACAATGCTCCACTATATCTTCACAATGCTTCATGGTTGCATCATGGTGGTCCAGTGCTCCATGACAATACTCCACTCCCTAATGCTCTTTTTTCATCACAGGTGTACATTGTCCCATCATAATGCACATTTTTGCATAACAGTGGTTCACTATCCCATTACAGCACTCCCCTATCTCATGACAGTGTTCCATTGTTGCATCAAAATGATCCCCTGTCCTTACAATGCTTCAGTCTCATCATAATATTCCACTGTCCTGCCACAAACCTCTGATGGTCCATTGCTGCATCACTGCAATCCACTGTCACATCAAAATCCTCTACTGTCCCAACACAATGCTCCATTGTAGTATCAGAATTGTTCATGGACCTATCACAGTTCCATTGTTACAATACAATCATCCTGTGTCCCATCCCAGTATGCTACTCTGCAATCATATTGCTCTTTTCTTCCATAACAATTTTCTGCTTGTCCATCTGAGTGCACTCCTCTCATCACCATGCTCCATTATTTCATCACAGTGGTCCACTGCACCATCACAATGATGCCCTGTCTCATCACAATGCTCCATTGTTGCATCCCAGTGGTCCAGTGTCCCATCACAATGCCCCATAGTTGTATCACAGTCATCCACTGTCCTATCATAGTGCTCCATTAAGTGCAATGGTCCATCATCCCTCACAATGCTCCCCATCACAATGTTCCCTGTCTTATCATGATGGTCCTCAATGCTCTTTTGTCTCATTACAGTGCACCATTGCTTCTTCACAATAATCCACTGTCCTATAAGTGGTCTATTGCTGCATTACAATCATCCAGTCTCCCTTTACAATGCTCCACTGTCTAATCACAGAGCTCAAATGTTCCACCATAATGTTTCAATGTCTTATAATATTCCACTGTCCCATCACAATACTCCACTCTTTTTTTTAAGAGACTCTTTTTTTTAAATTTTTATTTATTTTTTATGTGTATGAATGTACTGTCTGCATGTAGGTCTGTGCACCCGTGTCGTGCAATGCCGCGGAGGTCAGAAGAGGGTGTCGGATTCCCCTGGACCTGGAGTGCTCCTGGAATTGGAGTCACAGATGGTTCTCAGCCGCCATGTGGGTGCTGGGGATCGAACCTGGGTCCTCTGTAAGAGCAGTCAGCGCTCTTAACCGCTAGGCCATCTCTCCAGCCTCAATACTCCACTTTTTTATCACAGTGTCAGTTCCTGCATCCCAATGGTCCATTGTCCTATCATAATTCTCCATTGTTATATCACAATGAACAATTTTCCCTTGTCAATCCTCCCCATCTCATAATGCTTAATTGTTGCATCATAGCAGTCTACTGTTCCTTGACAATGCTCTTGTCTCATCACAATGGTATGAATGTATTGGCTGCATGTATGAAAGTGCACCCATGTCATGCAATGTTTGCAGAGGTCAGAAAAGGGCATTGTATTCCCCTGGAACTGGAGTTATGCTGGTTGTTAATCACCATGTATGTGATGGGAATGGAGTCCAGGTCCTCTGCAAGAGCATCCAGTGCTTTTAACTTCTAAGCAATCTCTCCAGCTCCACAATGATTCATTTTTAAATCACAATGGACCATTGTTCAACTGCAATGCAGTCCTGTGTCATCACAATGTTTTATTGTTCCATCACAGAGGACCAGGGTTACATTACAAATCTCCCATTTCATGTGTAAGTGTTCCATTGTTGTATCATAATGGTTTAGCATCCTATCACAATGCTCCACTGTCCAAATATAATTGTCTATTGTCCCATAACAGTGGCCCATTTTGTCATCAAAATGGGCTATTGTTAAACCACAATGGTCCATTATGCCATTACAAAGTTACATTATCACGTCACGTCACAATGCTGCATTGTTACATCAAAGTCATCCAATACCCCATCATATACTCCATTGTGTCATCAAAATTCTCTTGTTACATCACAATGTTCCACTTTCCTGACATAATGTTCCACTACTTCACTGCAATAATAAGCTTTCTCATCAAAATGGTCCCTTCTCCATTGTTACATCACAATTGTCCATTGTCCTATCAAATGCCATATTATCTCATGATAATGTACCATTATTGCAACATAATGGTCTAGTGTTCAATGACATTGACCCACTGTCTCATCACAGTGCTCCACTGTCTCATCATAATGCTACATTATTGCCTTCCAGTAGTTGACTGTCCTTTAGCAATACTCCAGTCTCATCACAAATGGCCCACTGTCAAATCACAATGTTCCACCACCTCATCACAATCCTTCATTGTTGTATCACAATGGTCTACTGTCCCATTACAATGATCTACTTTCTCACTGTGGTCTACTGTTCATTCACAACACTTTTATCTCAACACAGTGATCTATTGTTGCCTCACAAATTACCACTGTCCTATCATACTGCTCCAAAGTTGCATCATAATTGTCCACTGTGCTATCACAATATCATATTGTCTCATGACAACAGTCCATTGTTTCATGATGGCTCATAGTCTTATCCCATTGCTCCAGGACAATGTTCCCAAGTCCTATCACAAAACTCAATGTCTCATTACAATGCTCCATTGTTGCATCACAGTGGTCCACTCTCCTATAATACTCCCCCATTGTTAACACACCATGGTCCCCTGTTCTTTCACAATGTTCCATTGTTGCATCACAGTGGTCCTCTGTAATATAACAATGATCCACTGTCTCAACACAAAGATTCACCACTGCATTGTTAATGGTCATCAAAGTCCTCCTCCAGCATGACACACCATTGTTTCATCACAGTGGTCCACTCTCCTATCAAAATGATTACCCTTGCCGGGTGTGGTGGTGTATGCCTTTAATCCTAGCACTTGGGAGGCAGAGGCAAGCAGATCTCTGTGAGTTCAAGGTCAGCCTGGTCTACAGAGTGAGCTCCAGGACAGCTGGGACTTAAGGGAGACCCTGTCTCAAAAAAAAAAAAGATTACCCATTTCGAAACAATGCTGCATTGTTGCATCTCAGTGGTTCATTGTCCTAACTCAATGTTCAGTGTCTCAACAAAACATTCCACTATTCTACCATAATGCTCCACTATCTCTTCATGGTGCTCTATTTTTTTTTTTTTTGCATCACAATGGTCCAGTCTCATAACACAGTGCTGAACTGTGGCATGACAATAGTCCACTGTCCCATCTTAATGCTCAATTGTCTCATCACAATACTCCATTTGTTGCATCACAATGGTCCACTGCTCCCTCACAATGCTCCTGTGTCTCATAGTAATGGTCCACCATTGCATCTCAGTGGTCTATTGTCACATCATAATTCTCTACTCTCTCTTCTCAGTACTCTATTGTTGCATCACAATCGTCCAATTTCCAGACAGAATCCTCCATTATTCTCATAGAATGCTCCATTTTTGCATCACAATTACCCAATGTCCTATCACAATGCTCTGTTGTTGCATTATTGTGGTCCTCTATCCTATCACAATGATCTCTCCCATCAGAATGATTTTCATAAAATGCACCATTGTTGCATCCCAATGCTCCACTGTCTCACAACAATCATCCACTGTGTAATCACTGTGTTCCATTGTTGCATCACTGTGATCCACTCTCCCATCACAATGTTCCACAGTCTCATTACAATTCTCTAGTGTTCCTACACAATGTTTACCTGTCCCATTACAATGCTCCATCGTTGCCTCCAAGTGGTATATTTACCTATCAAAATGCTCCATCGTTACCTCACACTGGTCTGCTGTCTCTTATCAATGCTTCCTGTTTCATCACAATGTTCTAGTTTTGCATTTCTGTGGTCCGTGTTCCCATCAAAATGCTCCCATCTGATCTCAGTGCTCCATTATTGTATCACAGTGATCCAGTGTCCTGCAACAATGTTCCACTGTCTCATCACTATGTTCCATTGTTGCATCTCAATGATCCAATGTCCTATCACAATACTCCATTCTTTTTTTATTACATTCACTTTTTTTACACTTTTAATTGATGTTTCGCATATTTCATACATCATTTCTCAGTTCAATATAGACACAGTTCCCTTTCCATGCCCCCCACCCCACCCCTGTTCCTGCATTCTGCCATACATATCTTGCATCTTTCTCTCAGTCTTTTTTTCACATTTTCCCCCTTTAATTTTATATTACATCAAAATATGCATACCTATCCTCCACCCATATGCCAATATTACAAAATCTGAACAAAGTGGTAGGTTAATTCTCAAGCCCATTAAGGGATTCACCTTTTTTTTTTTTTTTTTTTTTTTTTTTGGTCTTTTGAGGACAGGGTTCTCCCTTTAGTCCCAGCTGGCCTGGAACTCACTCTGTAGACCAGGATGGCCTTGAACCCACAGACATCCGCCTGCCTCTGCCTCCCAAGTGCTAGGATTAAAGGCATGCACCACCACTCCTGGCCCTGGTATTCACCTTTTTAACCATTCTACTGTTTTCATATAAAAAAGAAAATAACATAGATGATGCTCAGTTTGCTTTGCAACTAGGGATTTGGTGCTAGCATCCACAAATGAGGGATACCATTCTTCATTATTATTTTTTCTGGGACTGTGTTACTTAGCATGGCTTCTAGGTCTATCCATTTACCTGCAAAGTTCATGATGTCATCTTTCTTTTTTTTCTGCCAATGTTTTATTGAAACTCTGTGCATTTCATACAAAATTACATTACAAATCAAATATAGACCTGTGCCCTCCCTCTTTGCCCCCCACCCCACCAGAGCTCATGCATTCTGCCAAACATGTTTTTCATCTTTTTCTCAGTCTCTCTCAAAATTCTCAATGCAGAAGTTTACTGTTTCGAGCAGAAGTTCACCGTTTCAGTTAGTTCTTTGACATAGTCTGTTCTGTTGTTGTGCCTTCCAATATGCATCACTCCAAAATATGCACATATGCATGCCACATATATCATAGGTTTTAACATCTTCAGCTTATGATTTTTTTAATTGGGCTGAAAGATGTCATGTTTGAAGTCTCCTCCTTGGCAAGCCCAAACCATCATTTCTGCCCTTGTGCTCCACACGGGGGTTTTCCCTTCCCATGGTTACCAAATGAGGTTTAGTAAGCACCATGTCCTGTCTTGACCTTCCTGTACTGGTCTCCATGATACAGCCCAGGTAGTCCAACAATGGCAGTCTATACTCTGAAGAAGTGGAAACCCCAGTAGTTGCTCAGTCCAGAAGTTGGATGTCTCAGCAGTGCCCATCTGGCACTGAAGGTTTGGAGGATTCTTGGAGAGACATGAGTCTTCAGTCCATATTGGAAGGTTGAAAAGCTGTGTCTTCTCATGTCTTTGAAGGATGGCAAAAGCAGTGGCAGCCACAAGGAAGCTGCACTTGCCAGTAAGACAGGCAAAACAACTGTGCCTTTTTTTTTTATTTTACTTTGTGTCTTTTTACTAAGATCTCAGGTTTTGTACCTGAAGTACAATTTCTCAGGACTTACTATTTATTTATTTCTGGTTATACTTTCCTTTTAGATGTTTAAGGCCACCAAGTTACCCCAGATTAACCAAGATTTTGTTTTCTCAAGGTCAGTTGAGGATCTGGTTCCATTGTGTAGATGTACCACATTTTCTGTTGGTTGAGGGACATTTGGATTGCTTCCAGCTTTTTGCTATTGTGAAGAAAGCTGCAATAAACATAGATGTGCATGTGTCTTTGCGATAGGATGAGTCTTGTGGGTAGATACCCAGGAGTGGTATGACTGGGTCAGGTGGTAGGCTCATTTTTAGTCTTTTAAGAGTTCTCCACACTGCTTTCCATAGGGGTTGCATGAGTTTGCATTCCCACCAGCAGTGGATGAGTGTTCCCCTTTCTTCACAACCTTTCCAGCACTTGGTGTCATTTGTTTTCCTAATCTTGGCCATTCTTACTGGGGTAAGGTGAAATCTTGAGCTGGTTTTAATTTGCATCCCCTTAATTATTAGCGACGTTGAGCACTTTCTGAGATGTTTCTCAGCCATCTTCACTTCTTCATTTGTGCATTCTCTTTTAAGCTCTTTACTCCATCTTTTGATAGTGCTATTTTTTTTTCTTGATCCTTTAGCTTTTGAGTAATTTATATATTCTGTATGTTAATGTTCTATCTGATGTATCACTGGTGAAGATTTCCTCCCATTCTGTGGGTTTTCTCTTCACTTCATTGATTGTTTCTTTTGCTGTACAGACGCTTTTGGGTTTAATGAGGTCCCATTTGCCCTATGGTTGACCTTTTTTCCAACTCAACGGCTCTCTGATTTAGAAAGTCTTTTCCTATGCCTATGTCTGTGGTTTACTGCCAACATTTTCTTCTATAATTTTCAGAGTTTCTGGTTTCACACCGAGGTCTTTGATCCAGTTGGAGTTGATTTTTGTGCATGGTGAAAGGCAGGAGTTCAGCTTCATCTTTCTACAAGTGGCAATCCAGTTTTGCCAACACCATTTGCTGAAGATGCTGTCTTTCTTCCATTGGGTCTTGTTGGCCCCCTTGTTAAATATGAGATGGCTGAAATTGCATGTGCTCAGTTTTGGATCTTCAATTTTGTTCTATTGATCTACTTGTCTGTTTTTGTGCCAGTACCAGGCTGTTTTTATTACAATAGCCCTGTAATATAGTTTGAAGTCAGGCATGGTTATTCCCCCTGTTGCTTTTTTTGCTCAAGTTGCTTTGGTCCTTTGTTTTTCCATATCAATTTAAGGATTTTTTCCCTAAGTCTGAGAAGAAACTCATGGGGCGTTAATGCTCCATTCTTACCACCACAGTGGTGCTCTGTCCCACCACAATGTTTGCTTGTCTCATGACAATGCTCTACTGTTTCATCGCAGTGATTCAAATTCCATCAATATGTTCCCCTGTCTTATCACAGTGCTCCATTGTTGCATCACAATAGTCCACGCTTTTGTAAAAATGATCCACTGCCTCCAATGTTGCCTCACAATGGTCCATTGTCCTATTGCAGAGCTTCCCTGTCTCATCATAAAGATTAACTGTCTGATCATAATGTTCTACAGTTTCATCACAATGGTACAGTGTTACATCACAATGGTTCACTGTTCCATCACAATGCTCTACTGTCTCATTAGAATATTCCATTTAAAAATTCATAATGGCCCAAAATAAAATGCTCATTTTTTACTTGACAATGGTGCCCTGGTCCACCACAGTATTCGATTACTCATAATAATGCTGCATTATTGCATCACAGTTGTCACCTCTCTCATCATAATAATTATTCTTTCAACACAGTGCTTCACTGTTGTATCACAATGGTGCACTCTCCAATTGCAACTCTCCAGTGTCTCATCAGAATGGTCTAATATCCCATAATAATGCTGTACTTTCTCAACACGATGGTCCATTGATGCAGCTCAAAAGTCCACTGTCCTACCACATTACAGATTTTTTACATAACAGTTTTTCCAGGTTTCATGACAGGGTTCCATTGCTACATCACAGTGGTTCAAATTTCCATCAAAATGATCTCTTGTCTCATCACTGCTCCATTATGGCAGCACAATGATCTAGTCCATCTAATTGCTCTAGTGTCTTATAGAATGTGCAATTTTTCTTCACAACTGTCCACTGTCCTAACCCAATCCTTGATTGTTATATATCAATGGTTCAGTTTCCATCACGCTACTCCATTGTTGCATCAAAATGATCCACTTTCCTGTCACAATGCTCCATTACTTATCACAATGGTCCTCTGTCCCATCACAATGCTCCCCAATATAATAACAGCGCTCCACTGTTGCATCTAAATGATCCAATGTTGTATTAGTCAGGGTTCACATTCCCATGACAGTGGTCCACTGTCCTCTTACAGTTCTCCACAGTCCCATCAGTATGGTCCACTGCCCTGTCACAATTCTCCAGAGTCCCATCACTATGGTCCACTGTCCTGTCACAGTCCTCCACAGTCCCATCAGTATGGTCCACTGTCCTATCACAGTCCTCCATAGTCACATCACAATAGTCCATTGTCCTGTCAGAGTCCTCCCCTTCCCAACACAATGGTGCACTGTCCTGTGCCAGTCCTCCACATTCCCATCACAATGGTCTACTGTCCTGTCAGAGTCGTCCACAGTCCCATCACAATGGTCCACTGTACTGTCACAGTGCTCCACAGTCCCATCACAATGGTCCCCTGTACTGTCACAATCTTCCACAGTCCCATCACAATGGTCCACTGTCCTATGACAGTCCTCCACAGTCCCATCACAATGGTACACTGTCCTGTCACATTCCTCCACAGTACCAACTCAATGGTCTACTCTACTGTCACAGACCTCCACAGTCCCAAAACAATGGTCGACTGTCCTATCACAGTCCTCTACAAGCCCATCACAATGGTACACTGTCCTGTCACAGTCCTCCACAGACCCCTCACAATGGTCCACTCTCCTGTCACAGTCCTCCACAGTCCCATTAGCATGGTCCACTAACCTGTCAGAGTCCGCCACAGTCCCATCACAATGTTCCATTGCCCTGTCCCAGTCCTCCAAAGCCCCATCACAATGGTCCACTGTCCTGTCACAGTCTTCCACAGTCCCATCACAATGTTCCATTGCCCTGTCTCAGTCCTCCACAGTCCCATCACAATGGTCCACTGTCCTGTCACAGTCCTCCACAGTCCCATCACAATGTTCCATTGCCCTGTCCCAGTCCTCCACATTCCCACCACAATGTTCCATTGCCCTGTCCCAGTCCTCCACAATCCCATCACAATGGTCGACTGTCCTGTCACAGTCCTCCACAGTACCATCACAATGGTCCACTGTCCTGTCACACTCATCCACAGTTCCATCACAATGGTCCACTGTCTTGTCCCAGTCCTCCACAGTCCCATCACGATGGTGCACTGTCCTGTCACAGTCCACCACAGTCCCATCACAATGGTACACTGTCCTGTCACAGTCCTCCACAGTCCCATCACGATGGTGCACTGTCCTGTCACAGTCCTCCACAATCCCATCACAATGTTCCATTGTCCTGTCACAGTCCTCCACAGTCCCATCACAATGGTGCACTGTCCTATCACAGTCCTCCACAGTCCCATCACAATGGTGCACTGTCCTATCACAGTCCTCCACAGTCTCATCAAATGGTCCACTGTCCTGTCACAATCCTCCACAGTCCCAACAAAAGGTCCACTGTCCTATCAAAGTCCTCCACAGTCCCATCAAAATGGTCCAATGTCCTGTCACAGTCCTCCACAGTGACATCACAATGGTCAATGTCCTATCTCAGTCCTCCACAGTCCTATCACAATGGTCCAGTGTCCTGTCACAGTCCTCCACAGACCCATCACGATGGTGCACTGTCCTGTCACAGTCCTCTACAGTCCAATGGTCCATTGTCCTGTCAGGGTCCTCCCCTTCCCATCACAATGGTGCACTGTCCTGTGTCAGTCCTCCAAATTCCCATCACAATGGTCTACTGTCCTGTCAGAGTCCTCCACAGTCCCAACACAATGGTCCACTGTACTGTAACAGCGCTCCACAATCCTCCACAGTCCCATCACAATGGTCCACTGTCCTGTCACAGTCCTCCACAGTCCCATCACAATGGTCCACTGTCCTGTCACAGTCCTCCACAGTCCCATCACAATGGTCCACTGTCCTGTCACAGTCCTCCACAGTCCCATCACAATGGTCCACTGTCCTATCACAGTCCTCCACAGTGCCATCACAATGATCCACTGTCCTGTCACTGTCCTCCACAGTCTCATCACAATGGTCCATTGTCCTATCCCTGTCCTCCGAAGTCTCATCACAATGGTCCACTGTCCTGTCACAGTCTTCCACAGTCCCATCACTATGGTCCACTGTCCTGTCACAGTCCTCCACAGTCCAATGACTATGGTCCACTGTCCTATCCCAGTCCTCTACAAACCCATCACAATACTCCACTGTCCTGTTACAGTCCTCCACAGTCCCATCACAATGATCCACTCTCCTGTCCCAGTCCTCCACGGTCCCATCACCATGGTCCACTCTCCTGTCACAGTCCTCCCCAGTCCCATCACAATGGTCCACTGTCCTTTCACAGTCCTCCACAGTCCCATCATTATGGTCCACTGTCCTATCACAGTCCTCCACAGACCTATCACAATGGTGCACTGTCCTGTCCCAGTCATCCACAGTCCCATCACAAACGTCCGCTGTCCTATCACAGTCCTCCACATCCCATCACAGTGGTCCATTGTCCTATCACAGTCCTCCACAGTCCCATCAGAATGGTCCACTGTCCTCTCACAATCCTCCACAGACCCATCACAATGGTCCACTGTCTTGTCCCAGTCCTCCACAGTCCCATCACTATGGTCCATTGTCCTTATACAGGTCTCCACAGTCCCATCACAATGGTCCACATTCCCATCACAATGGTCCACTGTCCTGTCACAGTTCACCACTGTACTATCACCATGGTCCACTGTCCTGTCACAGTCCTCCACAGTGCCAACACAGCGGTCCACTGTACTGTCACAGTCCTCCACAGTCCAATCACAATGGTCCACTGTCCAGTCAAAGTCCTCCACAGTCCCATCACAGTGGTCCACTGTCCTGTTCCAGTCCTTCACAGTCCCACCAGAATTGTCCACAGTCCAATCACAATGGTCCACTGTCCTTTCACAGTCCTCCACAGCCCCATTCCAATGGACAACTGTCCTGTCACAGTCCTCCACAGTCCCATCACAATGGTCCACTGTCCTTTCACAGTCGTCCTCAGTCCCGTTACAATGGTTCACTGTCCTGTCACTGTCCTCCACAGTCCCATTCGAATGGTCTACTGTTCTGTCACAGTCCTCCACAGTCCCATCACAATGGTCCACTGCCCTGTCACAGACCTCCACAGTACCAGCACAATGGTCCACTGGTCTGTCACAGTCCTCAACAGTCCCATCACAATGGTACACTGTCCTGTCACATTCCTCCACAGTCCCATCACAATGGTCCACTGTCCTGTCACAGTCCTCAACAGTCCCATCACTATGGTCCACTGACCTCCACAGTCCTCCACAGTCCCATCACAATGGTTCACTGTCTTATCCCAGTCCTCCACAGTTCCGTCACAATGGTCCACTGTCCTGTCACAGTCCCTCAAAATCCCATCATAACGGTCCACTGTCCTGTCACAGTCCTCCACAGTCCGAAACAAAGGTCCACTGTCCTGTCTCAGTCCTCCACAGTCCCATCACCATGATCCACTGTCCTGTCACAGTCCTCCACAGTCCAAAACAATGGTCCACTGTCCTGTCAAACTCATCCACAGTCCCATCACAATGGTCCACTATCCTATCCCAATCCTCTACAGACCCATCACAATAGTCCACTGTCCTGTCACAGTCCTCCACAGTCCCATCACAATGGTCCACTGTCCTATCACAGTCCTCCACAGTGCCATCACAATGATCCACTGTCCTGTCACTGTCCTCCACAGTCCCATCACAATGGTCCACTGTCCTATCCCAGTCCTCCGAAGTCTCATCACAGTGGTCCACTGTCCTGTCACAGTCTTCAACAGTTCCATCACAATGGTCCACTGTCCTATCCCAGTCCTCTACAAACCCATCACAATACTCCACTGTCCTGTTACAGTCCTCCACAGTCCCATCACAATGATCCACTGTCCTGTCACAGTCCTCCACAGTCCCTTCACAATCGTCCACTGTCCTGTCCCAGTCCTCCACGGTCCCATCACAATGGTGCACTGTCCTTTCACAGTCCTCCACAGTCCCATCATTATGGTCCACTGTCCTATCACAGTCCTCCACAGACCTATCACAACGGTGCACTGTCCTGTCACAGTCCTCCACAGTCCCATCACAAATGTCCGCTGTCCTATCACAGTCCTCCACATCCCATCACAGTGGTCCACTGTCCTATCACAGTCCTCCACAGTCCCATCACAACGGTCCACTCTACTCTCACAATCCTCCACAGTCCCATCACAATGGTCCACTGTCCTGTCCCAGTCCTCCACAGTCCCATCACAATGGTCCACTGTCCTCTCACAATCCTCCACAGTCTGATCACAATGGTCCACTGTCCTCTCACAGTCCTCAGCAGTCCTATTACAAAGGTCCACTGTCCTATCACAGTCCTCCACAGTCCCACCACAATGGTCCCCTGTCCTGTCCCAGTCCTCCACTGTCCCATCACCATGGTCCACTGTCCTGTCAGAGTCCTCCACAGTCCCAACACAATGGTCCACCGTACTGTCACAGTGCTCCACAATCCCATCACAATGGTCCCCTGTACTCTCACAATCCTCCACAGTCCCATCACAATGGTCAACTGTCCTATCCCAGTCCTCCACAGTCCCATCACAATGGTCCACTGTCCTGTCACATTCCTCCACAGTCCCATCTCAATGGTCTACTGTACTGACACAGTCCTCCACACTCCCATCACAATGGTCCACTGTCCTATCACAGTCCTCTCCAGGCCCATCACAATGGTCCAGTGTCCTGTCACAGTCCTCCACAGTTCCCTCACAATGGTCCACTCTACTGTCACAGTCCTCCACAGTCCCATCACCATGGTCCACTGTCATGTCACAGTCCACCACAGTCCCATCAAAATGATCCACTGTCCTATCAGAGTCCTCTACCGTCCCATCACAATGGTCCACTGTCCTGTCACAGTCCTCAACAGTCCCATCACAATGGTTCTCTGAATTATCCCAGTCCTCCACAGTCCCAACACAATGGTCCACTGTCCTGTCACAGTCCTCCACATTCCCATCACCATGCTCCACTGTCCTGTCACAGTCCTCCTTAGTCCCATCACAATGGTCCACTCTCCTGTCACAGCCCTCCACTGTCCCATCACAATGATCCTCTCTCCTGTCCTAGTCCTCCACAGTCCCATCACCATGCTCCACTGTCCTGTCACAGTCCTCCTTAGTCCCATCACAATGGTCCACTCTCCTGTCACAGCCCTCCACTGTCCCATCACAATGGTGCTCTGTCCTGTCACACTCCTCCACAGTCCCATCACAATGGTCCACTGTCTTGTCACAGTCCTCCACAGTCTCATCAAATGGTCCACTGTCCAGTCAGAGTCCTCCACAGTCCCATCAAAATGTTCCATTGCCCTGTCCCAGTCCTCCACAATCCCATCACAATGGTCCACTGTCCTGTCACAGTCCTCCACAGTCCCATCACAATGTTCCATTGCCCTGTCCCAGTCCTCCACAGTCCCATCACAATGTTCCATTGCCCTGTCCCAGTCCTCCACACTCCCATCACAATGTTTCATTGCCCTGTCCCAGTCCTCCACAGTCCCATCACAAAGGTCCACTGTCCTGTCACAGTCCCCCACAGTCCCATCACAATGGTGCACTGTCCTGTCACACTCGTCCACAGTTCCATCACAATGGTCCACTGTCTTGTCCCATTCCTCCACAGTCCCATCACGATGGTGGACTGTCCTGTCACATTCCACCAGAGTCCCACCACAATGGT
Organism: Rhizomys pruinosus; assembly: GCA_009823505.1. Lineage (NCBI taxonomy): Eukaryota > Metazoa > Chordata > Mammalia > Rodentia > Spalacidae > Rhizomys > Rhizomys pruinosus. The sequence continues at coordinate 398,808 of VZQC01006972.1, forward strand.
ACGCTGTCCTTTCACAGTCCTCCACAGTCGCATCACTATGGTCCACTGTCCTGTCACAGTCCTCCACAGTCCCATCACAGTGGTCCACTGTCCTAACACATTCCTCAACAATCCCATCACAATGGTCCACTGTCCTCTCACAAACCTAAACAGTCCCGTCTCCATGGTCCACTGTCCCCTCACAGTCTTCCTCAGTCCCATCACAATGGTCCACTTTCCTGTACCAGTACTTTACTGTCCAATCACCATGGTCCACTGTCCTGTCACAGGCCTCCACAGTCCCATCACAATGGTCCACTGTCCTATCACAGTCTTCCACAGTCCCATCACTATGGCCCACTGTCCTGTCACAGTCCTTCCCAGTCCCATCACGATGGTCCACTGTCCTGTCACAGTCCTCAACAGTCCCATCACGATGGTGCACTGTCTTGTCACAGTCCTCCACCGTTCCATCACAATGGTCCACTATCCTGTCCCAGTCCTCCACAGTCCCATCACAATGGTCCACTGTCCTGTCAGTCCTGAACAGTCCCATCACTATGGCCCACTGTCCTGTCACAGTCCTCCACAGTCCAATCACTATGGTCCACTGTCCTGTCACAGTCCTCCACAGTCCCAACACAATGGTCCACTGTCCTGTCACAGTCCTCCACAGTCCCAACACAATGGTCCACTGTCCTGTCACAGTCCTGAACAGTCCCATCACTATGGGCCACTGTCCTGTCACAGTCTTCAACGGTCAGATCACTATGGTCCACTGTCCTGTCACAGTCCTCCACAGTCCCATCACAATTGTCCACTGGTCTGTCACAGTCCTACACAGTCCAATTCCAATGGTCCACTGTCCTGTCACAGTCCTCCCCAGTCCCATCACAATGGTCCACTGTCCTGTCACAGTCCTCCACAGTCCTATCACAATGGTCCACTGGTCTGTCACAGTCCTCCACAGTCCCATCACAATGGTCCACTGTCCTGTCACAGTCCTCAACAGTCCTATAACTATGGTCAACTGTCCTCCACAGTCCTCCATAGTCCCAACACAATGGTTCACTCTCTTATCCCAGTCTTCCACAGTCCCATCACAATGATCCACTGTCCTGTCACAGACCTCCACAGTTCCATCACAATGGTCCACTGTCCTGTCCCAGTCCTCCACAGTTCCATCACAATGGTCCACTGTCCTGTCCCAGTCCTCCACCGTCCCATCACAATGGTCCACTGTCCTGTCCCCGTCCTCCACAGTCCCATCACCATGGTCCACTGTCCTGTCACAGTCCTCCACTGTGCCATCACAATGCTCAACATTCCCATCACAATGGTCCACTGTCCTCTCACAGTCCTCAACAGTCACATCACAATGTTCCACTGTCCTGTCTCAGTCCTCCACAGTCCCATCTGAATGGTCCACTGTCCTGTCACAGTCCTCCACAGTCCTATCACAATGGTCCACTATTCTGTCACAATCCTCCACAGTACCATCACAATGGTCTACTGTCCTGTCCCACTCCTCCACAGTCCCATCACTATGGTCCACTGTCCTGTCACATTCCTCCACAGTCCCATGACCATGGTCCACTATCCTCTCACTGTCCGCAAAGTCCCATCACAATGGTCCACTCACCTATCCTGTCCTCCAACGTACTCTCGCAAACACCCACTGTCATGTTACCATCCTCCTCAGTCCCATCACAATGATACATTGTCCTTTCACAGTCCTCCACAGTCCCATCACAATGTTCCACTGTCCTGACACAGTCCTCCACAGTCCCATCACAATGGTCCACTATCCTGTCACTGTCCACACAGTCCCATCACAAAGGTCCACTCTCCTATCAGAGGCCTCCACAGTCCCATCACAATGGTCCAATATCCTTTCACAATCCTTCACAGTGCCATCACAATTGTCAACTCTCCTATCATAGTCCTCCAAAGTTCCATCAGAATGGTCCACTCTCCTGTCACAGCCCTTCACAATCCCATCACAATGGTCCACTGTCCTGTCACAGTCCTCCAAAGTCCCATCACAGCGGTCCACTGTACTGTCACAGTCCTCCACAGTCCCTTCACAATGGTCCACTGTCCTTTCACAGTCGTCCTCAGTCCCATTAAAATGGTTCACTGTCCTGTCACAGTCCTCCACAGTCCCATTCCAATGGTCTACTGTCCTGTCACAGTCCTCCACAGTCCCATCACAACGGTCCACTGTCCTGTCACAGTCCTCCACAGTACCATCACAATGGTCCACTGGTCTGTCACAGTCCTCCACAGTCCCATCACCATGGTCCACTGTCCTGTCACAGTCCTCCACAGTCCCATCACAATGGTCCACTGTCCTCTCACTGTCCTCCACAGTCCCTTCACAATGGTCCACTGTCTTGTCTCAGTCCTCCACAGTCCCATCACCATGATCCACTGTTCTCTCACAGTCCTCCACAGTCTGAAACAATGGTCCACTGTCCTGTCACACTCATCCACAGTCCCATCACAATGGTCCACTATCCTATCCCAATCCTCTACAGACCCATCACAATAGTCCACTGTCCTGTCACAGTCCTCCACAGTCCCGTCACAATGGTCCACTGTCCTATCACAGTCCTCTGAAGTCTCATCACATTGGTACACTGTCCTGTCCCAGTCTTCCACAGTCCCATCACAATGGTCCACTGTCCTATCCCAGTCCGAAACAATGGTCCACTGTCCTGTCACAGTCCTCCCCAGTCCCATCACAATGGTCGCCTATCCTGTCACTGTCTGCCACAGTCCCATCACAAAGGTCCACTCTCCTATCTCGCCTCCACAGTCCCATTACAATGGTCCACTCTCCTATCTCAGGCCTCCACAGTCCCATCACAATTGTCCACTGTCCTTTCACAGTTCTTCACAGTGCCATCACAATGGTCAACTCTCCTATTATAGTCCTCCAAAGTTCCAACAGAATGGTCCACTCTCCTGTCACAGTCTTCCATATTCCCATGACAATGGTCCACTCTCCTGTCATAGCCCTTCACAATCCCATCACAATGGTCCACTGTCCTGTCACAGTCCTCCACATTCCCATCACAATGGTCAACTGTCCTTACAAAGTTCTCCACAGTCCCATCACAATGGTCTATGGTCCTGTCACAGTCCTCCACAGTCCCATCACGATGGTCCACTGTCCTGTCACAGTCCTCCACTGTCCCATCACTATGGTCCACTGTCCTGTCACAGTCCTCCACAGTCCCATCACCATGGTACACTGTACTTTCACAGTCCTTTACGGTCCCATCACAATGGTCCACTGTCCTGTCACAGTCCTCCACAGTCCCATGACTTTGATCCACTATCCTATCCCAGTCCTCTACAGTCCCAACACAATGGTCCACTGTCCTTTCCCAGTCCGCCACAGTCCCATCACAATGGTCCCCTGTCTTATCCCAGTCCTCCACAGTGCCATCACAATGGTCCACTGTCCTGTCACAGTCCTCCACAGTCCCATCACAATGGTCCACTGTCCTATCCCAGTCCTCCGCAATCTCAACACAATGGTCCACTGTCCTGTCACAGTTCTCCACAGTCCAATCACAATGGTCCACTGTCCTATCCCCGTCCTCTACAGTCACATCACAATGCTCCACTGTCCTGTCACAGTCCTCAACAGTCCCATCACAATGATCCTCTCTCCTGTCCCAGTCCTCCACAGTCCCATCACCATGGACCACTGTCCTGTCACAGTCCTCCACAGTCCCATCACAAAGGTCCACTCTACTCTCACAATACTCCACAGTCCCATCACAATGATCCACTGTCCTGTCACAGTCTTCCAGAGTCCTGTCACAATGGTCCTTTGTCCTGTCACAACCTCCACAATCCCTTCACAATGGTGCACTGTCCTGTCACAGTCCTCCACAGTCCCATCACGATGGTGCACTGTCCTGTCCCAGTCCTCCACAGTCCCATCACAAAGGTCCACTGTCCTATCACAGTCCTCCAAAGTCCCATCACAATGGTGCACTGTCCTGTCACACTCGTGCACAGTCCTATCACAATGGTCCACTCTCTTGTCCTAGTCATTCCACAGTCCCATCACGATGGTGCACTGTCCTGTCACAGTCCTCCACTGTCCCATTACTATGGTGCACTGTCCTGTCACAGTCCTCCACAGTCCCATCACAATGGTCCACTGCCCTATCACAGTTCTCAACAGTCCCATAACAATGGTTCACTGTCCTATCCCAGTCCTCCACAGTCCCATCACAATGGTCCACTGTCCTGTCACAATCCTCCACAGTCCCATCACCATGGTACACTCTTCTTTCACAGTCCTCTACAGTCCCATTACAATGGTCCACTGTCCTGTCACAGTCCTCCACAGTCCCATCACCATGGTACACTCTTCTTTCACAGTCCTCTACAGTCCCATTACAATGGTCCACTGTCCTGTCACAGTCCTCCACAGTCCCATTACAATGGTCCACTGTCCGATCCCAGTCCTCCGCAGTCTCAACACAATGGTCCACTGTCCTTTCACAGTTCTCCACGGTCCCATCACAATGGTCCACTGTCCTATCCCCATCCTCTACTGTCACATCACCATGCTCCACTGTCCTTTCACAGTCCTCCACAGTCCCATCACAATGGTCCACTGCCCTATCACAGTTCTCAACAGTCCCATAACAATGGTTCACTGTCCTATCCCAGTCCCCCACAGTCCCATCACAATGGTCCACTCTCCTGTCACAGTCCTCCACAGTCCCAGCACCATGGTACACTGTTCTTTCACAGTCCTCTACAGTCCCATTACAATGGTCCACTGTCCTGTCACAGTCCTCCACAGTCTCATCAAATGGTCCACTGTCCTGTCGGAGTCCTCCACAATCCCTTCACAATGGTCCCCTGTCCTGTCCCAGTCCTCCACAGTCCCATGACAATGGTCCACTGTCCTGTCACAGTCCTCCACAGTTCAATCTCAATGGTCCACAGTCCTGTCACACTAGTACACAGTCCCATCACAATGGTCCACTGTCTTGGCCTAGTAATTCCACAGTCCCATCACGATGGTGCACTGTCCTTTCACAGTCCTCCACAATCCCATCACAATGTTCCATTGTCATGTCACAGTCCTCCACAGTCCCATCACAATAGTGCACTGTCCTATCACAGTCCTCCACAGTCCCATCAAAATGGTCCACTGTACTGTCACAGTCCTACACAGTCCCATCACAATGGTCCACTGTCCTGTCACAGTCCTACACAGTCCCATCACAATGGTCCACTGTACTGTCACAGTCCTCCACAGTCCCATCTCAATGGTCCACTGTACTGTCACAGTCCTCCACAGTCCCATCACAATGATCCACTCTCCTATCACAGTCTCTACAGTCCCATCACCATGGTCCACTGTCCTGTCACTGTCCTCCATAGTCCCATCACAATGGTCCACTCTCCTGGCACAGTCCTCCACAGTCCCATCACCATGGTCCACTGTCCTGAAACAGTCCTCCATAGTTCAATCACAATGGTCCACAGTCCTAACACAGTCCTCCACAGTCCCATCACTATGGTCCACTGTCCTGTCACAGTCCTACACAGTCCCATCACAATGGTCCACTGTCCTGTCACAGTCCTCCACAGTCCCATCACCATGGTCCACTGTCCTGTCACAGTCCTCCACAGTCCCATCACAATGGTCCACTGTCCTGTCACAGTCCTCCACAGTCCCATCACAATGGTCCACTGTCCTGTCACAGTCCTCCACAGTCCCATCACCATGGTACACTGTACTTTCACAGTCCTTTACAGTCCCATCACAATGGACCACTGTCCTGTCACAGTTCTCCACAGTCCCATGACATTGATCCACTATCCTATCCCAGTCCTCTACAGTCCCAACACAATGGTCCACTGTCCTTTCCCAGTCCGCCACAGTCCCATCACAATGGTCCCCTGTCTTATCCCAGGCCTCCACAGTGCCATCACAATAGTCCACTGTCCTGTCACAGTGCTCCACAGTCCCATCACAATGGTCCACTGTCCTATCCCAGTCCTCCACAATCTCAACACAATGGTCCACTGTCCTGTCACAATTCTCCACAGTCCAATCACAATGGTCCACTGTCCTATCCCCGTCCTCTACAGTCACATCACAATGCTCCACTGTCCTTTCACAGTCCTCCACAGTCCCATCACAATGATCCTCTCTCCTGTCCCAGTCCTCCACAGTCCCATCAGCATGGACCACTGTCCTGTTACAGTCCTCCACAGTCCCATCTCAATGGTCCACTCTACTCTCACAATACTCCACAGTCCCATCACAATGATCCACTGTCCTGTCACAGTCCTCCACAGTCCCATCACAAAGTGGCACTCTCCTGTCACAGTCCTCCACAGTCCCATTACAATGGTCCACTGTCCTGTCACAGTCCTACATACACTCATCAAATGGTCCACTGTCCTGTCGGAGTCCTCCACAATCCCATCACTATGGTCCATTGTCCTGTCGCAGTCCTCCACAGTCCCATCACAATGGTCCACTGTCCTGTCACAGTACTCCACAATCCCATCTCAATGGTCCACTGTCCTGTCACACTCGTGCACAGTCCCATCACAATAGTCCACTGTCTTTTCCTAGTAATTCCACAGTCCCATCACGATGTTGCACTGTCCTGTCACAGTCCTCCACTGTCCCATCACAATGATGCTCTGTCCTGTCACAGTCCTCCACAGTCCCATCACAATGGTCCACTGTCCTGTCACAGTCCTCCACAGTCCCATCACAATGGGCCACTGTACTGTCCCAGTCCTCCACAGTCTCATCAAATGGTCCACTGTCCTGTCACCATCCTCCTCAGTCCCGTCACAATGGTCAACTCGTCTATCCCTGTCCTCCAAGGTACTCTTGCAATCGTCCACCTTCCTGTCACAGTCTTCCACAGTCCCATCACAATGTTCCACTGTCCTGTCACAGTCCTCCACAGTCCCATCTCAATGATCCACTGTACTGTCACAGTCCTCCACAGTCCCATCACAATGGTCCACTGTCCGATCACAGTCTTCTTCAGTCCCACACCATGGTCCAATGTCCTGTCACAGTACTCCATAGTCCCATCACAATGGTCCACTTTCCTGTCACAGTCCTCCACAGTCCCATCACCATGGTTAGCTGTCCTGCCACAGTCCTCCATAGTTCAATCACAATGGTCCACCGTCCTAACACAGTCCTCCACAGTCCCATCACAATGGTCCACTGCCCTATCACAGTTCTCAACAGTCCCATTACAATGGTTCACTGTCCTATCCCAGTCCTCCCCAGTCCCATCACAATGGTCCACTGTCCTGTCACAGTCCTCCCCAGTCCCATCACCATGGTACACTGTTCTTTCACAGTCCTCTACAGTCCCATCACAATGGTCCACTGTCCTGTCACAGTCCTCCACAGTCCCACCACAATGGTCCACTGTCCCATCCCAGTCCTCCACAGTCTCAACACAATGGTCCACTGTCCTTTCACAGTTCTCCACAGTCCCATCACAATGGTCCACTGTCCTATCCCCATCCTCTGCTGTTACATCACAATGCTCCACTGTCCTTTCACAGTCCTCCACAGTCCCATCACAAAGGTGCACTCTCCTGTCACAGTCCTCCACAGTCCCATCACAATGATCCACTGTCCTGTCACAGTCCTCCAGAGTCCCATCACAAAGGTGCACTCTCCTGTCACAGTCCTCCACAGTCCCATCACAATGATCCACTGTCCTGTCACAGTCCTCCAGAGACCCATCACAAAGGTGCACTCTCCTGTCACAGTCCTCCACAGTCCCATCACAATGGTCCACTGTCCTGTCACAGTCCTACATAGAATCATCAAATGGTCCTCTGCCTTGTCGGAGTCCTCCACAATCCCATCACCATGGTCCATTTTCCTGTCCCAGTACTCCACAGTCCCATCACAATGGTCCACTGTCCTGTCACAGTCCTCCACAGTCCCATCACAATGGTCCACTGTACTGTCCCAGTAATCCACAGTCTCATCAAATGGTCTACTGTCCTGTCACCATCCTGCACAGTCACATCACAATCGTCAACTCATCTATCCCTGTCCTCCAAGGTACTCTCGCAATCGTCCACTCTCCTATCACAGTCTTCCACAGTCCCATCACAATGTTCCATTGTCCTTTCACAGTCCTCCACAGTCCCATCACAATGGTCCACTGTCCAGTCACAGTCCTCCACAGTCCCATCACCATGGTCCACTGTCCAGTCACAGTCCTCCACAGTCCCATCACAATGGTCCACTCTCCTATTACAGTCCTCTACAGTCCCATCACAATAGTCCTCTGTCCTTTCACAGTCCTCCACAGTCCCATCACAATGGTCCACTGTCCTGTCACAGTCCTCCACAGTCCCATCACAAAGGTCCACTGTCCTGTCACAGACCTCCACAGTCCCATCACTATGGTCCACTGTCCTGTCAGTTTCCTCAACAGTCCCATAAGAATGGTCCACTGTCCTATCACAGTCCTCCACAGTCCCATCACAATGGTGCACTGTCTTGTCCCAGTCCTCCACAGTCCCATCACAGTGGTCCACTGTCCTATCACAGTCCTCCACAGTCCCATCACAATGGTCCACTGTCCTATCAGAGTCCTCCACAATCCCATCGCTGTGGTCCACTGTCCTTTCACAGTCCTCCACAGTCCCATCACAATGGTCCACTGTCCTCTCACAATCCTCCACAGTCCCATCACAGCGGTCCACTGTCCTATCACAGTCCTGAAGAGTCCCATCACTATGGTCCACTGTCTTATCCGAGTCCTCCACAGTCCCATCACAATGGTTCACTGTCCTGTCACTCTCGTCCAGAGCCCCATCACAATGGTCCACTGTCTTGTCCCAGTCCTCCACAGTCCCATCACAATGGTGCACTGTCCTGTCACAGTCCTCCACAGTCCCATCATAAGGGTCCACTGTCCTGTCACAGTCCCGCACAGTCCCATCACAATGGTCCACTGTCACGTCCCAGTCCTCCACAGTCCCATCACAATGTTCCATTTTCTTGTCACAGTCCTACACAGTCCCATCACAATGGTGAACTGACCTGTGCCAGTCCTCCACAGTCCCATCATAATGGACCACTGTCCTGACATAGTCCTCCAGAGTCCCATCACAATGGTGC
>VZQC01006972.1:409113-601213 GCA_009823505.1 Rhizomys pruinosus
CTGTCCTATACCAGTCCTCCACAGTGCCATCGCAATGGGCCACTCTCCTGTCACAGTCCTCCACAGGCCCATCACAATGGTCCACTGTCCTTTCCCAGTCCTCCAGAGTCTGAATACAATGGCCCACTCTCCTGTCACAGTCCTTCACAGTCCCATCACAAAGGTCCACTGTCCTATCCCAGTCCTCTACAGTCCCATCACAATGCTCCACTGTCGTGTCACAGTCCTCCACAGTCCCATCACAATTATCCACTCTCCTGTCCCAGTCCTCCACAGTCCCCTCACCATGGTCCACTGTCCTGTTACAGTCCTCCACAGTCCCATCACAATGGTCCACTGTCCCTTCACAATCCCCCACAGTCCCATCACAAAGGTCCACTCTCCTGTCATAGACCTCCACAGTCAAATCATAATGATGCACTGTCTTGTCACAGTCCTCCACAGTCCCATCACCATGGTCCACTGTCCTTTCACAGTCCTCCACAGTCCCATCACAATGGTCCACTCTCCTGTCAGAGTACTCCACAGTCCCATCACAATGGACCACTGTCCTGTCACAGTCCGCCACAGACCCATCACTATGATCCACTGTTCTGTCACAGTCCTCCACAATCCAATCACAATGGTCCACTCTCCTATCACAGTCCTCCACAGTCCCGTCACAATGGTGCACTGTCCTGTCCTAGTCCTCCAAAGTCCCATCACTATGGTCCGCTGTCCTATCACAGTCCTCCACAGCCCCATCACAGTGGTCCACTGTCCTATCTCAGTCCTCCAAAGTCCAATCACAAGGGTCCGCTGTCCTACCACAGTCCTCCATAGTCCCATCACAGTGGTCCACTGTCCTATCACAGTCCTCCCCAGTCCCGTCACAATGGTCCACTGTCCTCTCACAATCCTCCACCGTAGAATCACAGTGGTCCACTGTCCTATCACAGTCCTCCACAGTCCAATCACAATGGTCTGCTGTCCTATCACAGTCCTCCACTGTCCCATCACACTGGTCTACTGACCTATCATGGCCTTCCACTGTCCCATAACAATGGTCAACTGTCCTGTCCCAGTCCTCCACAGTCCCATCACAAGGGTCCACTGTCCTATCACAGTCCTTCACAGTCCAATCACAATGGTCCACTGTCCTGTGCCAGTCCTCCAGAGTCCCTTCCCAATGGTCCACTGTGCTGTCCCCATCCTCCACAGTCCCATCACTATGGCCAACTGTCCTGTCACAGTCCTGCAAAGTCCCATCACCATGGTCCACATTCACATCACAATCGTCCCCTGTCCTGTCACAGTCCTCCACAGTCCCATCACAATGGTCCACTGTCCTGTCCCAGTCCTCCACAGTCCCATCTGAATGTCCAGTATCCTGTCACAGTCCTCCACAGTCCTATTACAGTGGTCCACTATTCTGTCACAATCCTCCACAGTCCCATCACAATGGTCCACTGGCCTGTCACAGTCCTACACAATCCCATCACAGTGGTCCACTCTCCTATCACAATCCTCCACAGTCCCGTCACAAAGGTGCACTGTTGTGTCCCAGTCCTCCACAGTCCCATCACTATGGTCCGCTCTCCTATTACAGTCCTCCTCAGTCCCATCACAGTGGTCCACTGTCCTATCTCAGTCCTCCATAGTCCCATCACAATGGACTGCTGTCCTATCACAGTCCTCCACAGTCCTATCACAGTGGTCCACTGTCCTATCACAGTCCTCCCCAATCCCGACACCATGGTCCACTGTACTCTCACAATCCTCCACCATACCATCACAGTGGTCCACTGTTCTATCACAGTCCTCCACTGTCCCATCACAGTGGTCCACTGTCCTATCACAGTCTTCCATTGTCCCATAACAATGGTCCACTCTCCTGTACCAGTCCTCCACAGTCCCATCACAATGGTCCACTGTCCTGTCACAGTCCTCCACAGTCCCATCACAATGGTCCACTGTCCTGTCACAGTCCTCCACAGTCCCATCACAATGGTCCACTGTCCTGTCACAGTCCTCCACAGTCCCATCACAATGGTCCTCTGTCCTGTGCCAGTCCTCCAGAGTCCCTTCACAATGGTCCACTGTCCTGTCACAGTCCTCCACAGTCCCATCACTATGGCCCAGAGTCCTCTCACAGTCCTCCACAGTCCCATCACTATGGCGCACAGTCCTATCACAGTCCTCCACAGTCCCAACACAATGGAACACTGTCCTTTCACAGTCGTCAACAGTCCCATCAAAAGGGTTCACTGTCCTATCCCAGTCCTCCACAGTCCCATCACAATGGTCCACTGTCCTGTCACAGTCCTCCACAGTCCCATCACCATGGTCCACTGTCCTTTCACAGTCCTCCACAGTCCCATCACAATGGTCCACTGTCCTGTCACAGTCCTCCACAGTCCCATCACAATGGTCCACTGTCCTGTCACAGTCCTCCACAGTCCCATCACAATGGTCCACTGTCCTGTCACAATCCTCCACAGTCCCTTCACAATGGTCCACTGTCCTCTCACAGTCCTCCACAGTCCCATCACAACGGTCCAGTGGCCTGTTACAGTCCTCCACAATCCCATCACAGTGGTCCACTCTCCTATCACAGTCCTCCACATTCCCGTCACAATGGTGCACTGTCTTGTCCCAGTCCTCCACAGTCCCGTCACTATGGTCCGCTGTCCTATCACAGTCCTCCACAGTCCCATCACAGTGGTCCACTGTCCTATCTCAGTCCTCCAAATTCCCATCACAATGGTCCTCTGTCCTATCACAGTCCTCCACAGTCCCATCACAGTGGTCCACTGTCCTATCACAGTCTTCCCCAGTCCCGTCACAATGGTCCACTGTCCGCTCACAATCCTCCACCGTACAATCAAGGTGGTCCACTGTCCTATCACAGTCCTCCACAGTCCAATCACAATGGTCCGCTGTCCTATCGCAGTCCTCCACAGTCCCACCACAGTGGTCCACTGTCCTATCACAGTCCTCCCCAGTCCCGTCACAATGGTCTACTCTCCTCTCACAATCCTCCACCGTACAATCAAGGTGACCCACTGTCCTATCACAGTCCTCCACAGTCCCATCACTATGGTCCACTGTCCTCCAAATTCCTCCAAAGTCCCAACACAATGGTTCACTGTCCTATCCCTGTCCTCCACAGTCCCGTCACAATGGTCCACTGTCCTTTCACAGTCCTCCACAGTCCCATCACAATGGTGCACTGTCCTGGTACAGTCCCCCACAATAACATCACAATGGTCCTCTGTCCTGTCACAGTCCTCCACCGACCCATCACAATGGTCCACTGTACTGTCACAGTGCTCCACAGTCCCATCACCATGGTCCACTGTCCTGTCACAGTCCTCCAGAGTCCCATTACTATGGTCCACTGTTCTGTCACAGTCCTCCACAGTCCAATCACAATGGTCCACTGTCCTATCACAGTCTTCTACAGTCCCATCACCATGGTCCACTGTCCTGTCACAGTCCTCCATAGTCCCATCACAATGGTCCACTCTCCTGTCACAGTCCTCCACAGTCCCATCACAATGGTCCACTGTCCTGTCACAGTCCTCCACCGACCAATGACATTGATCCACTATCCTATCCCAGTCCTCTACAGTCCCATCACAATGGTCCACTGTCCTTTCCCAGTCCTCCACTGTCCCATCACAATGGGCCACTGTCTTATCCCAGTCCTCCACAGTGCCATCACAATGGTCCACTGTCCTGTCACAGTCCTCCACAGTCCCATCACAATGGTCCACTGCCCTATCCCAGTCCTCCACAGTCTCAACACAATGGTCCACAGTCCTGTCACAGTTCTACACAGTCCCATCACAATGGTCCACTGTCCTATCCCCGTCCTCTACAGTCACACCACAATGCTCCACTGTCCTGTCACAGTCCTCCACAGTCCCATCACAATGATCCTCTCCCCTGTCCCAGTCCTCCACAGTCCCATCATCATGGACCACTGTCCTGTCACAGTCGTCCACAGTCCAATCCCAATGGTCCACTCTACTCTCACAATCCTCCACAGTCCCATCACAATGATCCACTGTCCTGTCACAGTCCTCCACATTCCAATCACAAAGGTGCACTCTCCTGTCACAGTCCTCCACAGTCCCATGACCATGGTCCACTGTCCTATCACAGACCTCCACAGTCACATCACAATGTTGCACTGTCCTGTCCCAGTCCTCCACAGCCCCATCACAATGGTCCGCTGTCCTATCACAGTCCTCCACAGTCCCATCATAATGGTACACTGTCTTCTCACAATCCTCCATAGTCCCATCACCATGGTCCACTGACCTTTCAAAATCCTCCACAGTCCCATCACCATGGTCCACTGTCCTGTCACAGTCCTCCACAGTTGCATCACAATGGTACACTATCCTATCCCAGTCCTCTACAGTCCCATCACAATGGTCCACTGTCCTGTCACCATCCTCCACAGTCCAGTCGTCCTCTGTCCTATACCAGTCCTCCACAGTGCCATCACAAGGGGCCACTCTCCTGTCACAGTCCTCCACAGGCTCATCACAATGGTCCACTGTCCTTTCCCAGTCCTCCAGAGTCTGAATACAATGGTCCACTCTCCTGTCACAGTCCTTCACAGTCCCATCACAATGGTCCACTGTCCTATCCCAGTCCTCTACAGTCCCATCACAATGCTCCACTGTCGTGTCACAGTCCTCCACAGTCCCATCACAATGAACCACTCTCCTGTCCCAGTCCTCCACAGTCCCATCACCATGGTCCACTGTCCTTTTACAGTCCTCCACAGTCCCATCACAATGGAACACTGTCCTGTCACAGTCCTACACAGTCCCATCACTATGGTCCACTTTCCTGTCACAGTCCTACACAGTTCCATCTCAATGGTCCACTGTACTGTCACAGTCCTCCACAGTCCCATCACAATGGTCCACTGTCTTATCACAGTATTCTACAGTCCCATCACCATGGTCCACTCTCCTGTCTCAGTCCTCCATAATCCCATCACAATGGTCCACTGTCCTTTCACAGTCCTCAGTAGTCCCATCACCATGGTCCACTGTCCTGCCACAGTCCTTCATAGTCCAATCACAATGGTCCACATTTCTAACACAGTCCTCCACAGTCCCATCACAATGGTCCACTGCCCTATCACAGTGCTCAACAGTCCCATCAAAATGGTCCACTGTCTTATCCCAGTCCTCCACAGTGCCATCACAATGGTCCACTGTCCTGTCAGAGTCCTCCACAGTCCCATCACAATGGTCCACTGTCCTATCCCAGTCCTCTACACTCCCATCACAATGCTCCACTGTCCTGTCACAGACATCCACAGTCCCATCACAATGATCCACTCTCCTGTCCCAGTCCTCCACAGTCATATCACCATGGCCCACTGTCCTGTCACAGTCCTCCACAGTCCCATCACAATGGTCCACTGTCCTGTCACAGTCCTCCACAGTCCCATCACAAAGGCCTACTGTCCTTTCACAGTCCTCCACAGTCCCATCACCATGGCAACTGTCCTGTCACTGTCCTCCACAGTCCCATCACAATGGTCCACTGTACTGTCCCAGTCTTCCACAGTCTCATCGAATAGTCCACTGTCCTCTCACAGTCCTCCACAGTCCCGTCACAATGGTCCACTCGCCCATCCCTGTCCTCCAAGGTACTCTCTCAATCATCCACTGTCCTGTCACAGTCCTCCACAGTCCCATCACAATGGTCCACTGTCCTGTCACTGTCTTCCACAGTCCTATCACAATGGTACACTGTTCTGTCACAATCCTCCAGAGTCCCACCACAATGGTCAACTGTCCTGTCCCAGTCCTCCACAGTCCCATAACTATGGCCCACTTTTCTGTCACGGTTCTTCACAGTCTCATCACAATGATCAACATTCCCATCACAATGGTCAGGTGACCTCTCACAGTCCTCCACAGTCCCATCACTATGGTCCACTGTCCTTTCATAGTCCTCCACACTCCCTTCACGATGGTTCACGGTCCAGTCACAGTCCTCCACAGTCCCATCACAATGGACCACATTCCCAGTGCAAAGATTCACTGTCCTCTCACAGTCCTACACAGTCCCATCACTATGGTCGACTGTCCTATCACAGTCCTCCACAGTCCCTTCACTATGGTCCTTTTCCTGTCACAGTCCACCACACTCCCATCACAATGGTCCACTGTCCTGTCACAGTCCTCCACAGTCCCATCACAATGGTCCACTGTCCAGTCACTGTCTTCCACATTCCCATCACAATGGTCCACTGTCCTGTCACAGTCCACCACAGTCCCATCACAATGGTCCACTGCCCTGTCACAGTCCTCCACAGACCCATCACTATGGTCCACTGTCCTGTCACAGTCCTCCAAAATCCCATCATAGTGACTGACTCGCCTATCACAGTCCTCCACAGTCCCATCACTATGGTCCGCTGTCCTATCACAGTCCTCCACAGTCCCATCACAGTGGTCCACTGTCCTATCTCAGTCCTTCAAAGTCCCATCACAATGGTCCTCTGTCCTATCACAGTCCTCCACAGTCCCATCACAGTGGTCCACTGTCCTATCACAGTCCTTGCCAGTCCCGTCACAATGGTCCACTCTCCTCTCACAATCCTCCACCGTACCATCACAGTGGTCCACTGTCCTATCACAGTCCTCCACAGTCCCATCACAGTGGTCCACTGTCCTATCACAGTCCTCCCCAGTCCCGTCTCTATGGTCCACTGTACTCTCACCATCCTCCACCATGCCATCACAGTGGTCCACTGTCCTATCAGAGACCTCCACTGTCCCATCACAGTGGTCCACTGTCCTATCACAGTCTTCCACTGTCCCATAACAATGGTCCACTGTCCTGTCCCAATCCTCCACAGTCCCATCACAATGGTCCACTGTCCTGTCACAGTCCTCCACAGTCCCATCACAATCGTTCACTGTCCTGTGCCAATCCTCCAGAGTCCCGTCGGAATGGTCCACACTCCTGTCACAGTTCTCCACAGTACCATCACTATGGCCCACTGTCTTGTCACGGTCCTGCACAGTCACATCACTATGGTCCACTGTCCTGTCTCAGTCCTCCACAGTCCCATCACCATGGTCCACTGTCCTGTCACAGTCTTCCGAGTTCCATCACCATGGTCCACATTCGCATCAAAATGGTCCACTGTCCTGTCACAGTCCTCCACAGTCCCATCACAATGGTCCACTGTCCTGTCCCATTCCTCGACAGTCCCAACTTAATGGTCCAATATCCTGTCACAGTCCTCCACAGTCTTATCACAATGGTCCACTATTCTGTCACAATCCTCCACAGTCCCATCACAATGGTCCACTGGCCGGTCACAGTCCTCCACAATCCCATCACAGTGGTCCACTCTCCTATCACAGTCCTCCACAGTCCCATCACCATGGTCCACTGTCCTGTCCCAGACCTCCACAGTCCCAACACAATGGTCCACTGTCCTCTCACAATTCTCTACAGTCCCATCACAATTGTCCACTGTCCTCTCACAGTCCTCCACAGTCCCATCACAAAGGTCAACTGTCCTAGTACAGTCCTCCACAGTCCCATCACAATGATTCACTTTCCTATCACAGTCCTCCCCAGCCCCATCACAATGGTCCACTGTCCTGTCCCAATCCTCCACTGTCCCATTACCATGGTCCATTGTCCTGTCACAGTCCTCCCCAGTCCCATCACAATGGTCCAATATCCTATTACAGTCCTCCACAGTCCCATCACTATGGTCCAGTGTCCTGTCACAGTTCTCC
Organism: Rhizomys pruinosus; assembly: GCA_009823505.1. Lineage (NCBI taxonomy): Eukaryota > Metazoa > Chordata > Mammalia > Rodentia > Spalacidae > Rhizomys > Rhizomys pruinosus. The sequence goes on from VZQC01006972.1 coordinate 416,892, forward strand.
ACAGACCCATCACTATGGCCCAGTGACCTGCCACAGTCCTCCACAGTCCCAACACTATGGTCCAGTTTCCTGTCACAGTCCTCCACAGACCCATCACAATGGTCCAGTCTCCTGTCACAGTCCTCCACAGTCCCATCACAATGGTCCACTGTCCTGTCACAGTCCTCCACAGTCCCATCACTATGGTCCACTGTCCTGTCATAGTGCTCCACAGTCCCATCACTATGGTCCACTGTCCTGTCACAGTCCTCCACAGTCCCATCACAATGGTCCACTGTCCTGTCACAGTCCTCCACAGTCCCATCACAATGGTCCACTGTCCTGTCACAGTCCTCCACAGTCCCATCACAATGGTCCACTGTCCTGTCACAGTCCTCCACAGTCCCATCACAATGGTCCACTGTCCTGTCACAGTCCTCCACAGTCCCATCACAATGGTCCACTGTCCTGTCACAGTCCTCCACAGTCCCATCACTATGGTCCACTGTCCTGTCACAGTCCTCCACAGTCCCATCACAATGGTCCACTGTCCTGTCACAGTCCTCCACAGTCCCATCACAATGGTCCACTGTCCTGTCACAGTCCTCCACAGTCCCATCACTATGGTCCACTGTCCTGTCACAGTCCTCCACAGTCCCATCACAATGGTCCACTGTCCTGTCACAGTCCTCCACAGTCCCATCACAATGGTCCACTGTCCTGTCACAGTCCTCCACAGTCCCATCACTATGGTCCACTGTCCTGTCACAGTCCTCCACAGTCCCATCACAATGGTCCACTGTCCTGTCACAGTCCTCCACAGTCCCATCACAATGGTCCACTGTCCTGTCACAGTCCTCCACAGTCCCATCACAATGGTCCACTGTCCTGTCACAGTCCTCCACAGTCCCATCACTATGGTCCACTGTCCTGTCACAGTCCTCCACAGTCCCATCACAATGGTCCACTGTCCTGTCACAGTCCTCCACAGTCCCATCACAATGGTCCACTGTCCTGTCACAGTCCTCCACAGTCCCATCACAATGGTCCACTGTCCTGTCACAGTCCTCCACAGTCCCATCACAATGGTCCACTGTCCTGTCACAGTCCTCCACAGTCCCATCACAATGGTCCACTGTCCTGTCACAGTCCTCCACAGTCCCATCACAATGGTCCACTGTCCTGTCACAGTCCTCCACAGTCCCATCACAATGGTCCACTGTCCTGTCACAGTCCTCCACAGTCCCATCACAATGGTCCACTGTCCTGTCACAGTCCTCCACAGTCCCATCACAATGGTCCACTGTCCTGTCACAGTCCTCCACAGTCCCATCACAATGGTCCACTGTCCTGTCACAGTCCTCCACAGTCCCATCACTATGGTCCACTGTCCTGTCACAGTCCTCCACAGTCCCATCACAATGGTCCACTGTCCTGTCACAGTCCTCCACAGTCCCATCACAATGGTCCACTGTCCTGTCACAGTCCTCCACAGTCCCATCACAATGGTCCACTGTCCTGTCACAGTCCTCCACAGTCCCATCACAATGGTCCACTGTCCTGTCACAGTCCTCCACAGTCCCATCACAATGGTCCACTCTCCTATCACAGTCCTCTATAGTCCCATCACAATAGTCCTCTGTCCTTTCACAGTCCTCCACAGTCCCATCACAATGGTCCACTGTCCTGTCACAGTCCTCCACAGTCCCATCACAAAGGTCCACTGTCCTGACACAGTCCTCCACAGTCCCATCACTATGGTCCTCTGTCCTGTCACTTTCCTCCACAGTTCCATCAGAATGGTCCACTGTCCTATCACAGTCCTCCAAAGTCCCATCACAATGGTGCACTGTCTTGTCCCAGTCCTCCACAGTCCCATTACAGTGGTCCACTATCCTATCACAGTCCTCCACAGTCCCATCACAATGGTCCACTGTCCTATCAGAGTCCTCCACAATCCCATCACAGTGGTCCACTGTCCTTTCACAGTCCTCCACAGTCCCATAACAATGGCCCACTGTCCACTCACAATCCTCCACAGTCCCATCACAGTGGTCCACTGTCCTATCACAGTCCTGAAGAGTCCCATCACTGTGGTCCACTGTCCTATCCGAGTCCTCCACAGTCCCATCACAATGGTCCACTGTCCTGTCACACTCGTCCAGAGCCCCATCACAATGGTCAACTGTCTTCTCCCAGTCCTCCAAAGTCCCATCACAATGGTGCACTGTCCTGTCACAGTCCTCCACAGTCCCATCATAAGGGTCCACTGTCCTGTCACAGTCCCACACAGTCCCATCACAATGGTCCACTGTCACTTCCCAGTCCTCCACAGTCCCATCACAATGTTCCATTGTCTTGTCACAGTCCTCCACAGTCCCATCACAATGGTGAACTGACCTGTGCCAGTACTCCTCAGTCCCATCATAATGGAACACTGTCCTGATATAGTCCTCCAGAGTCCCATCACAATGGTGCACTGTACTGTCACAGTCCTCCACAGTCCCAAAACAATGGTCCACTGTACTCTCACAATCCTCCACATCCCATCACAATGGTCCACTGTCCTAACCCAGTCCTCCACAGTCCCATCACAATGGTCCACTTTCCTGTCCCATTCGTCCACAGTCTCATCTCAATCGTGCACTGTACTGGCACATTCCTACACAGTCCCATCACAATGGTCCACTGTCCTATCACAGTTCTCTACAGTCCCATCACAATGGTCCACTGTCCAGTCACAGTCCTCCACAGTCCCTTCACTATGGTCCACTGTCCTATCACAGTCCTCCACAGTCCCATCACAATGGTCCACTGTCCTGTCACAGTCCTCATCAGTGCCATCACAATGGTTCATTGTCCGGTCACAGTCCTCCACAGTCCCATCACAATGGTCCACTGTACTGTCACAGTCCTCCAGAGTCCCGTCATAATGGTCCACTCGCCTATCCCTGTCCTCCAATGTACTCTCGCAATCATCCACTGTCATGTTACAGTCCTCCTCAGTCCCATCACATTGATCCATTTTCCTTTCACAGTCTTCCACAGTCCCATCACAATGGTCCACTGTCCTGTCGCAGTCCTCACCAGTCCCATCACAATGGTCCACTATCCTGTCACTGTCCACCACGGTCCCATCACAAAGGTCCACTCTCCTATCTCTGGCCTCCACAGTCCCATCACAATTGTCCACTGTCCTTTCACAGTCCTTCACAGTGCCATCACAATGGTCAACTCTCCTATTATAGTCCTCCAAAGTTCCATCAGAAGGGTCCACTCTCCTGTCACAGTCCTCCACATTCTCAACACAGTGGTCCACTCTCCTGTCACAGCCCTTCACAATCCCATCACAATGGTCCACTGTCCTGTCACAGTCCTCCACATTCCCATCACAATGGTCCACTGTCCTTACAAAGTTCTCCACAGTCCCATCACAATGGTCCACAATCCCATCACAATGGTCCACTGTCCTGTCACAGTTCACAACTGTCCTATCGCCATGGTCCACTGTCCTGTCACAGTCCTCCATAGTCCCATCACAGTGCTCCACTGTATTGTTACAGTCCTCCACAGTCCCATCACAATTGTCCACTGTCCAAAGTCCTCCACAGTCCCATCACAATGGTCCACTGTCCTGTTCCAGTTCTTCACAGTCCCATCAGTATTGTCCACAGACCCATCACAATGGTCCACTGTCCTTTCACTGTCCTTCACAGTACCATCACAATGGTCAACTGTCCTGTCACAGTCCTCCGCAGTCCCATCACATTGGTCCAGTGTACTGTCACAGTCTTCCACAGCCCCATGACAATGGTCCACTGTCCTGTTCCAGTCCTTCACAGTCCCATCAGAATTGTACACAGTCCAATCACAATGGTACACTGTCCTGTCACAGTCCTCCGCAGTCCCATCACAATGGTCCACTGTCATTTCACAGTCGTCCTCAGTCCCATCAGAATGGTTCACTGTCCTGTCACAGTCCTCCAAAGTCCCATTCCAAGGGTCCACTGTCCTGTCACACTCCTCCACAGTCCTATCACAATGGTCCACTGTCCTGTCACAGTCCTCCACAGTCCTATCACAATGGTCCACTGGTCTGTCACAGTCCTCCACAGTCCCATCACAATGGTCCATTGTCCTTTCACAGTCCTCCACTGTCCCATCACAATGATTCACTGTCCTATCACAGTCATCCACAGCCCCACCACAATGTTCCACTGTCGTGTCCCAGTCCTCAACTGTCCCATCACAATGGTCCACTGTCCTGTCACAGTCCTCCACATTCCCATCACAATGGTCCACTGTCCTATCACAGTCCTCCACAGTCCCATCACAATGGTCCACTGGTCTGTCACAGTCCTCCACAGTCCCATCACAATGGTCCATTGTCCTTTCACAGTCCTCCACTGTCCCATCACAATGATTCACTGTCCTATCACAGTCCTCCACAGCCCCACCACAATGGTCTACTGTCATGTCCCAGTCCTCCACTGTCCCATCACCATGGTCCACTGTCCTGTCACAGTCCTCCACAGTCCCTTCACAATGGTCCACTCTCTTGTCACAGTCCTCCACAGTCCCTTCACAATGGTCCACTGTCCTGTCACAGTCCTCCAGAGTCCCATCACAATGGTCCACTGTCCGGTCACAGTCCTCCACAGTCCCATCACTATGGTCCACTGTCCTGTCACAGTCCTCTACAGTCCCATCCCAATGGTCCACTGTCCTGTCACACTCGTCCACAGTCCCATCACAATGTTCCACTGTCTTGTCCCAGTCCTCCACAGTCCCATTACGATGGTTCACTGTCCTGTCACAGTCCTTCACAGTCCTATCACAATGGTCCTTTGTCCTGTCAGAGTCCTCCACAATCCCATCACAATGGTGCACTGTCATGTCACAGTCCTCCACAGTCCCATCACAATGGTCCACTGTCCTGTCACAGTCCTCCACAGTCCCATCACGGTGGTGCACTGTCCTGTCACAGTCCTCCACAGTCCCATCAGAATGATCCTTTGTATTGTCACAGTCCTCCACGGTCCCATCAGAATGGTGCACTGTCCTATCTCAGTCCTCCATAGTCCCATCAATATGGTGCACTGTCCTATCACAGTCCTCCACAGTCTTATCAAATGGTCCACGGTCCTGTCACAATCCTCCACAGTCCCATCACAATGGTCCACTGTCCTATAACATTACTCCACAGTCCCATCACAATGGTCCACTGTCCTGTCACGGTCCTCCACAGTGACATCACAATGGTCAACTGTCCTATCTCAGTCCCCCACAGTCCCATGAGAATGGTCCCCTGCCCTGTCACAGTCCTTCACAGTCCCATCACAATGGTCCACTGTCCTGTCACAGTACTCCAGAGTCCCGTCACAATGGTCTACTGTAGTGTCACATTCATCTACAGTCCCATCACAATGGTCCACTGTACTGTCCCAGTCTTCCACAATCTTACCAAATGGTCCACTGTCCTGTCACAGTCCTCCACAGTCCCGTCACAATGGTCCACTCGCCTATCCCTGTCCTCCAAAGTACTCTCGCTATCGTCCAATGTCCTGTCACAGTCCTCCACAGTCCCATCACAATGGTCCATTGTCCTTTCACAGTCTTCCACAGTCCCATTAAAATGGTCCACTGTCCTGTCACACTCGTGCACAATCCCATCACAATGGTCCACTGTCTTGGCCTAGTAATTCCACAGTCCCATCACGATTGTGCACTGTCCTGTCACAGTCCTCCACAGTCCCATCACAATGGTGCACTGTCCTGTCACAGTCCTCCAGAGTCCCGTCACAATGGTCCACTCTCCTATCACAGTCCTCCACAGTTCCATCACTATGGCCCACTGTTCTGTCACAGTCCTCCACAGTCCCATCACTATGGCCCACTGTCCTGTCACAGTCCTCCACAGTCTCATCTATAGTCCACTGTCCCCTCACAGTCTTCCACAGTCTCATCACAATGGTCCACTGACCTGTCACAGTCCTCCAGAATCCCATCACAATGGTCCACTGTCCTGGCACAGTCCTCCACAGTCCCATCACAGTGGACCTTTCTCTTATCACTGTCCTCCACCGTCCCATAACGATGGTGCACTGTCCTGTCACAGTCCTCTACAGTCCCATCACTATGGTCCACTGTCCTGTCACAGTCCTCCACAGTCCCATCACAATGGTCCACTGTCCTGTCACAGTCCTCCACCGTCCCATCCCAATGGTCCACTGTCCTGTCACACTCGTCCACAGTCCCATCACAATGTTCCACTGTCTTGTCCCAGTCCTCCACAGTCCCATCACGATGGTTCACTGTCCTGTCACAGTCCTTCACAGTCCTATCACAATGGTCCTTTGTCCTGTCAGAATCCTCCACATCCCATCACAATGGTGCACTGTCCTGTCACAGTCCTCCACAGTCCCATCACAATGGTCCACTGTCCTGTCACAGTCCTCCATAGTCCCATCACGGTGGTGCACTGTCCTGTCACAGCCCTCCACAGTCCCATCACAATGTTCCTTTGTACTGTCACAGTCCTCCACAGTCCCATCACAATGTTGCACTGTCCTATCACAGTCCTCCACAGTCTTATGAAATGGTCCACTGTCCTGTCACATCCTCCACAGTCCCATCACAATGGTCCACTGTCCTATCACATCACTCCACAGTCCCATCACAATGGTCCACTGTCCTGTCACGGTCCTCCACAGTGACATCACAATGGTCAACTGTCCTATCTCAGTCCTCCACAGTCCCATGAGAATGGTCCCCTGCCCTGTCACAGTCCTTCACAGTCCCATCACAATGGTCCACTGTCCTGTCACAGTCCTCCACAGTCCCATGTCAATGGTCCACTGTCCTGTTACAGTCCTCCATAGTCCCATCACAATGGTCCACTCTCCTCTCACACTCCTCCACAGTCCCATCACCATGGTCCACTGTCCTGCCACAGTCCTCCATAGTCCAATCACAATGGTCCAGAATCCTAACACAGTCCTCCACAGTCCCATCACAATGGTCCACTGCCCTATCACAGTTCTCAACAGTCCCATCACAATGGTTCACTGTCCTATCCCAGTCCTCCACATTCCCATCACAATGGTCCACTGTCCTGTCACAGACCTCCACAGTCCCATCACCATGGTACACTGTCCTTTCCACAGTCCTATACAGTCACATCACATTGGTCCACTGTCCTGTCACAGTCCTCCACAGTCCCATGACATTGATCCACTATCCTATCCCAGTCCTAAACAGTCCCATCACACTGGTCCACTGTCCTTTCCCAGTCCTCCACAGTCCCATCACAATGGTCCACTGTCTTATCCCAGTCCTCCACAGTGCCCTCGCAATGGTCCACTGTCCTGTCACAGTCCTCCACAGTTCCATCACAATGGTCCACTGCCATATCCCAGTCTTCCACAGTCTCAACACAATGGTCCACTGTCCTGTCACAGTCCTCCACAGTCCCATCACAATGGTCCATTGTCCTTTCACAGTCTTCCACAGTCTCATCAAATGGTCCACTGTCCTCTCACAGTCCTCCACAGTCCTGTCACAATGGTCCACTCGCCTATCCCTGTCCTACAAGGTACTCTCGCAATCGTCCACTGTCCTGTCACATTTCTCCACAGTCCCATCACAATGGTGCACTGTCCTGTTCCAGTCCTTCACAGTCCCATAAGAATTGTCCACAGTCCCATCACAATGGTCCACTGTCCTTTCACAGTCCTCCACAGTCCCACTCCAATGGTCCACTGTCCTGTCACAGTCCTCAACAGTCCCATCACAATGGTCCACTCTACTTTCACAGTCTTCCTCAGTACCATCAGAATGGTTCACTGTCCTGTCACAGTCCTCCACAGTCCCATCACAATGGTCCAGTCACCTATCCCTGTACTGCAAGATACTCTCACAATCATCCACTGTGCTGTCACAGTCCTCCACATTCCCAACATAATAGCCCATTGTCCTTTCACAGTCCTCCCAGTTCCATCAGAATGGTCCACTCTGCTGTCACAGTCCTCCACAGTCCCATCACAATGGTCCAATCTCCTGTCACAGCCCTTCACAATTCCATCACAATGGGCCACTGTCCTGTCGCAGCCTTCCAAAGTCCCATCACAATGTTTCACTGTCCTGTCACAGTCCTCCACAGTCCCATCACAATGGTCCTCTGTCCTGTCCCAGTCCTCCAGAGTCCCATCACAATGGTCCACTGTCCTATCCCAGTACTCAACAGTTCCATCACCATTGTATACTGCCCTGTCACTGTCCTCCACAGGCCCATCACAGTGGACCTCTCTCCTCTCACTGTCCTCCACCGTCCCATAACTATGGTGCACTGTCCTGTCACAGTCCTCCACAGTCCCATGACAATGGTCCATTGTCTTGTCACAGTCCTCCACAGTCCCATCACAATGGTGCACTGTCCTGTCACAGTACTCCACAGTCCCATCACAATGGTCCACTGTCCTGTCACAGTCCTCCACAGTCTCATCAAATGGTCCACTGTCCTGTCAGAGTCCTCCACAATCCCATCACAATGGTCCATTGTCCTGTCCCAGTCCTCCACAGTCCCATGACAATGGTCCACTGTCCTGTCACAGTCCTCCACAGTTCAATCTCAATGGTCCACTGTCCTGTCACACTTGTGCACAGTCCCATCACAATGGTCCACTGTCTTGGACTAGTAATTCCACAGTCCCATCACGATGGTGCACTGTCCTGTCACAGTCCTCCACAGTTCCATCACAATGGTGCACTGTCCTGTCACAGTCCTCCACAGTCCTATCACAATGTTCCACTGTCCTGTCACAGTCCCATCACGATGGTGCACTGTACTGTCACAGTCCTCCACAGTCCCATCACAATGTTCCATTGTCCTGTCATAGTCCTCCACAGTCCCATCAAAATGGTGCACTGTACTATCACTTTCCTCCACAGTCCCATCAAAATGGTGCACTGTCCTAACACAGTCCTCCACAGTCTAATCAAATGGTCCATTTTCCTGTCACAATCCTCCACAGTCCCATGACAATTGTCCACTGTCCTATCACAGTCCTCCACATTCCCATGACAATGACCCACTGTCCTGTCACAGTCCTCAAAAGTGACATCATAATGGTCAATGTCCTATTTCAATCCTCAGCAGTCCCATCACAATAGTACAGTGTCCTGTCACAGTCCTCCGCAGTCCCATAACAATGCTCCAATGTCCTGAAACAGTCCTCCACAGTTACATAACAATGGGCCACTGTCCTGTCACAGTCCTCCCCAGTCCCATCACAATGGTCCACTGTACTGTCCCAGTCTTCCACAGTCTCATCAAATGGTCCACTGTCCTGTCACATTCATCCACATTCCCATCACAATGGTCCATTCATCTATCCCTGTCCTCCAAGGTACTCTCACAATCATCCAGTGTCCTGTCACAGTCCCCCACAGTCCCATCACAATGGTCCACTGTCCTTTCACAGTCCTCCACAGACCGATCACAAAGGTCCACTGTCCTTTCACAGTCCTCCACAGTCCCATCACAATGGTGCACTGTCCTGGTACAGTCCTCCACAGTCCCATCACAATGGTCCACTGTACAGTCACAGTCCTCCACAGTCCCATCACCATGGTCCACTGTCCTGTCACAGACCTCCACAGTCACATCTCAATGGTCCACTGTACTCTCAGTCCTCCACAGTCCCATCACAATAGTCCATTGTCCTATCACAGTCTTCTACAGTCCCATCACCATGGTCCACTGTCTTGTCACAGTCCTCCATAGTCCCATCACAATGGTCCAATCTCCTCTCACACTCCTCCACAGTCCCATCACCATGGTCCACTGTCCTGCCACAGTCCTCCATAGTCCAATCACAATGGTCCAGAGTCGTAACACAGTCCTCCACAGTCCCATCACAATGGTCCACTGCCCTATCACAGTTCTCAACAGTCCCATCACAATGGTTCACTGTCCTATCCCAGTCCTCCACATTCCCATCACAATGGTCCACTGTCCTGTCACAGACCTCCACAGTCCCATCACCATGGTACACTGTCCTTTCCACAGTCCTATACAGTCACATCACATTGGTCCACTGTCCTGTCACAGTCCTCCACAGTCCCATGACATTGATCCACTATCCTATCCCAGTCCTAAACAGTCCCATCACACTGGTCCACTGTCCTGTCCCAGTCCTCCGCAGTCCCATCACAATGGTCCACTGTCTTATCCCAGGCCTCCACAGTGCCCTCGCAATGGTCCACTGTCCTGTCACAATCCTCCACAGTTCCATCACAATGGTCCACTGCCATATCCCAGTCTTCCGCAGTCTCAACACAATGGTCCACTGTCCTGTCACAGTTCTCCACAGTCCCATCACAATGGTCCACTGTCCTATCCCCATCCTCTACAGTCACATCACAATCCTCCACTGTCCTGTCACAGTCCTACACAGTCCCATCACAATGATCCTCTCTCCTGTCCCAGTCCTCTAAAGTCCCATCACCATGGACCACTGTCCTGTCACAGTCCTGCACAGTCCCATCACAATGGTACACTCTACTCTCACAATCCTCCACAGTCCCATCACAATGATCCACTGACCTGTCACAGTCCTCCACAGTCCCATCACAAAAGTGCACTCTCCTGTCACAGTCCTCCACAGTCCCATGACCATGGTCCACTGTCCTATCACAGTCCTCCACAGTCACATCACAATGGTGCACTGTCCTGACCCAGTCCTCCTGAGTTCCATCACAATGGTCCGCAGTCCTATCACCGTCCTCCACAGTCCCATCACAGTGGTCCACTGTCCTACCACGATCCTCCACATTCCCATCATAATGATCCACTGTCCTCTCACAATCCTCCACAGTCCCAACAGCATAGTCTACTGTCCTTTCAAAGTCGTCCACAGTCCCATCACAATGGTCCACTGTCCTGTCACTGTCCTCCACAGTCGCATCACAATGGTCCACTATCCTATCCCAGTCCTCTACGGTCCTATAACAATGGTCCACTGTCCTGTCACCATCCTCCACAGGCCCATCACAGTGGTCCACTCTTCTATACCAGTCCTCCACTGTGCCATCACAATCGGTCACTCTACTCTCACAGTCCTCCACAGTCCCAACGCAATGGTCCACTGTCCTTTCCCAGTCCTCCGGAGTCTGAACACAATGGTCCACTCTCCTGTCACAGTTCGCCACAGTCCCATCACAATGGTCCACTGTCCTATCCCAGTCCTCTACAGTCCCATCACAATGCTCCACTGTCCTGTCACAGTCCTCCACATTCCCATCACAATGATCCACTCTCCTGTCCCAGTCCTCCACAGTCCCATCATCATGGTCCACTGTCCTGTCACAGTCCTCCACATTCCCATCACAATGGTCCACTGTCCTCTCACAATCCTCCACAGTCCCATCACAATGGTCCACTGTCCTGTCACAGTCCTCCACAATCAAATCACAATGGTGCACTGTCTTGTCACAGTCCTTCACAGTCACATCACCATGGTCCACTGTCCTTTCACAGTCCTCCACAGTCCCATCACAATGGTGCACTGTCCTATCACAGTCCTCCACAGTCCCATCACAATGGTGCACTGTCCTATCACAGTCCTCCACAGTCTCATCAAATGGTCCACTGTCCTGTCACAATCCTCCACAGTCCCAACAAAAGGTCCACTGTCCTATCAAAGTCCTCCACAGTCCCATCAAAATGGTCCAATGTCCTGTCACAGTCCTCCACAGTGACATCACAATGGTCAATGTCCTATCTCAGTCCTCCACAGTCCTATCACAATGGTCCAGTGTCCTGTCACAGTCCTCCACAGACCCATCACGATGGTGCACTGTCCTGTCACAGTCCTCTACAGTCCAATGGTCCATTGTCCTGTCAGGGTCCTCCCCTTCCCATCACAATGGTGCACTGTCCTGTGTCAGTCCTCCAAATTCCCATCACAATGGTCTACTGTCCTGTCAGAGTCCTCCACAGTCCCAACACAATGGTCCACTGTACTGTAACAGCGCTCCACAATCCTCCACAGTCCCATCACAATGGTCCACTGTCCTGTCACATTCTTCCACAGTCCCATCTCAATGGTCTACTGTACTGTCACAGTCCTCCACACTCCCATCACAATGGTCCACTGTCCTTTCACAGTCCTCTCCAGGCCCATCACAATGGTCCACTGTCCTGTCACAGTCCTCCACAGTTCCCTCACAATGGTCCACTCTACTGTCACAGTCCTCCACAGTCCCATCACCATGGTCCACTGTCGTGTCACAGTCCACCACAGTCCCATCAAAATGGTCCACTGTCCTATCAGAGTCCTCTACAGTCCCATCACAATGGTCCACTGTCCTGTCACAGTCCTCAACAGTCCCATCACAATGGTTCTCTGAATTATCCTAGTCCTCCACAGTCCCAACACAATGGTCCACTGTCCTGTCACAGTCCTCCACATTCCCATCACCATGCTCCACTGTCCTGTCACAGTCCTCCTCAGTCCCATCACAATGGTCCACTGTCCTGTCACAGTCCTCCACTGTCCCATCACAATGGTGCTCTGTCCTGTCACACTCCTCCACAGTCCCATCAAAATGATGCACTGTCTTGTCACAGTCCTCCACAGTCTCATCAAATGGTCCACTGTCCTCTCACAATCCTCCACAGTCCCTTCACAATGGTCCACTGTCCTGTCTCAGTCCTCCACAGTCCCATCAGCATGATCCACTGTCCTGTCACAGTCCTCCACAGTCCGAAACAATGGTCCACTGTCCTGTCACACTCATCCACAGTCCCATCACAATGGTCCACTATCCTATCCCAATCCTCTACAGACCCATCACAATAGTCCACTGTCCTGTCACAGTCCTCCACAGTCCCATCACAATGGTCCACTGTCCTATCACAGTCCTCCACAGTGCCATCACAATGATCCACTGTCCTGTCACTGTCCTCCACAGTCTCATCACAATGGTCCATTGTCCTATCCCAGTCCTCCGAAGTCTCATCACAGTGGTCCACTGTCCTGTCACAGTCTTCAACAGTTCCATCACAATGGTCCACTGTCCTATCCCAGTCCTCTACAAACCCATCACAATACTCCACTGTCCTGTTACAGTCCTCCACAGTCCCATCACAATGATCCACTGTCCTGTCACAGTCCTCCACAGTCCCTTCACAATCGTCCACTGTCCTGTCCCAGTCCTCCACGGTCCCATCACAATGGTGCACTGTCCTTTCACAGTCCTCCACAGTCCCATCATTATGGTCCACTGTCCTATCACAGTCCTCCACAGACCTATCACAACGGTGCACTGTCCTGTCACAGTCCTCCACAGTCCCATCACAAATGTCCGCTGTCCTATCACAGTCCTCCACATCCCATCACAGTGGTCCACTGTCCTATCACAGTCCTCCACAGTCCCATCACAACGGTCCACTCTACTCTCACAATCCTCCACAGTCCCATCACAATGGTCCACTGTCTTGTCCCAGTCCTCCACAGTCCCATCACAATGGTCCACTGTCCTCTCACAATCCTCCACAGTCTGATCACAATGGTCCACTGTCCTCTCACAGTCCTCAGCAGTCCTATTACAAAGGTCCACTGTCCTATCACAGTCCTCCACAGTCCCACCACAATGGTCCCCTGTCCTGTCCCAGTCCTCCACTGTCCCATCACCATGGTCCACTGTCCTGTCAGAGTCCTCCACAGTCCCAACACAATGGTCCACCGTACTGTCACAGTGCTCCACAATCCCATCACAATGGTCCCCTGTACTCTCACAATCCTCCACAGTCCCATCACAATGGTCAACTGTCCTATCCCAGTCCTCCACAGTCCCATCACAATGGTCCACTGTCCTGTCACATTCCTCCACAGTCCCATCTCAATGGTCTACTGTACTGACACAGTCCTCCACACTCCCATCACAATGGTCCACTGTCCTATCACAGTCCTCTCCAGGCCCATCACAATGGTCCAGTGTCCTGTCACAGTCCTCCACAGTTCCCTCACAATGGTCCACTCTACTGTCACAGTCCTCCACAGTCCCATCACCATGGTCCACTGTCATGTCACAGTCCACCACAGTCCCATCAAAATGATCCACTGTCCTATCAGAGTCCTCTACCGTCCCATCACAATGGTCCACTGTCCTGTCACAGTCCTCAACAGTCCCATCACAATGGTTCTCTGAATTATCCCAGTCCTCCACAGTCCCAACACAATGGTCCACTGTCCTGTCACAGTCCTCCACATTCCCATCACCATGCTCCACTGTCCTGTCACAGTCCTCCTTAGTCCCATCACAATGGTCCACTCTCCTGTCACAGCCCTCCACTGTCCCATCACAATGATCCTCTCTCCTGTCCTAGTCCTCCACAGTCCCATCACCATGCTCCACTGTCCTGTCACAGTCCTCCTTAGTCCCATCACAATGGTCCACTCTCCTGTCACAGCCCTCCACTGTCCCATCACAATGGTGCTCTGTCCTGTCACACTCCTCCACAGTCCCATCACAATGGTCCACTGTCTTGTCACAGTCCTCCACAGTCTCATCAAATGGTCCACTGTCCAGTCAGAGTCCTCCACAGTCCCATCAAAATGTTCCATTGCCCTGTCCCAGTCCTCCACAATCCCATCACAATGGTCCACTCTCCTGTCACAGTCCTGCACAGTCCCATCACAATGATCCACTGTCCTGTCACTGTCCTCCACAGTCCCATCACAATGGTCCACTGTCCTGTCACAGTCCTCCACAGTCCCATCACAATGGTCCAGTGTCCTATCACAGTCCTCCACAGTCCCATCACAATGGTCCACTGTCCTATCCCAGTCCTCCGAAGTCTCATCACAGTGGTCCACTGTCCTGTCACAGTCTTCAACAGTTCCATCACAATGGTCCACTGTCCTATCCCAGTCCTCTACAAACCCATCACAATACTCCACTGTCCTGTTACAGTCCTCCACAGTCCCATCACAATGATCCACTGTCCTGTCACAGTCCTCCACAGTCCCTTCACAATCGTCCACTGTCCTGTCCCAGTCCTCCACGGTCCCATCACAATGGTGCACTGTCCTTTCACAGTCCTCCACAGTCCCATCATTATGGTCCACTGTCCTATCACAGTCCTCCACAGACCTATCACAACGGTGCACTGTCCTGTCACAGTCCTCCACAGTCCCATCACAAATGTCCGCTGTCCTATCACAGTCCTCCACATCCCATCACAGTGGTCCACTGTCCTATCACAGTCCTCCACAGTCCCATCACAACGGTCCACTCTACTCTCACAATCCTCCACAGTCCCATCACAATGGTCCACTGTCTTGTCCCAGTCCTCCACAGTCCCATCACAATGGTCCACTGTCCTCTCACAATCCTCCACAGTCTGATCACAATGGTCCACTGTCCTCTCACAGTCCTCAGCAGTCCTATTACAAAGGTCCACTGTCCTATCACAGTCCTCCACAGTCCCACCACAATGGTCCCCTGTCCTGTCCCAGTCCTCCACTGTCCCATCACCATGGTCCACTGTCCTGTCAGAGTCCTCCACAGTCCCAACACAATGGTCCACCGTACTGTCACAGTGCTCCACAATCCCATCACAATGGTCCCCTGTACTCTCACAATCCTCCACAGTCCCATCACAATGGTCAACTGTCCTATCCCAGTCCTCCACAGTCCCATCACAATGGTCCACTGTCCTGTCACATTCCTCCACAGTCCCATCTCAATGGTCTACTGTACTGACACAGTCCTCCACACTCCCATCACAATGGTCCACTGTCCTATCACAGTCCTCTCCAGGCCCATCACAATGGTCCAGTGTCCTGTCACAGTCCTCCACAGTTCCCTCACAATGGTCCACTCTACTGTCACAGTCCTCCACAGTCCCATCACCATGGTCCACTGTCATGTCACAGTCCACCACAGTCCCATCAAAATGATCCACTGTCCTATCAGAGTCCTCTACCGTCCCATCACAATGGTCCACTGTCCTGTCACAGTCCTCAACAGTCCCATCACAATGGTTCTCTGAATTATCCCAGTCCTCCACAGTCCCAACACAATGGTCCACTGTCCTGTCACAGTCCTCCACATTCCCATCACCATGCTCCACTGTCCTGTCACAGTCCTCCTTAGTCCCATCACAATGGTCCACTCTCCTGTCACAGCCCTCCACTGTCCCATCACAATGGTGCTCTGTCCTGTCACACTCCTCCACAGTCCCATCACAATGGTCCACTGTCTTGTCACAGTCCTCCACAGTCTCATCAAATGGTCCACTGTCCAGTCAGAGTCCTCCACAGTCCCATCAAAATGTTCCATTGCCCTGTCCCAGTCCTCCACAATCCCATCACAATGGTCCACTGTCCTGTCACAGTCCTCCACAGTCCCATCACAATGTTCCATTGCCCTGTCCCAGTCCTCCACAGTCCCATCACAATGTTCCATTGCCCTGTCCCAGTCCTCCACACTCCCATCACAATGTTTCATTGCCCTGTCCCAGTCCTCCACAGTCCCATCACAAAGGTCCACTGTCCTGTCACAGTCCCCCACAGTCCCATCACAATGGTGCACTGTCCTGTCACACTCGTCCACAGTTCCATCACAATGGTCCACTGTCTTGTCCCATTCCTCCACAGTCCCATCACGATGGTGGACTGTCCTGTCACATTCCACCAGAGTCCCACCACAATGGTACGCTGTCCTTTCACAGTCCTCCACAGTCGCATCACTATGGTCCACTGTCCTGTCACAGTCCTCCACAGTCCCATCACAATGGTCCACTGTCCTGTCACAGTCCTCCACAGTCCCATCACAATGGTCCACTGTCCTGTCACAGTCCTCCACAGTCCCATCACAATGGTCCACTGTCCTGTCACAGTCCTCCACAGTCCCATCACAATGGTCCACTGTCCTGTCACAGTCCTCCACAGTCCCATCACAATGGTCCACTGTCCTGTCACAGTCCTCCACAGTCCCATCACAATGGTCCACTGTCCTGTCACAGTCCTCCACAGTCCCATCACAATGGTCCACTGTCCTGTCACAGTCCTCCACAGTCCCATCACAATGGTCCACTGTCCTGTCACAGTCCTCCACAGTCCCATCACAATGGTCCACTGTCCTGTCACAGTCCTCCACAGTCCCATCACAATGGTCCACTGTCCTGTCACAGTCCTCCACAGTCCCATCACAATGGTCCACTGTCCTGTCACAGTCCTCCACAGTCCCATCACAATGGTCCACTGTCCTGTCACAGTCCTCCACAGTCCCATCACAATGGTCCACTGTCCTGTCACAGTCCTCCACAGTCCCATCACAATGGTCCACTGTCCTGTCACAGTCCTCCACAGTCCCATCACAATGGTCCACTGTCCTATCACAGTCCTCCACAGTCCCATCACAATGGTCCACTGTCCTGTCACAGTCCTCCACAGTCCCATCACAATGGTCCACTGTCCTATCACAGTCCTCCACAGTCCCATCACAATGGTCCACTGTCCTGTCACAGTCCTCCACAGTCCCATCACAATGGTCCACTGTCCTGTCCCAGTCTTCCACACTCCCATCACTATGGTCCACTGTCCTGTCACAGTCCTCCACAGTCCCATCACTATGGCCCAGTGTCCTCCCACAGTCCTCCACAGTCCCATCACTATTGTCCACTATCCTGTCCCATTCCTCCACAGACCCATCACAATGGTCCAGTCTCCTGTCACAGTCCTCCACAATCCCAACTCTATGGTCAATATCCTGTCACAGTCCTCCACTGTCCCATCACCATGGTCCACTGTCCTCTCACAGTCCTCCACAGTCCCATCACAAACTTCCACTGTCCTGTTACAGTCCTCTACAGTCCCATCAGTATGGCCCACTGTCCTGTCACAGTCCACCACAGTCCCATCACAATGGTCCACTGTCCTCTCACAGTCCTCCACAGTCCCATCACAATGGTCCACTGTCCTGTCACAGTTCTCCACAGTCCCTTCACTATGGTCCACTGTCCTGTCATAGTCCTCCACAGTCCCATCACAATGGTCCACTGGCCTTTCACAGTCCTACACAATCCTATCACAGTGGTCAACTCTCCTATCACATTCCTCCACAGTCCCGTCACAATGGTGCAATGTCCTGTCCCAGTCCTCCAAAGTCCCATCACAATGGTCTGCTGTCCTATCACAGTCCTCCACATTCTCATCACAGTGGTCCACTGTCCTATCACAGTCCTCCCCAGTCCCGTCACAATGGTCCACTGTCCTCTCACAATCCTCCACCGTACCATCACAGTGGTCCACTGTCCTAACACAGTCCTCCACAGTCCAATCACAATGGTCTGCTGTCCTTTCACAGTCCTCCACTGTCCCATCACAGTGGTCCACTGTCCTATCACAGTCTGCCACTGTCCCATAACAATGGTCCACTGTCCTGTCCCAGTCCTCCACAGTCCCATCACAATGGTCCACTGTCCTGCCACAGTCCTACACAGTCCCATCACAATGGTCCACTGTCCTGTGCCAGTCCTCCACAGTCCCATCACTATGGCCCACTGTCCTGTCACGGTCCTGCACAGTCACATCACTATGTTCCACTGTCCTGTCTCAGTCCTCCTCAGTCCCATCACCATGGTCCACTGTCCTGTCTCAGTCCTCCTCAGTCCTATCACCATGGTCCACATTCGCATCACAATGGTCCACTGTCCTCTCACAGTCCTCCACAGTCCCATCACAATGGTCCACTGTTCTGTCCCAGTCCTTCACAGTCCCATCTTAATGGTCCATTGTCCTGTCACAATCCTCCACAGTCCTATCACAATGGTCCACTGTCCTGACCCAGACCTCCACAGTCCCATCACAATGGTCCACTGTCCTCTCACAATTCTCCACATTCCCATCACAAGGGTCCATTGTTCTCTCACAGTCCTCCACAGTCCCATCACAATGGTCCACAGTCCTATCACTGTCCTCCACATTCCCATCACCATGATTCACTGTCCTATCACAGTCCTATACAGCCCCATCACAATGGTCCACTGTCCTGTACCAGTCCTCCACTGTCCCATCACCATGGTCCACTGTCCTCTCACAGTCCTCCACAGTCCTATCACAATGGTCCACTGTCCTGTCACAGTCCTCCACAGTCCCATCACTATGGCCCACTGTCCTGTCACAGTCCTCCACAGTCCCATCAGTATGGTCCACTGTCCTCTCACAGTCCTCCACAGTCCCATCACAATGGGCCACTGTCCTGTCACAGTCCTCCTCAGTCCCATCACAATGGTCCATTGTCCTGTGACAGTCCTCCAGTCCCATTACTATGGTCCATTGTCCTGTCACAGTTCTCCACAGTCCCATCACAATGGTCCACTGTCCTGTACTAGTCCTCCAAACTCTCATCACAATGGTCCACTGTCCTGTCCCAGTCCTCCATAGTCTCATCACTATGGCCCACAGTCCTGTCACACTCCTCCACAGAACCATTACTATGGTCCACTGTCCTGTCACAGTCCTCCACAGTTCCATCACAGTGGTCCACTGTTCGATCACAGTCTTCTATAGTCCCATCACAATGGTCCACAGTCCTGTCACAGATTTCCACAGTCCCATCACAATGGTCCACTCTCCTGTTACAGTCCTCCACAGTCCCATCACCATGGTCCACTGTCCTGTCACAGTCCTCCACAGTCCAATCACAATGGTCCACTGTCCTATCACAGTCCTCCATAGTCCCATCACAATGGAACACTGTCCTGTCACAGTCGTCAACAGTCCTATCACAATGGTTCACTGTCCTATCCCAGTCCTCTACAGTCCCATCACAATGGTCCACTGTCCTGTCACAGTCCTCCACAGTGCCATCACCATGGTCCACTGTCCTTTCACAGTCCTCCGCAGTCCCAACACAGTGTTCCACTGTCCTTTCACAGTCCTCCATAATTGCAGCAATATGGTCCACTATCCTATCCCAGTCCTCTACAGTCCCATCACAATGGTCCCCTGTTCTGTTGCCATCGTCCACAGTCCCATCACAGTGGTCCACTGTCCTATACCAGTACTCCACAGTGCCATCACAATGGGCCACTCTCCTGTCACAGTCCTCCACAGTCCCATCACCATGGTCCACTGTCCTGTCACAGTCCTCCACATTCCAATCACAATGGTCCACTGTCCTATCACAGTCCTCCATAGTCCCATCACAATGGAACACTGTCCTGTCACAGTCGTCAACAGTCCCATCACAATGGTTCACTGTCCTATCCCAGTCCTTCACAGTCCCATCACAATGGTCCACTGTCCTGTCACAGTCCTCCACAGTCCCATCACCATGGTCCACTGTCCTTTCACAGTCCTCCACAGTCGCATCACAATGGTCCACTATCCTATCCCAGTCCTCTACAGTCCCATCACAATGGTCCACTGTCCTGTCACCATCCTCCACAGTCCCATCACAGTGGTCCACTGTCCTATACCAGTACTCCACAGTGCCATCACAATGTGCCACTCTCCTGACACAGTCCTCCACAGTCCCATCACAATGGTTCACTGTCCTTTCCCAGTCCTCCGGAGTCTCAACCCAATGGTCCACTCTCTGGTCCAGTCCTCTACAGTCCCATCACAATGGTCCACTGTCCTATCCCAGCCCTCTACAGTCCCATCACAATGCTCCACTGTCCTGTCACAGTCCTCCACAGTCCCATCACAATGTTCCACTCTCCTGTCCCAGTGCTCCACAGTCCCATCACCATGTTCCACTGTCCTGTCACAGTCCTCCACAGTCAAATCACAATGGTGCACTGTCTTGTCACAGTCCTCCACAGTCCCATCACCATGATCCACTGTCCTATCACAGTCCTCCACAGTCCCATCACAGTGGTCCACTGTCCTATCACAGTTCTCCACAGTCCCATCATAATGTTCCACTATCCTCTCACAATCCTGCACAGTCCCATCACAATGGTCCACTGTCCTGTCCCAAACCTCCACAGTCCCATCACAATGGTCCACTGTCCTCTCACAATTCTCTACAGTCCCATCACAATTGTCCACTGTCCTCTCACAATCCTCCACAGTCCCATCACAATGGTCCACTCTCCTATCACAGTCCTCCACAGTCCCATCACAATGATTCACTGTCCTATCACAGTCCTCCACAGCCCCATCACAATGGTCCACTGTCCTGTCCCAGTCCTCCACTGTCCCATTACCATGGTCCACTGTCCTATCACAGTCCTCCACAGTCCCATCACTATGGTCCAGTGTCCTGTCACAGTCCTCCACAGTCCCATCACTATGGCCCAGTGTCCTGCCACAATCCTCCACAGTCCCATCACTATGGTCCACTGTCCTGTCACAGTCCTCCACAGTCCCATCACTATGGCCCAGTGTCCTGCCACAGTCCTCCACAGTCCCATCACTATGGTCCACTGTCCTGTCACAGTCCTCCACAGTCCCATCACAATGGTCCAGTCTCCTGTCACAGTCCTCCACAGTCCCATCACAATGGTCCACTGTCCTGTGACAGTCCTCCACATTCCCAACTCTATTGTCTTATGTCCTGTCACACTCCTCCACAGTCCCATCACAGTTGTCCACTGTCCTGTCCTAGTCCTCCCCAGTCCCATCAAAATGGGCCACTGTCCTGTCACAGTCCTCCACAGTCCCATCACTATGGCCCACTGTCCTGTCACAGTCCACCACAGTCCCATCACAATGGTCCACTGTCTTGTCACAGTCCTCCACAGTCCCATCACAATGGTCCACTGTCCTGGCACAGTCCTCCACAGTCCCATCACAATCGTCCACTGTCCTGTCACAGTCCTCCACAGTCCCATCACAATGGTCCACTGTCCTGTCATTGTCCTCCACAGTCCTGTCTCAATGGTGCACTGTCCTGTCCCAGTCCTCCACAGTCCCATCACTATGGTCCGCTGTCCTATCACAGTCCTCCACAGTGCCATCACAGTGGTCCACTGTCCTATCTCAGTCCTCCAAAATCCCATCACAATGGTCCGCTGTCCTATCACAGTCGTCCACAGTCCCATCACAGTGGTCCACTGTCCTATCACAGTCCTCCCCAGTCCCATCACAGTGGTCCACTGTCCTCTAACAATCCTCCCCCCTACCATCACAGTGGTCCACTGTCCTATCACAGTCTTCCACAGTCCAATCACAATGGTCTGCTTTCCTATCAGTCCTCCACTGTCCCATCACAGTGGTCCACTGTCCTATCACAGTTTTCCACTGTCCCATAACAATGGTCCACTGTCCTGTCCCAGTCCTCCACAGTCCCATTACTATGGCCCACTGTCCTGTCACGGTCCTGCACAGTCACATCACTATGTTCCACTGTCCTGTCTCAGTCCTCCACAGTCCCATCACCATGGTCCACTGTCCTGTCACAGTTCTCAACAGTCCCATTACCATGGTCCACATTCGCATCACAATGGTCCACTGTCCTCTCACAGTCCTCCACAGTCCCATCACAATGGTCCACTGTCCTGTCCCAGTCCTCCACAGTCCCATCTTAATGGTCCACTGTCCTGTCACAGTTCTCCACGTTCGTATCACAATGATCCACTATTCTGTCACAATCCTCCACAGTCCCATCACAATGGTCCACTGCCCTGTCCCAGTCCTCCACAGTCCCATAACTATGTCCCACTTTCCTGTCACGGTTCTTCACAGTCCCATCACAATGGTCCAGTGACCTCTCACCGTCCTCCACAGTCCCATCACTATGGTCCACTGTCCTATCATAGTCCTCCACAGTCCCTTCATTATGGTCCACGTTCCAGTCACAGTCCTCCACCGTCCCATCACTATGGTCCACATTCCCAGCACAGTGATCCACTGTCCTCTCACAGTCCTACACAGTCCCATCACTATCGTCGACTGTCCTATCACAGTCCTCCACAGTCCCTTCACTATGGTCCACTGTCCTGTCACAGTCCTCCACAGTCCCATCGCTATGGTCCACTGTCTTATCCCAGTCCTCCACAGTCCCATCACAATGGTGCATTGTCCTGTCACACTGGTTCATAGCCCCATCACTATGGTCCACTGTCTCGTTCCAGTCCTCAACAGTCCCATCACAATGGTGCACTCTCCTGTCACAGTCCTCCACAGTCCCATCACGATGTTGCACTGTCCTGTCACAGTCCTCCACAGTCCCTTCACAATGGTCCTTTGTCCTGTCACAGTCCACCACAGTCCCATCACAATAGTCCACTGTCCTGTCACAGTCCACCACAGTCCCATCACAATGGTCCACTGTTCTCTCACAGTCCTCCACAGTCCCATCACAATGGTCCACTGTCATGTCACTGTCCTCCACAGTCTCATCAGAATGGTCCACTGTACTGTCCCAGTCCTCCACAGTCTCATCAAATGGTCCACTATCCTGTCACATTCCTCCACAGTCCCATCACAATGGTCCACTCGCCTATCCCTGTCCTCCAAGGTAGTCTCGCAATCGTCCACTGTCCTGTCACAGTCCTCCACAGTCCCATCACCATGGTCCACTGTCCTGTCACGGTCCTCCACAGTCCCTTCACAATCGTCCACTGTCCTATCACAGTCCTCCACAGTCCCATCACAATGGTCCACTGTCCTGTCACAGTCCTCCTCAGTCCAATCACAATGGTTCTCTGTCCTATCCCAGTCCTGCACAGTCCCATCACCATGGTCCACTGTCCTGTCACAGTCCTCCACAGTCCCATCACTATGGTCCACTGTCCTGTCTCAGTCCTCCACAGTCCCATCACAATGGTCCACTGTCCTATCCCAGTCCTCTAAGATCCCATCACAATGGTACACTTTCCTGTCACAGTCCTCCACAGTCCCATCACAATGGTCCTCTGTCCTATCCTAATCCTCCACAGTGCTATCACAATGGTCCACTGTCCTGTCATAGTCCTCCACAGTTCCATCACAATGGTCCACTCACCTGTCACAGTCCTCCACAGTCCCATCACAATGGTTCTGTCCTATCCCAGTCCTGCACAGTCCCATGACAATGGTCCACTGTCCTGTCACAGTCCTCCACAGTCCCATCACCATGGTCCACTGTCCTGTCACAGTCCTCCACAGTCCCATCACTATGGTCCACTGTCCTGTCACAGTCCTCCACAGTCCCATCACAATGGTCCACTATCCTATCCCAGTCCTCTAAGTTCCCATCACAATGGTCCACTTTCCTGTCACAGTCCTCCACAGTCCCATCACAATGGTCCTCTGTCCTATCCCAGTCCTCCACAGTGCTATCACAATGGTCCACTGTCCTGTCATTGTCCTCCACAGTCCCATCACAATGGTCCACTGTCCTATCCCAGTCCTCCGCAGTCTCATCACAATCTCCACTGTCCTGTCACAGTCCTCCATCGTCCCATCACAATGGTCCACTGTCCTGTCACAGTCCTCCACAGTCCCATCACAATGGTGCACTGTCCTGTCACAGTCCTCCACAGTCCAGTCACAATGGTCCACTGTCCTGTCCCAGTCCTCCCCAGTCCCATCACTATGGCCCATTGTCCTGTCACGGTCCTCCACAGTCTCATCACTATGTTCCACTGTCCTGTCACAGTCCTCCAGAGTCCCATCACCATGGTGAACTGCTCTGTCACAGTCCTCCACAGTACCATCACTATGGCCCACCATCACTATGATCCACATTCCCATCACAATGCTCCACTGTCCTCTCGCAGTCCTCCACAGTATCATCACAATTGTCCACTGTTCTGTCCCAGTCCTCCACAGTCCCATCACTATGGCCCACTGTCCTGTCACGGTCCTCCACAGTCCCATCACAATGGTCCACATTCCCATCACAATCGCCCACTGTCCTCTCACTGTCCACCACAGTCCCATCTCTATGGTCCACTCTCCTATCATAGTCCTTCACATTCCCATCACAATGGTCCACTGTCCTCTCACAGTCCTCCACAGTCCCATGACTATGGTCCACTGTCCTATCACAGTCCTCCACAGTCCCATTACTATGGTCCACTGTCCTGTCACAGTCCTCCACAGTCCGATCACTATGGTCCAGTGTCCTATCCCAGTCCTCCACAGTCCCATCACAATGGTCCACTCTCCTGCACTGTCCTCCACAGTCCCATCACAATGGTCCACTGTCCTGTCACAGTCCTCTACAGTCCCATCACAATGGTCCAGTGTCCTATCCCAGTCCTCCACATTCCCTTCACGATGGTCTACTGTCCTGTCCCAATCCTCCACAGTCCCATCACAATGGTCCACTGTCCTGTCACAGTCCTCCACAGTCCCATCACGATGGTCTACTGTCCTGTCACAATCCTCCACAGTCCTATCACAATGGTCCACTCTCCTGTCACTGTCCTCCACAGTCCCATCACAATGGTCCACTGTCCTCTCACAGTCCTCTACAGTCCCATCACAATGGTCCAGTGTCCTATCCCAGTCCTCCACAGTCCCATCACAATGGTCTACTGTCCTGTCCCAATCCTCCACAGTCCCATCACAATGGTCCACTGTCCTGTCACAGTCCTTCACAGTCCCATCACAATGGTCCCCTGTCCTGTCACAGTCCTCCACAATCCCATCAGAATTGTCCACAGTCCCATCACAATGGTCCACTGTCATGTCACAGTCTTCCACAGTCCCATCGCAATGGTCCAGTTTTCTATCACAGTCCTCCACAGTCCCTTCATGATGGTCTACTCTCCTGTCACAATCCTCCACAGTCCCATCACAATGGTCCACTCTCCTGTCAAAGTCCTCCACTGTCCCATCACCATGGTCCACTGTCCTGTCACAGTCCTCTACACTCCTATCACAATGGTCCACTGTCCTATTACAGTCCTCCAGTGTCCCATCACCATGTTCCAGTGTCTCAAGTCCATGCTACATTATGTCTTCACAATGGTCCATTTTTCTTTCTCTTTTGGGGGGGGGGTTCTTTTTGAGACAGGTTCTCCGTGTAACTTTGGCTGTCCTGGAACTTACTATGTAGTCCAGGCTGGACTTGAACTCACAGAGGTCCTCCTGCCTCTGCCTTCCAAGTGCTAGGATTAAAGGTATATGTCAGCATGCCCGGCTACAATGGTCCATTTTCATCCCAATGATTTACTGTCCCATCACAATGCTCCTCTCTCTCATTAGTATGGTTGACTGTTGCATCACAATATTCCCATCTTATAACAGTGTTCAGTTGCTGTATTTTATGGTCTATTGTCACATTAAGCTGTTGCAATATCTCATCATAATGGCCACCATCCTAACACGAACGCCCACTGTCTCAATACAGTATTTGAATATATCATAATATTTATTGTTTCAACACAAGATCCACTGTCCTATCGCAGTGCTCCATTGTTTCATCACAATGTTTTCTTGTCCCATTATAATGGTCCCATTTGGTAGCAATGCTTCATTGTTATATCATGTGATCCATTGTCCAATCACACTTCTGTACTGTCTCACAATAATGCTCCATTATTTCATCACGGGGTTTAGTGGTATACCATCAGAATTGTCCATTGTTTCATCACAAATGCTCCATTGTGGCATTCCAATGGTCCAATTTCTCATCACCATGCTCTACTTTCTCATTACAGTTCTCCATTGTTGTATCACAATGGTCCATTGTCCATCAGAATAGCTCTGTGTCTTATAGAATGCTCCATTTAAACATGAAAGTGGCTCACTCTTGTAGTAGCCTGTACTCTGAGAATTATGCAGTGCACCTGCGCAGAGCTTGCCCCTCATCAACCCTAACCTGCCCTAGGCAGGCGACCACACAAGCAGCTGAGTTGTGGACCTGGGCCAATCACAAGGTGACATGGTGACTGCACTAAGAGGAGGGTGGAATGCGAACAGTACTTAAACCCAAACCTTGACCCCAATAAACTAGTCCATGGCAGCTTTCCTTCTGCCTGCATTCACTCAACTTCCAGGGTCTGTGTCTTGACTCTGGGCCTCTCACCCCTTTTTGTTCACGATTGGACCATGAAATTCCCCGGCAGGCCCAGGGGATTGACAGCGCACTCTGGCACTTGGGAGGCAGAGGCAGGAGGATCTCTGTGAGTTCAAGGACAGCCTGAATGAGCTCCAGGCCAGCTAGGACTAAAAGGAGCATCTCAAAAAGACAAAAAAAATGGTTCACTCTGCTATTACAGTGTTCCGTTGTTGAACTACAATGGTCCAATTTCCCTTCATAGTGTTCCATAGACTCATCACGGTGTTCCGTTATTGCATCAAAATGGTCAATTTTCCTATCACAATGCTCTGATAGCTCACCAGAATAGACTGCTGTCACATCACACTGCTCACCTATCTCGTGACAGTGCTCCATTGGAGCATCACAGTAGTTCAAATTCCCATCACAATGCTACACTGTCTCAATACCATAAAAATGCTCCCCCATCTCACAATGCTCCAATTTTGCATCTAAATAGTCCATTGTCCTATCATAGTCCTTCAATATCTCATCACAATGGTGGACTAATTATCCTATAACAATGTTCAACTGTCTCTTCAAAATCCTCCATTGTTTTATTGTGATGGCATCTGAACATGATGCTGCATTGTTGTATAACATGAGTCCACTGTATCATCTCAATTTTTTTATCAAAATGCTCTATTTTTGCAACACAATTGTCCACTGTCCCATCACAATGCTCCCATATTTCAAAACAGTGCTCCATTGTTGCATCACAGTTGTCCAGTGTCACATGGTCAACTGTCTCAAATCAATGGCCCACTCTCTATGGTCCATTGTCTCATTAGAATGTTCCAATATCTCAGAGAATGCTTGACTTTTGCATTACATTTCTCCTCTGTCATATCCCAGTACTCCATTGTTGAATCACAATGGTCCAATTTCCAGTAATAATAATAATAATAATAATAATAATAATAATACATCATAATGCTCAATTCTTGCATCAAAATCATCCCCTGTCTTACCACAACGTTCCACTCACTCATCAGAAAAGTCCACTCACTGTCCCATCACAATGCTTCCATTCCTCATAAAAGTGCTTCATTGTTAGATCAAGGTGGTTTGCTGTTACACCAAAATGCTTTGCTCTTTCACCTCAATGCTCTGTTGTTGCATGACAATAGTCCACTGTATCACCACAATGCCACTGTCAATGCTCCCTTGCTGTATCACTGTGGTTCAGTGTCACATCCATACACTCCACACTCTCATCATAATACCCTATGGTCTCACCCCAAGGCTGCATAGTTACATCACAATGGTCCAACTTCCTATCAAAATGCTAGTCTCTGGCTGGAGAGATGGCCTAATGGTTAAGAGCGCTGACCACTCTTGCAGAGGACCCGGGTTCGATCCCCAGCACCCACATGGCGGCCTAGAGCCATCCGAAACTCCAATTCCAGGAGAACTCCAGTTCCCTCCGCGGCATAGCACGACACGGGTGCACAGACTTGCATGCAGACAGTACATTCATACACATACAGAAATAAATTAAATAAATAAAAAAAAATTTAGAAAAAACAAAATGCTAGTCTCACCATGATGGCCTGTTGTTGTGACGAAATGATTCTTTGTCCTATCACAATGCTCTACTCACTCATCACAATGGTCCACTGTCCTATCACAATGCTTCTGTGTCTGGTAACAGTGCTTTTACTGTTGCATCTGAATTTTCCACTGTCACATCAAAATTATGCAGTCTTACCACTATGCTCCATTGTTGAATCACTGTGGTCTACTGTTCCATTACAACATTCCCTGGTATTACCTTAGTTCTTCACTGTTGCACTACAGTTGTCCGATTTCCAATCACAATGCTCTATACTCCCATTATGATAGC
Organism: Rhizomys pruinosus; assembly: GCA_009823505.1. Classification (NCBI taxonomy): domain Eukaryota; kingdom Metazoa; phylum Chordata; class Mammalia; order Rodentia; family Spalacidae; genus Rhizomys; species Rhizomys pruinosus. Next base: position 445,714 of record VZQC01006972.1, read on the forward strand.
CCCTTCACAGTGCTCTCCTGTCTCAGCACAATGTTCAAATATTGCATCCAAACAAATCATTGTCTCATCACAATTCTCTATTATTACATTACAACAGCTCACTGTCCCATAATAATGCTCTCCTGTCTCAGCACAATGCTCCTTTTTTGCATCATTGTGGTCCACCAATCACAATTCTCCTTGTCTCATCTCAGGATTCCATTATTGGATCACATGATCCACTGTCCAATCACAATGCTCCACTATCTCATCACAATGGTCTAATGTCCCAATACAATGTTCCACTCTTATAACACGCTCCATTGTTACATCTCAGTGGTTCACCATGTAATCACAATGTTCTATTTTTACATCACAAATAGTGCTCTGTCCCATCACAATATTCACCCATCTCATCACAATGCTCCATTGTTGCATAACAGTCTTATAATTCCCATCACGGTCCTCACCTGTATCATCAGAATGCTCCATTTTTTTTTTTTTTTTTTTCTTTTTGAGACAGGGTCTCCCTTTAGCCCCAGCTGTCCTGGAACTCACATTGTAGACTAGGCTGGCCTTGAACTCACAAAGATCCGCCTGCCTCTGCCTCCCAAGTGCTAGGATTAAAGGCGTGTGCCACCACACCCAGCACAATGCTCCATTTTTTAATCACAATAGTCCACTTTCCTATCACAATACTCCAATCTCGTATTACAGTTGTCCATTGTCTCAGTACATGCTTCCTGGCTCATAACAATGCTCCATTGTTGTATCACAATGGTCCACTGTCATATCAAAATTATTGCCTGTCTCATTAGAATATTTCATAATTGAACCACAATTGTCCAACCCATCAAAATGACCCATTGTTACATAGCAATGATCCACTGGTCCATCATAACACTCCACTATCTCATGAAAATGCTCCAATTTTCAGCCAAATGGTCAACTCTCCCATCGAAATGCTTCACTCTTTTATCACATGCTCCATTGGTGCATCACAATGGTCCTGTGTCCTATCATAATGGTCTAATATCTCAGCACAATGCTTCACAATGCTCCATTGTTACACCCCAATGGTCCATCTAAGCACAATGCTCCATTGTTTCATCACTGTGGTCTACTTTCCTATCACAATACTCTAATGTCTCAACATGATAATCCACTGCTGCATCCAAGTTTTCTACTTTTCTGTCACAATAGTCCAATATCACATGAAAATTCTTCACCTTCTCATCACACCGCTCCACTGATATGTCACATGGTCCAAAGTCCAATCACAGTGCTCCATTGTCTCAAGTCAGTGCTCTATTGTATCATCACAATTTCTCATCACAGTGCTCTACTCTCTCATCACAGTGCTTTATTGTTCTATCACAGTGGTTGATTGCCCCATCAGAATTTTCCAGTGTCTCATAGAATGCATCATTTTGCCATCAAAATAATCCACTCTCCTATTCCAGTTCTCCATTGCTTCATCACAATGAGCAATTTCTCCAAATAATTCACTGTCTCATCATAATTCTCCATCGTTGCATCAAAATGATTCAGTGTTCTATCACAATGCTTATTAACTCATATTATCCCATCATAATGCTTCTGTCTTATAACACTGCAGTAAAGTGTCCTCTACTTACACGTTGCACTGTGTCATCACAATGCTTCATTATTGCATCACAATGGCCCACAGTCCTATCACAGTGCTCCACTGTTGCATCACAATTGTGCACTACCTCATCACAATCAAGCACTGTGTCATCACAGTGCTCTATTGTTGCATTACAATGTTCTCTCATTAAAATTATGCAGTGGTGCATCACAGTGGTCCAGTACCATCACAATGCTCCCTAGTCTATTCACAATGCTTCATTGTTGCATCACAGTGGTCCACTGTCCAATCACAGTGCTACAGAGTCTCATGATAGTGGTCCTGAATCTCTTCACAATACTTTCATGTCTCATCACAATGCTCCATTGTTGCATCACAGCGGTCTTTTTACAAAGCTCCACTGTTACATCATAATAGTCCATAATGCTCCTGTCTCATGCTCTCTTGTTGCATCTCAATCATCCATTATTCTATCATTATGTTCTATTTGTATATCACAATGTTGCCCTGACCCATCACACTGCTCATCTATCTCATAGCAATGCTCAATTGATGAATCACAGTGGTTCAAATTCCAATCACAATGTTCCAGTGTCTAATCCCAATGCCCAATTCTTATATCACCAGAGGTCCATTGTCCTATCATAGTGCTCCAATGACTCTTCACAATTCTCTATTTTTGCATCACAGTGCTCCAGCCTTTCATCACAATGCTCCATTTTTGCATCACAATGCTTTATTGTTACATTCCAATGGTTCATCTAAATGCTCCTATCTTGGCAAAAAGTCCCAATGTTTCATCACTGTGATTCATTGTCCCATCACAATGCTCCCCCTCTCATCACAATTTTTATATTTTTATATTTATCACATTGTTATATTTTAATGGTCCACTGTCCTATCACAATGATCAAATGTCTTATCATAAGAGTCCACTATTCTGTCACAGTCCTCCATTGTCTCTCATGTTCCATGGTTGAATCACAACCTTCCACTGTCCTAACACAATGCTGTATTGTTGTATGACAGTGATCTACAGTTCCATTTCAGTGCTCAATTGAGTAATCACAATGCTCCTTGGTTGTATTATAATGCTTTACTCTTTCATCACAGTGCTTTCCTTTCTCATAACAATTCTCCATTGTTGCTTCACAGTGGTCTAGTGTCACATCTAAATGCTCCACACTCTTTCACAATGCTCCATTGTTGCATCAAAATAGCCCATCATCCTATTTATAACAATGATTTATTGTTTAATCAAAATGATCTATTGTCCTATAACAATGGTCTTTCATTCGGGAAAAATGTCTCATCACAACAGTGTTCCTTAACAATGGTTCATTGTTGCATTACATGGTCCACTGTCCAATCACAATGCTCCATTGTCTCATCACAATTGTCCATTGTTGCAGCACAGTGGTCCATTCATCTCAGTTCTCTCCTCTCTCATGTCAGTACTTCATTGTTACATCACAATGGTTCATTGTCCCATCAGAATGCTCCAGTGTTTCACAGAATGCTTCATTTTTGCATCACAGTGGTCTACTGTCACATCAAAATGCTCCATGCTGTCATCACAATGGTTCAATTTCCCCTCAAAGTGTTCTACTGTCTCATCAAAATGGTCCAATGTCCCATTATAAACATCCAGTGTCTCATTACAGAGCTCCATTGCTGCACCCCAATGATCCACTCTTATTGATGCTCTATTCTTACATCACAGTGGTGCTTTGTCCCATTACTATGCTCATGTGTCTCATGACAGTGCTCCAGTGATGCATCACAGTTGTTCAAATTCTGATCAAAATGCTCCATTATCTAAACACATCGTTCCATTTATATCACAATGGTCTACTGTTTCATGATAATGCTGCACTGTCTTATCACAATGTTCCATTTTTGCATCCCAATGATTCACTGTCTTATCAAAATGCTGCATTGTTAAATCACAGTGGTCCACTGTTCCACCAAAGTGCTCCCTTTTCTTATCACAATGTTCCAATAATGTATCACAGGAGTTTGCTGTCCCTTTAGAGTGGTCCCTTTTCTTATCACAATGCTGCATTGTAACACGTGAATTATCCACTGTCCTAGAAATACACTCCACTGTCTCATCATATGCTCTATTGTTGCATTACCCATTTCCACTCTCTATCACAGTGTTGCATTGTTTGATGACTATGGTCCACATTTCTTCAGAATGTACAATTGTTGCACTACAATGGCCACTGTCCCAATACAGAATTTCCCTGTCTTATGATTGCTCAATTGACATGTCAATATGGCCCATTGCCACATCCAAACACTGCACTGTCTCATCACAATGCTCCATTTTTTGCATCAAAATTGCCCACTGTCCTATCATATTACTCCTGTATTATGATAATTCAGAAAACATTTGTTTCAGAACAGTACTTTATTGTTTCATCACAGTGGTCCACTGTTCTATCACACTGCTTCATTGTTATGTCAGAATATTCTCCTCTCACATCACAATGCTCCTCCTCTACTAACAATGATTTATTGTTGCCTCACATGGGCCATTGTCAGATCACCATGCTATGCTGTCTCATCAGAATCCTCTACTATTGCATCATAGTGATGCACTGTTCAATCATAATGGTCCATTTTTGTTGCAATGCTACACTTTTCAACTGTGGCCCACTATCCATCACAATGATACAGTGTCTCATCTCAATGCTTTATTGTTGTATCACAGTGGTCCATGTCCCACCAGAATGCTCAGTGTCTCATAGAATACTCCATTTTGCATGATAATTGTCCACTTTCTTAACACAGTGCTCCATTGTTGTATCATGGTGGTATAATTTCCCTTCACAATGCTCCACAGGCTCATTACGCCAAATGATCAACTGTCCTATCACAGTGCTCCATGATGCCAACACAATGATCCAATGTTGGATATCAATGCTCCATTTTTGCATCAAATTAGTCCACTGTCAAATCAAAATTCTCCAGTGTCTCATCAGAATCCTCCATTTTGCATCCCAATGGCCCACCTTCCTATCAACTTGTCCACTATGTCACCATGGTGCTCCATTTTTGCGTCACAATGCTCCTCCATGTCATTACAGTACTCTGTTGTTGTATTACACTGATCCATTGTACCATTACAATGCTTTATGTCAAATGATAGTGCTCCAGTTATCTGACAGACAGTTGCATCACATGGTCATTTCTCCCATCACAAAGCTCCATACTCTCATCACAATGGTCTATTGTCACATCATAATGTTGCACTGTCTCATCAGAATGTTCCATTGTTGAATCACAATGGTCCACTGCTCCATCATTACATAGCAATGATTCACAGTCCTATCAAAATACTTTACTATCTCACATGACAGTGCTCTATTGTTGCAGCCCAATGGTCTATGCCCTATTATAATGCTACATTGTGTATTTTCAGTGGTTCACTGCCACATCAAAACACTTTGTTTCATCACAGTGCTGCAATGTCTGATTGCATCTTCATTGTTGCATTCCAATGGTCCACTGTCCCATCACAATGCTCCCCTAACTCATGACAGTGCTCCACTGTTACATCATTTTGCACTTTCACATCAAAATGCCACACTGTATCATAATGCTCCATCATTGTACCACAGTGGCCCACTGTTCTGTCATAATGCTCAACTGTTGCATAATAATGGTCCTCTGTTCAAACACAATCAAACACTGTTATTGCAATGCTCCATTGTTGCATCAAAATGGTCATTATGCTATTACAATGCTCCCTATTCTCCTCACATTGCTACATTGTTGCATCACAGTGCTCTACTTTCCAATCACAATGCTCACTGTCTTTCACAATCCTCTCTAGTCTTGTCACAATGTTCAAATATTGCATGAAAATGGACCATTGTCCTATAACGATGTCCCCATTTAGAAATTTTTTTATTTATTTTTGTATGTGTATGAATATACTGTCTGCATGCAGGTTTGTGCACCTGTGTCATGCAATGCCAGGGAGGTCAGAAGAGGATGTCGGATTCCTCTGGAACTGGAGTTAAAGACGGCTCTCAGCTGCCATGTGGGTGCTGGGGATCAAACCCGGGTTCTCTGCAAGAGCGGTCGGCACTCTTAACCAGTAAGCCATCTGTCCAGCCCCAACAATGTCCCCATTTTTATGTCACAATGGTTCACTGTCCCAACACAATGCTCCATCATCTGAGCAGAATACTTCATGTTGCATCACTCTGGCCCAGGTCCAAACTATCATTACAAAATTCCTGTCTCATTTCAGTGCTCTGTTGTTGCATCACAATGGTTCACTGTCCTATCACAATGTTCCATTATTACATTCAAGTGATAGTCTGTTTTATGGCAGTGTTCATCTGTCTCATCAAAGTGCTCCATTATTGCATCAAAGTTGCTCAGATTTCCATCATAATGCTTCCCAGTCTCATCTCAATGTTCCATTTTTTGCATTACAAGTCTCCATTGTTACACCATAATGGTCCACTCTCCCATCTCAATGCTTGCTTTTCTCATCCCAGTGCTCCATTTTTGCATCTAAAAGATCCCCTGTCCTATCACAATGCTCCATTCACTCATCAAATGGCCCCCTGTAACATCACAATGCCCCTCTGTCTCATAATGATGTTCCATTTCTTTGGTCTTTTTGAGACAGGGTCTCCCTGAGGCCCCAGATGGCCCAGAACTCACTGTTCCAGGCCTTGTTTTCATAGAGACATACCTGCCTTTGCCTCCTGAGTGCTGAGATTAAAGGTATGCACCACCATACCTGGCAACAATGCTCCATTTTTTCACCATGGTATTTCGCTGTCCAATCAAAATGCTATAATGTCCTATTGCAAAGCTCCATTGTTGCATTATGATGGGTCATCATTTTATTACAGTGTATGATCGTTGTATGACAGTGGTCCACTGTCCCATCACAATCATTCACTTTGTCATCACAATGCTTCACTGCATATCAAAATCCCACCAGGTCTCAGTTCAATGCTCCATTTTTTTTTGCATCACACTGATCCATTATACCAAGTAGTGGTCCCCAGTTTCATCACCATGCTTCATTATTGTATGACAGCAGCCCACTCTCCCATCAAAATGCTCCACCCTTTCATAAAAATGGTCCACTGTCCTTTCACAATGATGCACTTTCTCATCACAGTGTATAACTGTACCATTACAGTGTCTCAGTTTCTTCACAATGCTCCATTGTTGCATCAGAATGACCCATGTATCCTATCAAAATTCACAATTATTGCAAACAGTTTTCCCCTGTCCCATCTCAGTGCTCCATTTTCTCATCATAATGCTCCATTTTGGGGAGGGGAACAATAAGAGACAGGCATTATCAAGGGTGAAATGGGATACGTTAACTGTGGAGGGAGGAGGTAGGGTTAGACAGGGAGAGACAAATAATGCTTAGCTGGTGTGAAAAACCAGAAGGAAATATATTAGTTCAAAAGCTTACTGAAAAATTACACATATAATAACTCTACATGCATCCATGTGTGTAGCTGAAGGCTGTATAACGAGATACATCGCCATACAGGAGAAACCTCCCTTTGAATTGTTGGCTAAGGGTAGTCAAAGAAACTCCCCAAATTACACAAGGTATTACTACAGTCCTTGATTGCCTCCCAGAACTTGAAGAGAAGACTGTTGCTGGAGAAAGGAAATATGTTAGACACAGGACTTGGAGAAATGGAGCTGGCACTGACCTGGATGCCATCTCCCTGAAGGCTAGCTCTTACAGCTTTGGAGGACACTATGCAAACTGCTAAGGGAGAACATCCATCAATGGTCCAACCCCAGCTTTAAGTCCTAATAACCACAACAACGACCAGGACAGAAAACTACATTGGGGCAGTAGTGGCACTTTTATCTTGGGGGTAATCAACAGCTACCTAATTGAATTTCAAGCTCACTCAATGTGAGGGAACTCACGTGTGGTACTGTAAACACAGGCAAATACACATGGCTAGAGAGAGCATAGAGAAAACCTGAAGGTGGTCACATCCCTAGACAAATGAAATTTCTTACTACATGCTAAATATGGATCTTTATATTTACAGACAAATATGCCAATAGAACTAAATGGTTCTTTTGCAACAGATGGAGACTGTTACAGAGCTCTAAAACTGGTTATATACAGAGAATAACTGTTGGTGAGATGGCCAACCCTAAGTGACAAATCTACGATGGAACCTCTACATATAAGGCTCATGTAGCATAGTGGAAGAAGGGGTAGAGAAAATACCAATGCATCTCTCAACTGTCATCAATGAAGCTCCTTTTCACAACAGAGGGCAATGAACACAAAAGGCCACAAATGGCCAAAGCATAGAGAATAAGTCTGTAGTCCTTGGACAGGACTTGTATATTAAACTTCATCCACCCAAGGCTCATGGACCATTGTGGAAGAGGGAGTGGGAAGATTCTAAGAGCCAGAGAAGGTGGTGCATGACCATATGGAAATGGAGTTTTACAGACTCCTGGAACTTTGTTCATATGAATCTATAGCAATGATGGCAGCATGCACAAGACCCATGTAAATTCTAGCAAACAAAAACCTAGCATAGAACTGGGGAAATGGGCAGCAGGCCTCAATCTTAGCTGAAGAACTATTGCCAGTTGATTACTGTTGTGTGAGGCAGAGCTGATCTTTATTAAGCAAGTGACTAGACCCCAGTTGATTAATTTGCACTGAGGGATGTCTGGGTACACTTATTTGACTTGATAGGCCTTAACATAAATGACAGAACTCCCACAACACCAAGCCCTACAAACAACTTAGAGAAACTGGCTGGCAGGAAGCAGAGTGAGCACAGTGCTCAGCAGGGTACCAAGTGGGTTGTTACCTACATGGTTTTTGGAGAACCTTCAGAACAGAAAGGGAAGATTGAGTTAGACTTCCTATATATAACCAAAATTGAAAGCCTGAACCTAGACAAGTCAACACTCTATAAACAAGAAGAAAACAGTGAAGGCATCTGAAGTAAGCAAGCAAAGCAAGCCTTCAACACAGTGAAGAAACATTTGAGATTCATGTCAGAATACAAAACAACAACAACAACAACAAACCCCACAAACCCACATGCCAAAAACACAATGAAAGGTCCACATGGGAAAAGCACAGAATAATTCCACACCAAACTCTACCAACCCTATAGAAGATTCCTACAATGAGATCTCCCTAGAGGTAACCCAGGCCTCAGATCTTAGAAGAACAATCATAGACATATTCAAAGAAATCAAACAATATAAAGAACAAGTCAGAGAACTAAGGCAAGAGAATGAAAAACTCAAGAAGGAGCTAGAGGGAGAGAATGACAAACTTGGGAAAGAACTAAAAGGAGAGAATGACAAACTCCAGAAAGAACTAGAGGGAGAGAATGACAAACTCCAGAAGGAAGTGGAAACACTGAAAAGATCCCACGCTGAAATAAAAAAGGAAACTAACCAGTGAAACAAGGAGCTACAGGAAGAGATTGAGAAGCTCCAAAAGGAAGTGGAAATACTAAAGAAATCAGGATGAAATGAAAAAGGGAAGCAAAAACTCATCTAATCAAGAGGAAAGGATGGGAAAAAGCCTCAGAAATAGAATGGAGGAAGCAGAAAAAAGAATATCAGTCCTGGAAGATAACACAGAACAACTAAAAACCTCAAGTAAAACTTATAAAAATTTAAAAATACACAAGAATGAAACAACCAGGAAATGTAGGACACTATGAGAAGATCAAATGTCCACATGATAGGGATAGAGGAAGGAGAAGAATCACAAGAGAATGGTATTGATTAGGTCTTCAACAGAATAATAGATGCAAATTTCCCCAAACTAATAAAAGACAAACCCATACAAATACAAGAAGCACACAGAACTCTAAATAGACAAGATTCAAAAAGAAACTCCCCATGCCATACCATAGTTAAAACACTAGACGCCCAAAACAAAGAGAAAATTCTGAAAGCCACAAGAGAAAAGCAACAAGTTACATATGAGGGGAAACCCATCAGAATTACAGCTGTCTTTTCAGGGCAAATTATGAAAGCAAGAAGAACGTGAACCAAAGTATTTCCAGGGCTAAACGACTATACATGCCAACCCAGGTTACTATACCCAGGAAAAATGTCAATTATAGTTGAAGGAGAAAGACAAATCTTCCATGACATAAACAAAATGATAGAATACATGTCCGGAAAACCAACCCTTCAGAGAATACTTGAAGCAATTCAAAGGACAGAGGAGAGGAGCAAGTATCCCCAGGCACCTAAAAAGAGAAGTTAATAAAAGCATAACTGCAGAAGGGGGCTGGAGAGATAGCCTAGCGCTTAAGAGTGCCGACTGCTCTTGCAGAGGACCTGGGTTCGATCCACAGCACCCACCTGGCGGCTGAGAACCATCTGTAGCTCCAATTCCAGGAGAGCCCCAGTTCCAGGGGAATCCAATGCCCTCTTCTGACCTCCGTGGCATTGCATGACATGGGTGCACAAACCTACATGCAGACAGTACAATCATACACATACAAAAATAAATAAAAAAATTTTTAAATGCAAATGGATAATAAAGTGAAAAGAAGCAACACACATATTTCAATTATAACCTTAAATATTAATGGGCTAAACTCCCCAATCAAAATACATAGGCTGAGAGAATGGATTTGTTCCCAAAAAGCAAGCAGGAGTTGCTATTTTAATATCAGACAAAATATATTTTCAAAGTAAAAGTAATCAGAAGGACAAAGAAGGTCATTACATCTTTATCAAAGGAACAATTAACCATGAAGATTTCAAATTCATTAATATATATGCACCAAACTCTGGTGCACTGAACTTTATAAAGACAATTCTCCAGGACCACAAGGCACAGATTAGCCCCAGTACACTCATAGTAGGGGACTTCAATACCCCACTGAGCCCTTTAGACAGGTCAACAGGACAAAGAATAAACAGAGAGACATCTGAGAATGATACAATACACCAAATGGACCTCACAGACATCTATTGAATATTCCACCCAAATACCAGAGAACACACTTTCTACTCAGCACTCCACAGAATATTCTTCAAAAATCGATCACATACTGGGACACAAAAAACCTCAACAAATATAAAAATATTGAAATAATTTCATGCATTCTATCAGATCACAGTGCAATAAAGCTCAATATCAACACCAGGATAAGCCATACTATCTACAAGAACACATAGAGACTAAACAACACACTCCTGAATAATGAATGGGTCAAGGAAGAAATAAAGAAAGAAATAAAAGCATTCCTGGAACTAAGTGACAATGACAATACAACACAACAAAACCTATGGGATACTTTAAAAGCAGTGCTAAGAGGGAAGTTTATAGCCTGGGGTGCCTACATTAAAAAAAGAAAGAAAGAAAAAGCACAAATAAATGACCTAACACGGCAGCTAAAAACACTTGAGAGATAACAACAATTGAACCCTAAACACAACAGACAGGAAGAAATAACAAAAATCAGAGCAGAAATTAATGAAATAGAAACAAAGAAAACAATACAAAAAAATCAATGAATCCAAAAGTTGGTTCTTTGAAAGAATAAACAAGATAGACAGACCTCTAGTCCAAATCAATAGAATTTGCGATGAAAGAGGGACTATCACAACAGAGAACAAAAAGATCCAGACAATCATATGAAAATACTTCAAAAACCTATACTCTACTAAGTTTGAAAACCTAAGAGAGCCAGGCATGGTGGCACATGCCTTTATTCCTAGCACTCAGGAGGCAGAGGCAGGTGGATCTTTGTGAGTTCAAGGCTAGCCTGGTCTACAGAGTCAGTTCCAGGCCACCTGGGGCTACAGAGACCCTGTCTCTAAAGACAAAAATAAATAAATAAATAAATAAATAAATAAAATCTAAGAGAAATGGATGAATATCTGAAATCCTGGGAATCACCAAAGCTTAACCAAGAAGAGATTGAGAGCTTAAACAGACCCATAATATAGGAAGAAATTGAAAATGTAATAAGAAACCTCCCAACTAAAACATGCCCAGGCCCAGATGGTTTCGTGGCAGAATTTTATAAAACATTTAAATAAGACTTATGACCATTATTACTCAAACTGTTCAGAATGATACAAGCAGAGGGAAATCTCCCAAATTCCTTCTATGAAGCCAGCATCACACTAATAACAAAACCAGGCAAAGATACAACTAAAAAAGAGAACTATAGACTCATCTCATTAATGAATACAGATGCAAAAATTCTCAACAAATACTTGCAAACCTCATATAGACCCACATCAAGAAGATCATTGTGCTGGATAGCTTTAGTGTCAACTTGACACACCTGGGTTGAGGGAGCCTCAATTGGGGAATTCGCTCCATTGGATTGGCCTGTGGCCACATCTGTGGAGTATTGTCTTGATTGTCAGGCAATGTGGGAGGACCCAGCCCACAATGAGAAGTGCCACCCTGGGCAGGTTGTTGTGTACCATATAAGAAGGCAGGCTGGGCATGAGCCAGGGGAGCAAGCCAGTGGACAGCATTCCTCCATGGCCTGTGCTTCAGCTCCTGCCTCCAGGTTCCTGCCCTGAGTTCCTGCCTTGTGCTCCCTGAGTGGTGAACTGTGAACCAGGAGATGTAAGCTGAATAAACTCTTTCCTCTCCAAGTTGGTGTCTGTCAGAGTGTTTTGTCACAGCAATGGAAGACAAACTACAACAGAAATTGATACCAGAAGTGGGGTGTTGCTGTGACAGACCTGACCTTGGTGTTTTGGGGAAGGATTGTGGAGGCATTTGGAACTTTGGGCTGGGAAGATCATTGAATGCCTAAAGATTATTGCTGTGGAGCTTGGAGCAGTTTTGCTGAAGGAGTTGTAGAAGATGGAGGCCTGGCTTGTGAAGTTTCTAGTTTCAAAGGAGAGCAGAGATCATCAGGACTGTGTAATCTGTGGGTTCTGGTCAGCTGGGGCTGAAGAATCAGCTGTAAGTAACAAGAGACCAGAACCTGAAGTGAAACTTTTGTGGTACTGGGGCAATTGATGCTGGTTAGCTGGGGCTGAAAAATCAGCTGTAAGTAACAAGAGACCAGCATCACTGAGGTGAAATCTTCTGGGGAGAATATCTTCAAGGTCAGCACACAGAAGCTGTGACCCAGAAAGGGCCTGAGCCTCCATCTCGAGCCAGAAGCCGGACTTGGTAACGTGTAAGAGTCTCCTATATGGTTCCGGTGTTGAAATTTGAGGGGGTCACAGAGAGCAGCCGAGGCTTGGCACTGTGAGAGGTCAGGAAAGACCATTGGTGGAAGTGCACCTCGGTTGCTGTGAAGACCCCAGGATTGCAGGGGTCATGGAGAGAAGCTGAGGCTTTGCACCAGGAGAGGTCAGAAGAGACCATTGGTGAAGGTGCTGCCTCAGTTTCAGTAGCGACCCCAGCTTTTTGGAGATGCCGGTACCCTGGGACGACCACCAAGAGCAGCGGTAGGTGTAGAATGGAGTCGGCCTGGGCCTGCGAGATGAGTGTGCCACGGACGGCAGAGTCGGAGAGGGGGAGCTGCCGAGACCCTTTGGAGCCCAGAAGATCGTGAGTGAATCCCAGGTGTCCAGCCTTGAGCTACTTTGCTGGACTTAGGTTTTGTTTGAGAGTGCCTGATTCTTCCCTTTGAAATAAGACAGTACTTGTTTTGGATTTTACAGCAGCCCACAGTTAAGAGACTTTTAACGGACTGTGAACTTTTAAGTGTTTGGACATTTTAAGGACTGTGAGGCTTTTGAGGTTGTACTGTCTTAGGTTGTGATTCATGTTAACATCATATTTTGGGGATAAGAACTGGAAAGGTGGTGGTTTAATAGTGATGTGTTTTGTGTGTCAAGTTGACAAGGGGTCAATTGTGCTGGATAGCTTTAGTGTCAACTTGACACACCTGGGTTGAGGGAGCCTCAATTGGGGAATTTGCTCCATTGGATTGGCCTGTGGCCACATCTGTGGTGTATTGTCTTGATTGTTGAGCAGTGACAGTATAAGAAGGCAGGCTGGGCATGAGCCAGAGAGCAAGCGAGGAGCAAGCCAGTGGACAGCATTCCTCCATGGCCTGTGCTTCAGCTCCTGCCTCCAGGTTCCTGTCCTAAGTTCCTGCCTTGTGCTCCCTGAGTGGTGAACTGTGAACCAGGAGATGTAAGCTGAATAAACTCTTTCCTCCCCAAGTTGGTGTCTGTCAGAGTTTTTTGTCACAGCAATGGAAGACAAACTACAACAATCATCATCCATCATGACCAAGATGGATTCATACCAGAGATGCAGGGATGGTTCAACATATAAAAATCAATAAATATCATAAAACACAAATGGACTGAAAGACAAAAGCCACACGATCATCTCAATTGATGCAGATAAAGCCTTTGACAAAATCCAGCATCCCTTCATTCTTTTCTTTTTAATTTAATTTATTTTTTATGTGTATGAGTGTACTGTCTGCATGTAGGTTGGTGCACCTGTGTCGTGCAATGCCGCGGAGGTCAGAAGAGGGTGTCGGATTCCCCTGGAACTGGAGTTACAGACGGTTTTCAGCGCCATGTGCATGTGGGGATCAAACCCGGGTCCTCTGCAAGAGCAGTTGGCCCTCTTAACCGCTAGGCCATCTCTCTTGCCCCCACTTCATTCTTAAAGTCCTAGAGGGAACTGGACTGGAGGGATCATTCCTCAATGTAATCAAAGCCATATACTAGAAATTCACAGCCAACACCATCCTAATGGAGAAGAGACAGAAGCATTCCCCTTAAAGGTAGGAACTTTGCAAGTCTGCCCCTGTGACCACTCCTCTTCAATATAATGCTTGAAACACTTGCTAGTGCAATAAGGCAATGAAAAGAAATTAAAGGAGTACTAATTGGAAAAGAAGAACTCAAGCTATCCCTTTTTGCAGATGCTATGATAGTTTACCTAAGGTATGCTAAAACACCACCTGAAAACTCCTAGAAACAATTGAGAGTTTCAGTAAGGTGGCAGGATACAAAATTAACCTAGAAAAATCAGTAGCCTTTCTTTACACCAACAACTAGCAACTGAAAAAGGAATACAAGACCTTCCTACTCACGATAACCTCAAAAACAATAAAATACCTAGGAACAAACCTATCCAAAGGCACCAAAGATCTCTACAACAAAAAATTTCAAATCCCTGAATAAGGAAATTGAAGAAGACATCAGAAAATGGAAAGACCTCCCATGTTCATGGATTAGAAAAATTAATATAATAAAAATGTCCATTCTATCCAAATTAATATACAGATTCAATGAAATCCCAATTAAAATCCCCCAAGAGTTTCTTAACAGGCTTGGAAAAAAATCCTTAATTTCATATGGAAGAACAAAAGACCCCAAATAGCTAAAGTAACCTTGAGCAAAAAGAACAATACAGGGGGGATCTCTATACCTGACTTCAAACTATACTACAGGGCTATAGTCATAAAAACAGCTTTGTACTGGCACAAAAACAGACCTGTAGATCAACTGAACAAAACTGAAGATCCAAACTTGAGCACATACAATTTCAGCCACCTCATATTTGACGAGGGGGCCAAGAAGTCACAATGGAAGAAAGACAGCATCCTCAGCAAGTGGTGTTGGCAAAAGTGGATCACAACTTGTAGAAGAATAAAATTAAACCCCTCCCTCTTGCCCTGTACAAAAATCAACTCCAAATTCATCAAAGACCTCAATGTGAAACCCAAAACTCTGAAGGTGGTAGAAGAAAAAGTTGGCAGCTGCCTACAAGACATAGGCATAAGAAAAGACTTTGTAAATCAGACATAAGATGTGCAAGAATTAAGGTCAACAATTGACAAGTGGGACTTCATTAAACTCAAAAGCTTCTGTACAGAGAAAGAAACAATCTGGGCAGTGAAGAGCAAACCCACAGAGTGGGAGGAAACCTTCACTACTGATACATCTGTCGCAGCATTACTTCCAGAATATATAAACTACTCAAACAACAAAGAAGAAAGTAAACAAATGACTCACTCAAAAGATGGAGTAAGGAGCTGAACAGAGACTTCATAACTGAGGAATTAGAAATGGCTGAGAAACATCTTAAGTGTTCAACATCACTAATAATTAAAGATATATAAATTCAAACCACTTTAAGATATCATCTCACTCTGATAAGACTGGCTAAGATCAAGAAAACAAATGATACCAAATGCTGGAGAGGTTGTGGGGAAAGGGGAACACTCATCCACTGCAGGTGAGAATGTAAACTCATACAACCACTATGGAAAGCAGTGTGGGGAACCCTTCAAAGACTCAAAATGAGCTTACCACCTGACCCAGGCATACCATTCTGAGTATACACCCACAAAACTTATCCTACCACAGAGATACATGCACAGCCATGTTTATTGCAGCTCTCTTCACAAATGGAACTAGAAGATATTATGTTAAGTGAAGTAACACAGTCCCAGAAAAAGAAATCATGAATGGTATCCCTGATCTGTGGATGCTAGCACCCAGTACCTAGTTGTAAGGCAAACTGAGAAATGTTAATGTTACATTCCTTGTGATCTGAAAACAACTGTGCTCTTATATTGTGAATCCCTTAACAGGCTTTATAATTAACCTACCATTTATTTTCATCACAATGTACCATTGTTGCATCACAATGGTCCACTGTCCCATCATAATGCTTCCCTGCCTCATAACAATACTCCATTATTGCATCACAGTGGTACACTCGCATCAAAATGGTCCACTTTCATTACGATGCTTCATTCTTGCACCAAAATTGCCCACTTTCCTATCACAGTGCTCCATTGTCCTCAAACATACTTAATTATGTCATAGCAATGCTTTATTTTTTATCACAATGGTACACTCTCTTATCACAATATCCCATTGTTGGGCTACAACTCTTCCCTCTCTCATCACCATGCTCCATTTTTGCATCACACTAGTCCAATATTTCATCAGTGCTCTACTGTCTCATCTCAGTGCTCCATTTTTGCAGCACAATTGTGATCACAGAGTGCTCCATTTTTGCAGCACAATTATTCACTATTCTATCACAATGCTGTATTAATGCATTACAATGGTTCAATTTCCTATTACAATGTTCCCTTCTTTTGGCACAATCATTTACTTTCTTACCATCACAATGCCCCCATCTCATAACAGTTCTTTATTGTTACATCCAAACGTTTCACTGGCAGATCAAAATGCTTGTGTCTCTATAAAATTTTCTATTCCATCAGAAGGCTCCATTGTTTCATGACAAGGAACCTTTATTACATCACAATGGTCCACTATTCTATTATAGGCTGCAGTGTGATTAAAGTGATCCAATGTCCCATCAGAATGTTCTCTTGTTGAATCACAGTTGTCCTATGTCCCAGTGAAATGGTCCATTGTTATATACAACAAGGTCCGTAGTCTTATCATAATACTCCCTTGGCTTATGACGGTGCTCTATTGTTGCATCAAAATGGTCCACTCTCCCATTACATTGCTCCATTATATCTTCACAGTTCTCCACTGACCTATGACAATGGTCCATAGGTCACAATGCTGTACTGCCTTATCAAAATGTCTATTGTCCCATCACAGTGCTGGATTATCTCATCACAATGCCACACTGTGTCATCACAGTGGTCCAATTTCACATCACAATACTCTACTGTCTCATAACAGTGCTCCATTTTTTGCATAAGAATGGTCCTTTGTCCCATTAGAAATCTTCAGTGTCTCACAGAATGCTTTATTTTTTTACATCAAAATTAAATCTCCTATCACAATTCTCCATTGTTGTATCACAATGGTCCAATTTCTCATCATATTGTTCCACAGTCTCAACACAATATTTCATTATTGCATCAAAGTGATCTACTGTCCTATCATAATGCTCCTTTAGCTCATCAAAACAGTCCACAGTCCAATCAGGAATCCTTCTTTCATAACAATGCTACATATCAATGTGCTCTCTAGTTACATAAAAATGCTACTTTTTCATCACAATGCTCCATTTTTGCATTACAATGGCCCACCATCTATCACAATGCTCCATTATTACATCACGATGGTCCGCTGTCCCATTAAATTGAGTACTGTCAGCATAATGCTCTGTTGTTGCATTACAATGTATCATAGTGGTTCTCTGTCTCATCACTATGTTCCATATTTTCATTTCAATGGTCCTCACTCCCCTCACAATGCTCTGTCTCATTACAGTTCTCCATTATTACATCCAAAATGTCCACTGTCTTAACAATGCTCTCTATTGTTACATCTAATGTTTCACTGTTACATAACAAAGTTATTCTGTCCCAGAATGCTAAGATATTTCATCCCAAAAGTCCACTGTCCTATCACGAGGTTCTCAATGTTCCATTGATACATCAGAGTGATCCACTTTCCTATCACAATGTTCCATGTCTATTCACAGTGATCCAGTGTCCCATCATAATCCTTCATTGTTGCATCCCCATGGTTCACTGTCCTATTACAATATTCCATTCTTACAACACAACGGTACCTGTCTCATCACAATGCTTCCTCTGTAATGACAATGCTCCATTGTTTCATCACAGCCCTTCAAATTCCAATCGCAAAGCCCCAATATATAATTACAATGCTTCAGTGTTGTAGTACAATGGTCTACTGTCCTATGACAATGTCCTACTCTTTCATCGCAGTGGTACACTACTTTATCAAATGCTTCACTGTCACATCCCAGTGTTTAACTGTTCCATCACAATGCTCAACTGTCTCATCAAAATGCTTTTCCTATCACAATGTTGCACTGTTTCATCACAATGGTCCATTTTTGTGGCCCTAGGGTCTAATGTCCTATAAGAATGCTACATTGTTAAATTGTAGTCCTCTACTGTCCCAGCTAAATGTTCTCCTGAATCATCACGGTGCACCATTGTTGCATCTCAATCATCCACTGTCCTATCCTAGTGTTCCAATGTCTCTTCACAATGATCCATTGTCCCGTCACAATGCTCCCTGGTCTTATAGCAAGTCTCCATTGTTACATCATGGTGGTACAATCTCATCTCAAAAAACTCCATGCTCTCATCACAATGCTTCATTGCTACATAGAAAATTCCCACTGTTGGGGCTGGAGAGATGGCTCAATGGTTAAGAGCACTGACTGCTCTTGCAGAGGACCCAGGTTCAATTCCCAGCACCCACATGGTCGCTAAAAACCGTCTTTGGCCTGGTGTGGTGGTGCACACTTTTAATCCCAGCACTTGGGAGGCAGAGGCAGGAGGATCTCTGTGAGTTCAAGGCCAGCCTGGTCTACATAGCAAGCTCCAGGCCAGCTGGGACTAAAGGGAGACCTTGTCTCTAAAAGACCCTTGCCCCCAAATAAGAGAAATTTACCACCGTCCTATCACAGTGCTCCATTGTCTCAACAGAATAATCAATTCTTTCATAAAACTTAATTTTTCATCACCATATTCCATTGTCATACCACAATGCTCCATTGTTATATCACAATGTTATACAATACCCCCTCTCATAAACAATTCGTTCTTGCATCACATGGTCTGCTATCAAACCACAATGCTCCATTGTTTCCTCACAATGCTTCATTGTTACATTACATGATCACTCTACTATCTCAACTCAATGATCCTTTGTTCCATCACAATTGCCCAATTTCAAATGTCTCATTACAGTACTCCATTATTGCATCATGATGGCCATTGTCCCATTAGGATGCTCCATTTTTACATCACAATGGTCCACTATCCTACCATAATGCTCCATTGTTGCATCACAGTGACCCAATTTCTGATCATAATGCTCTACAGTCTCATCAAAATGTTCCACTGTTGTATAACAATAAACTGCAGTGCAATTGCTGTACTCCATTATATCACAACAGTACACTATTGTTGAATCAAAATGGTCCATTCTCCCATGATAGCTCTCCATTGGTGCATCCCATGATCCACTATCCTATCACAATGCTTCGTTATATCAGAGTGACCAACTGTCCCATCAAAAGGCTCCCCTCTTATGACAATGCTCCATTGTTGAAATGCAGTGGTTCTCTGTCTTGTTACAAATCTCTCTTGTCTGATCACAAAGCCCTATGTTGCATATCAATGGTCCAATGACCTATTACAATACTCCACTGTCTCATCACAATGGTGCACTGCTTTAACACAATACTGTAGTTTCTCATCATAATGGTTTACTGTACCACCACAATGCTCCATTGTGGGATGTATCATAATAGTCCACTGCATTGTTACATCAGGGTTCTCCACTGTCCCATCTCAGTGCTCTATTTTTTTCATCATAATTCTCTATTTTTGCATAATTATCATTTAATTTCCCATCACAATGATCTACTGTCACCTCCACAGTGGCCTGTTGTCCATTCCGAACTCAGCTATGTATCATATAATGATCCATTTTGCATAAAAATGATCCACTTTATTTATAATGCTCCACAGTCTCATCACAACACTCCATTGCAGCATCAAAATTATCCACAGTTCTCTCACAATGCTTCACTAGCACATTAAAATGGTTCACTATCTTTTTACAATTCTCCCCTGTTTTATAATAATGCTCTAAAGTTGTATCAAAATGCCCACCAATCACATGAATCTGCTACAGTACCTTAGCACAATGCTTTTTTTGTTGTATCACAATGGTCCACCACAATATCCACCACAATGATCTGTTGCATCACAATGTTTCTCCTGTACATTACACTGGTTCGTATTTGTAACACGGTGGTCCATCCTGCCATCATAATGCTCCCCTATCTCTTCACAATGCTTCATTGTTGCATCATAGTGGCTCATTGTCCCATTATGGTGCTCCATACTCTTATTGCAATAGTCCTCTGCCCCTTCACAATACTGTTCTCTCTCAACTCAGTGATCAGCTGTTGCATTTAAATGGTCCATTGTCCCAACAATGCTCCAATAGCAGATCACAATTGTTCAGTGTCACATGATAATGCTCCATTGTTGCATCCCTGTGGTCCACTGTCCCAATATAGTGCTACTCTGTTTCATCTCAGTGGTCCATTGTTGCATCACAATAGTACATTTTCTTATTACAGTTACCCACTATATCATCACAATGGAACCAGTGTCTTATTGCAATTGCCCCCTGTCACATCACAATGCTCCTCTGTTGCATCCTATCTTCCACTGTCCTCACAGTGTTCCATTCTTACAACACTCTGGTGCCCTGCCCCACGACAATTCTCATCTGTCTCATGGCAATGCAACATTATTGCATCACAGTGGTTCAAATCCCCATCACAATCTTTGTCATCATAGTGTTGACTCCCAATCCTCCATTTTTTCATAACAATGGTTCTTTGTTATCACAATGCTCCACTACTGTCTTATCACATGCTCTACTGCTGCATCTCAACTGTCCCATCGTAATGCTCCACATTCTCATCAAAATGGTCCGTTGCTGCATCCCAGTGGTTCACTGTCCTATCACAGTGCTACACTGTTAAATCACTATGGTTCACTGTGCTCCACTGTTGCTCACAATGAATGGTCCACTGTCCTAATGTAACCTGCATTGTTACATGATAATGTTCCTTTGTGTTGAAGGATGTGAATGCATTTTTTGCCAATGACAAAAGAAGCCTACTGTTGCTTCAGAAAAAAGAAACTTCAGAAGGCATTGAACATGTATTCTTCTTTGCTTCCTTGAGGGAAGTCAGTTAAGTTTCTTATTTATCAGTGAAAAGGACTATGAGATATATACAGTAAATTCCTTTTTTTAAATCATTGGTACAAAGGCTTTTATGACCAACTAAAAAGCAAAAACCCCAGGATCCTAAAACTGATTTTCCCAGTTCTACTCCAAAAACAGTGTAATGTAGGCATAGCCTTAGAATGCATGTGAAACACTCCCTGAACACATGTGTAAGCAGGACGGTACACATATGATCTGTAGGACAGCAGGTGAACAGAAGAACACAGGGGCAGGAAGATACACACGTGAACATGATACATGGCTGAGCAGGGAGACATAGTTGAGTAGGAGGGGACCTGGGCCAGGAGGACACATGGGTGAGCAGTAGAACACATACATGCATGAGCAGGAGATGTGGGGACACAGAAGGATATGTGGGTGGACATGAGGTGCAGAGATGAACCCAGGGGCAAAGGGGTGATCAGAATGGCACGTGGGTGAGATATAGATTCTACAGATGAGCAGTACAATCACATGTGAGCAGTGGGGCATACAGATAAGCAGGAGGAAACACATGTTATCAGGAAGGTGTACTGGAGATCTGGAGGACACACGGGAGAGAATGAGGGCATAGGGCACAGACCAAGGATATACTTGAGAGCAGGACACAGAGTCTGCAGGACGGAAATGGGAAGAGGAGGGTGCACAGGTCAGCAGGAGGGTCCATGAGTGATCAGCAAGAGGTACACATGTGATCAGGAAGATGTACACATGTGATCAGCAAGATGTACATATGCGATTAGCAAGATGTACACATGTGATCAGGAAGATGTACACATGTGATCAGCAAGATGTACACATGTGATCAGCAAGATGTACACATGTGATCAGGAAGATGTTACACATGTGATCAGGAAGATGTACACATGTGATCAGCAAGATGTACACATGTGATCAGGAAGATGTTACACATGTGATCAGGAAGATGTAAACATGTGGTCAGGAAGATATACACATGTGATCAGGAAGATGTACACATGTGATCAGGAAGATGTTACACATGTGATCAGGAAGATGTTACACATGTGATCAGGAAGATGTAAACATGTGGTCAGGAAGATATACACATGTGATCAGGAAGATATACATGTGATCAGCAAGATATAAACATGTGATCAGGAGGGTCCATGAGTGATCAGCAAGATGTACACATGTGATCAGGAAGATGTACACATGTGATCAGCAAGATGTACACATGTGATCAGGAAGATGTACACATGTGATCAGGAAGATGTAAACATGTGATCGGGAAGATATACACATGTGATCAGGAAGATATACACATGTGATCAGCAAGATATAAACATGTGATCAGGAGGGTCCATGAGTGATCAGCAAGATGTACACATGTGATCAGGAAGACACAAGAGTGAGCAGGAGTGGATGTGGCTGAGCAGCAGGGGATGGGGATAAACAGTCGCTTACAAAGGGGATAAGCAGGGAACCCATATACAAAGTCAATCGTTTCCCTAATCCTAAATTCTTAATTTCTACCCTAATCATAGCCTCACGTCTTGTATAACCCTACTCTAACCCTAATGCTAACTGCTAACCCTAACACAATGCTTTCCTGAATCCTAAACCTACATCTAAACCAAACCCTAACCCTAAACCTAACCCTTTGTTTAACCATAACAATAAACATTTTTCTAACCCTAACTATAACCCTAATCTCTAACACTAAACTAAACTTAATATTAACTTTAAACTTAACAGTAACCATAACCCTAACCCTAACTCTAATCCAACCTAACCCAATCCATAGCCCTAACTATAGCCCCATCCACATTCCCTATCATAACCCAAACCTTATCCTTTCATCTAACTTAAATCCATACCCTAATCCTAACCTGCCACCCAATCCTAACAAAATTAACCCCTAAATATAAACCCAAACTAACTATAATTGAATTCTAACCCTAACACTAACACTTAAATCTAACTCTTAGCCCCAACCCTTAACTCTAAACCTATTACCTCTGTGGTGGTTTGAGTGAGAAGTTCCTCATAGGCTCTAAGTATTTGAATGATTTGTCCCTCTGCTCTCTCTCCTCTCTCTCTCTCTCTCTCTCTCTCTCTCTCTCTCTCTCTCTCTCTCTGAGAAAGGGAGAGAATGATGGAGAGATTAGATAGATAGATGATAGATAGATAGATAGATAGATACAAGAGAGTTCTGATCTGACTCAGCCAAGAGCTGAAGCAAATTTTGAGTTCCAATTCTAGCATCTGTGGTGAAATTCATGCAGATTAGTGTGACTCTCTTTGGAGAGATACTGACAGGATATTGTAGTCTTGCCAATGCTAAGAGGTGCCTGAAGGGGCCGGAGAGATAGCCTAGCAGTTAAGAGCACCGACTGCTCTTGCAGAGGACCCGGATTCAATCCCCAGCACCCACATGGAGGCTGAGAACCGTCTGTAACTCCAATTCCAGGAGAACTCCAGTTCCAGGGGACCCGAGACCCTCTTCTGACCTCTGCAGCATTGCACAATATGGGTGCACAAACCTGCATGCGGACAGTACATTCATACACATACAAAAAAAAAAAAAAGAGGTGCCTGAAATATCTTCAAGAGTAGTGCAGCTGAAAATTGACAAAGCCAAAGTTCACCTATCCCCTTTGCCTTCTTTTGTGTCACTCTTTTGCCAGAGGGAGGGAATGGGTGGTGAGAATTTTAAATAAGGATATCTAGGAAATTATGATGTTACACTGGTTCCTGGAAAACTCTGGACATTCCTAAAAATTCTTTTTTTTAAAATTTTTATTTATTTATGTGTATAAATGTACTTTCTGCATGTAGGTCTGTGCACCTGTGTCGTGCAATGCCGCGGAGGTCAGAAGAGGGTGTCGGATTCCCCTGGAACTGGAGTTAAAGATGGTTCTCAGCCGTCATGTGGGTGCTGGGGATTGAACCCGGGTCCTCTGCAAGAGCTGTTGGTGCTCTTAACAGCTAGGCCATCTCTCCAGCCCAAACTCTGGACATTCTTTAAAATAGACTGGCCCTTGCTTAAGATGGGATGGCCCTCTGAAGAATCATTCAAGAAGGAAATAATAAAGTGTTCAAGATTGCTGCGAAGGACCCTGGAGTCCCCAGCCAGTTTCTCCACATTACTTGCTGTCAGGATATAGTTCTTTCTTGCCCACAATGGTTACAGCCTTGTTTAGAGTAAAGTTGTAAAATCACGCTGGCTAGGATAACTGCTGCCTCAGGATGTAGGCCAGAACCTGGGAAGACCATTTGTCTGAGGAATTGAGGGACGTTCCCTGAACTCATGTGTCTTGTAACCCCCATTGCCACTTGCATCACCTGCTCTGCAGCCAGAGCCTCAGCCATATCAACACCGATGTCGATGTCATCACCTGCTTCTGCTGTAGCTGGGGCCTCGCTAGTGACTGTTTGCTCCCCTGGAGTTTCTTCCTCCTTATCAGGAGCCGCACGGAAGCCTCCAGATGTAGCACCCTACATTGTGACAGGGAAAAGTAAGAAAGGGTCCAGCTGATAGCTCCCCTACCATAGAATCTTTCAAAGTGCCTTACAATTGCCACTGAGGTAAGCCGAGGGGCCACTCTACTAGACCAGGAAGGACAGATGCAGGAAGTCATTTATTTATCAGCCCCTTTCTACCACTAACCTCTTAAATTGTAAAAATCACATACCTTCTTTCACAGTACCAGGAACACGAAGAGGAGACCATATGGGAAAGAGGCAGGATAATCCCACACCAAGCTCTAGCAACCCTATGGAAGATTCCTACAGTGGGATCCCCCTGGGGATGGCCCAGGACACAGATATCAGAAGTACAATTCTGAAAATACTTAAAGAAGTACAAGATTATACAGAGCAAATCAAAGAATTAAGAAAAGAGAATGAAGAACTCAAGAAAGACCTAGAGAGAGAGAGAATAACAAACCCCGGAAGGAAGTGGAAACATTGAAAAGATCCCATGCTGAAAAAGATAAGGAAATGAACCAGCGAAGCAAAGAGCTACAGGAAGAGATTGAGAAGCCCCAAAAGGAAGTGGAAATACTAAAGAAATCAGAAGAAGAAATGAAAAAGGAAATCAAACACTCATCCAATCAAGAAGAAAGGAATGGAAAAAGCCTCAGAAGCAGAATGGAGGAAGCAGAACAAAGAATATCAGACCTGGAAGATAACACAGAACAATTAAATACCTCAAGTAAAGATTATGAAAAATTCAAAAATACACAAAAGTGGAACAACCAGCAACTGTGGGACACTATGAAAAGATCAAACCTCCACATCATAGGAATAGAGGAAGGAGAAGAATCCCAAGAGAATGGTATTGATCAGATCTTCAACAGAATAATAGATGAAAATTTCCCCAAACTAAAAAAAGACAAACCAATACAAATACAAGAAGCACATAGAACTCCAAACAGACAAGATCAGAAAAGAAACTCTCCACACCACATCATAGTTAAAATGCTAGACACCCAAAACAAAGATGAAATCCTTAAAGCCACAAGAGAAAAACAACAAGTGACCTATAAGGGGAAACCGATCAGAATTACAACTGACTTCTCAATGCAAACTATGAAAGCAAGAAGAACATGGAACAAAGCATTCCCAGTGTTAAAGGACAATAGATGCCAACCCAAGCTACTATACCCAACAAAAATGTTGATTCTAGTTGAAAGAGAGAGAAAAACCTGCCATGACATAAAAGAATACATGTCCGGAAAAACAACCCTTCAAAGAATACTTGAAGCAATTCAAAGAACAGAAGAAAGGAGCAACCATCCCCAGGCACCTAGAAAGAGAAATCAATAAAAGCATAACTGCAGAAGTAGAAACCTAACCCAAACTGCAAATGGATAATAAGGCAAAAGGAAGCAACACAAACCTATCAGTCATAACCTTAAATATTAATGGACTAAATTCCCCAATCAAAAGACATAGACTAGGAGATTTGATTAGGAAACAGAACCCATCAATATGGTGTCTACAAGAAACACATCTTACCTTCAAGGACAGGCACCACTTTAAAGTGAAAGGATGGAAAAATATTCCAAGAAAATGTTACCAAAAAGGAAGAAGGTGTTGCTATTTTAATATCAGACAAAATAGACTTCAAAGTAAAAGGAATCAGAAGACAAAAGGAGGCCATTACAATTTTATCAAAGGAAAAATTCACCAAGAAGATTTCAGAATTATGAATATATATGCCCCAAACTCTGCTGCACCAAACTTTATAAAGACAATTCTCCAGGACCACAAGTCACACACTAACCCCAGTATACTCATACTAGGGGACTTCAATACTTATAAAGACAATTCTCCAGGACCACAAGTCACACACTAACCCCAGTATACTCATACTAGGGGACTTCAATACGCCAGTGAGCCCTTTGGATAGGTCAACAGGACAAAGAATAAACAGAGAGACATGTGAACTGAATGATATGATACACCAAATGGACCTCATAGACCTCTACTGAATATTCCACTCTAATACCAGAGAATACACTTTCTACTCAGCACCCCATGGAACATTCTCCAAAATCGACCACATACTGGGACACAGAAAAAACCTCCACAAATACAAAAAGATTGAAATAATTTCATGCATTCTATCAGACCACAGTGCAATAGAGCTTAACATCAATACCAGGATAAGTCCTACTACTTACAAGAACACATGGAGACTGAACAACACACTCTTGAATAATGAATGGGTCAAGGAAGAGATAAAGAAAGAAATAAAAGCATTCCTGGAACTGAATGACAATGACAATACAACATAACAAAACCTATGGGATACCTTAAAAGCAGTCCTAAGAGGGAAGTTTATAGCCCTGGGTGTCTACATCAGAAAAACAGAAAGAGCACAAGTGAACGCCATAACACTGCAGCTAAAAGCACTTGAGAGGCAACAACAGATGAACCCTAAACGCAAGAGACAGGAAGAAATAACAAAAATCAGAGCAGAAATCAATGAAATAGAAACAAAGAAAACAATACAAAAAAAAATCAATGAATCCGAAAGTTGGTTCTTTGAAAGAATAAACAAGATAGACAGACCTCTAGCCCAGTTAACCAAAAGAAAGAAGGAACAACTCCAAATCAATACAATCCATGATGAAAAGGGATTGTATCACAACAGACAAGGAAAAAATCCAGAAAATCATACAGGAATACTTTAAAAACCTATACTCTATGTGATGATTAATCCTGGGTGTCAACTTGACTGGACTAGGGAACAAATAAGAGAAAAGGATCTTCGGATTGGACCACCTCAACCTGGATGGCCCACCCCAAATGTGGGCGTTACCTTCTGCCGGCAGGCAGTATAAAGGACCACAGCAGAGGGAGCTGGTCCCTTTTTTCCTGCGGCTTGTCTTTCTCTCACTGGTGAGTTTGTCTTGCTGCTGTGATCAACCCTTCGGATCCCAGCGTGTACTGAGACTGGCAGATCTCCTGGAATCCACCGGGCCTTCACACCAGATTGGGACTACTGAGACATCCAGCCTTGTGGACTGAGAAGTTCCTTGGATTCCCGGCCTCTCCAGTTTGGCACTACTGTTGAGCTCTGTCACGTGAGCAAGTCAATAAATTTTATATAGTTATATATTCGTCCTGTTGCTTCTCTTTCTTTAGAGAACCCTGACTAATACAGATTTTGGTACCAGGAGTGGTTCTAGAGAAACAGAATTGAAAGGATGAATTTCTTTAGTGGGCTTGGTAGTCTCTGGAGCCAGCTCTCCAACCCAATGAAGCCTAGAGTTACTGAAGGCTATCCTGGTGGCATGAAGAGGAATGATAATCCTTGGTGCAGACTATTTGATGTAATTATGAAGATAGATCCATTAGACTCACCTAACTCGCCTCTTGTGAGAAGCAAGGAATTTAGTGTCTCTATATATAAAACGTTCGAGAAATTGTGGAACAATAAGGAAAATAATGATGTTGCCTTGTTGCTCCTAGCATGTCTGGATAAAGTGATAGAGGAAAATAAGGAGCTCAGTGATAAAAATGACCAGCTCCGGATTCGAAACAATAGCTTAAAGGTTTCCAAGTGTGCTCTGGAAGAGAATCTTCTCTCCAGCAGCCAAAGAGCTAAAGTGGCAGAAAATCAAGCTGGAGCCCTTATTATACGTTTGGCTGATTTACAACGCAAATTTAATTCCCAGTCACGAAGAGTGTCAGCAGTTAAAGTGAGAGCACTGTTGGGGAAAGGGTGGAACCCTGAAACTTGGGATGAGGATGAGGATTTTGAACCCTTGGATTCTGAGGGATTTTCTTTATCTGAGGAATTAATCAATCTCCCCACCCTCAGCAGAGATTCCACACCCTGCAGATCCCTCCTCCCCACCCTTGCCTGAGGAAACTAATCCCCCCCTCCCAGTGGGAGCTAATGTCCCTCAGGGCTCAACAGTTGTTGCCTCTAGACCTATAACCAGATTGAAGTCTAAGCAAGCCCCTCAAGGTGAGATAGAAAGTGTGGTGCACAAGGAGGTGCACTATACCACTAAAGAAATTAATGAGTTTGCCAATTCATTCCAGCAGAAGCCTAAGGAATGTGTGTGGGAATGGATTTTAAGGGTGTGGGATAATGGTGGAAGGAATATAAAATTGGATCATACTGAGTTTATCGATATGAGCCCACTGAGTAGAGACTCTAGGTTTAACATGGAAGCTCGAGCAGTTAAAAAAGGTGTTAAAAGTTTATTTGAATGGTTGGCTGATGTATTTATTCCCCAGGGCCTACTAACAGGAGTTAGAATGCCTGATATTCCTTGGCTTTATATTGATGAAGGGATTTTGAGGTCAGGAGATGGGCATGCTGAGTGGATTTGAAGTGTAAAACCACATTCTCCACATATGAGGACCCAGAGGACATGCCTTTCACTGAATTTATAAGATGGAAAGTACTGAGAGAGCACAGAACATTTGTAAGACTTTGTTTTTGCTCTATTTCTTATGCCAGATCTTACAGTAGAGAAGTTTTGCTCGCTTGCAAATAAATGTACACGTAATAGGTTTAACAGGACCTCAGGGTAGTCAGGTGGCAGCATGAATCCAGAAGGCCAGATGAGGTAGTTATGTAATTATCATAATGGGTCGTGTACTGGATAGCTTTAGTGTCAATTTTGATACACCTGGGTTGAGGGAGCCCTCAATTGGGGAATTGGATCCATTGGATTGGGCCTGTGGCACATCTGTGGAGTATTGTCTTTGATGGCCAGCAAGTGGGGGGGGGGCAGCCCACAATGAGTAGTGCCACCCTGATCAGGTGGTTGTGTACTGCGTATAAGAAGGCAGGCTGGGCATGCACCAGAAGAGCAAAGCCAGTGAAACAGCATTCCTCCATGGACCTGTGCTTCAGTCTCTTGCCTTCCAGGTTTCTGCCGTGAGTTCTTGTCTTGGGCTCCCTTTGGGTGATATGAACTGTGACCCAGGAGATTAAGCTGAATAAACACTTCCCTCCCCAAGTGCGGTGTTTTGGTCAGAAGTGTTTTGTCACAGCAATGCAAGGCAAACTAGCGACAGAAATTGGTACCAGGAGTGGTATTGCGATGACAGACCTGACCTTGGTGTTTTGGGGAAGATTATGGAAGCGTATTGGAACTTTGGGTTGGAAAGATCATTGAATGCCTGAAAGATCATTGCTGTGGAAAGCTTGGAGAAGTTTTGCTGAAGGAGTTGTAGAAGATGGAAGACTGACTTGTGAAGTTTCTAGTTTCAAAGGGGAGCAGATATCATCAGGACTGTTGTAATCTGTGGGTTCTGGTAAACTGGGGCTCTGGAAAGATAATCGTAAAGTACCAAATAAGTCAGCACAGAACCTGAATACTTGAAAAGCGTGTTGTTGGGTAATAACTGGGAAAACAATATGTTTCGCCTGGTCAGCTGCGTAGGCTTTCGTAAATAAAGAAATCAAAGCTTGTAAGTAACACAAATACGAGCAACCTAGCTATACACCTTGTGGCTAGAACAAGGTTTGTGGTAAAAATGCTTCCTGGTCATGCAACAATTACAGTAGTACTCGTGTGATGTGTCCGAGAAGGTAAGATCGACAAGTAGGGAAACCTCATGTCAAAAAAGTCCCACGACAAGCAACATCTATAGAATACTGTCTGGTTAATGTAACAGATCACAGACTGATAATGATTTTTTTAATTTTATAAGGTAGTTGCTCCTAGCATCTCTGGATAAAGTGATAGAGGAAAATAAGGAGCTCAGTGATAAAATTGACCAGCTCCAGATTCAAAACAACAGTTTAAAAGTTTCCAAGTGTGCTCTGGAAGAGCATCTTCTCTCCAGTAGCCAAAGAGGCAGAAAATCAAGCTGAAGCCCTTATTATATGTTTGGCTGATTTATAATGCAAATTTAATTCCCAGCCACAAAGAGTGTCAGCAAAGTGAGAGCACTGGTGGAGAAAGAGTGGAACCCTGAAACTTGGGATGGAGATGTGTGGGAGAACCACGATGATGAGGATTTTGAACCCTCAGATTCTGAGGGATTTTCTTTCTCTGAGGAATTAATCTCCCCACCCTCAGCAGAGAATCCACACCCTGCAGATTCCTCCTCCTGACCCTTGCCTGAGGAAGCTAATCTGCCCCTCCCAGTGGGAGCGAATGTCCCTCAGGGCCCAGCAATTGTTGCCTCTAGACCTATAACCAGAGTCAAGGCTAAACAAGCCCCTAAAGGTGAGATAGAAAGTGTGGTCCATGAGGAGGTGTGCTACACCACTAAAGAAATTAATGAGTTTGCCAATTCAATCCTGCAGAAGCCTAAGGAATATGTGTGGGAATGGATTTTAAGGGTGTGAGATAATGGTGGAAGGAATATTAAATTGGATCAGACTGAGTTTATCGATATGAGCCCACTGAGTAGAGATTCTATGTTTAACATGGAAGCTCGAGCAGTTAAAAAAAGTGTTAAAAGTTTATTTGAATGGTTGGCTGATGTATTTATTAAAACATGGCCTACTAACAGTGAGTTAGAAATGCCTGATATTCCTTGGCTTAATATTGATGAAGGGATTGTGAGTTCAGGCAGATGGGCATGATCGAGTGGATTTGAAGTGTAAAACCACATTCTCCACGATATGAGGACCCAGAGGACATGCCTTTCACTGAGTTTATAAGATGGAAAGTACTGAGAGAGGCATCAGAACATTTGAAGAACTTTGTTTTTGCTCTATTTCTTATGCCAGATCTTACAGTTAGAGAAGTTATTGCTCGCTTGCATAAATTAAATGTACACGTAATAGGTTTAACAGGACCTCAGGGTAGGCGTCAGGTGGCAGCAGTGAATCACAGAAGGCCAGATGAGTGTAGTTATTGTAGTTATCATAATGGGCAGCAAAGCCAAAACAATATCTATAATGGCATGACCTGAAATGATCTTTGGAACTGGCTAATAAATCATGGTGTTCCCAGGAACCAAATACATAAGAAGCCTACTAAGTTCTTATTTGATCTGTATAAGCAGAAAAGCTCTAGAACAATGACAGGAAGTCAGCATTGGATTTCAGCAGTAGTGAATCCCATCCAGTTAACCAGTTTCCAAACTTGAGACAGTTCACAGACCCAGAACCCCTTGAATGAAAGGGTGGCTGGATTCCCATGAGGAAGGACCTTGTCACAATACCAAAGAGTTATGCTGTTTGCCTTCCTCCTGTCCTTCCCCAGAGGGACCTGAGGCCTTTTACTAGGGTAACTGTACACTGGGGAAAAGAAAATAATCAGACATTTTGAGGCCTATTGGATAATTGTTCTGAGTTGACACTTATCCCAGGAGACCCTAAAAAGCATTGTGGCCCTCGGGTTAAAGTAGGGACCTATGGAGGTCAGGTGATAAATGGAGTTTTGGCTGAAGTCCGACTCACAGTGGGCCCAGTGGGTCCCAGAACTCATCCTGTGGTTATTTCCCCAGTCCCAGAATGTATAATTGGGATAGATATAATTAGAAATTGGCAGAATCCCCACATTGGTTCCCTGACCTGTGGAATGAGGGCTATTATGGTTGGAAAGGCCAAATGGAAACCATTGGTGTTGCCTCTACCAGGGAAAATAGTGAACCAAAAACAGTATCGTATCCATGGAGGGATTGCAGAAATTAGTGCCACGACCAAGGATTTGAAAGATGCAGGGGTGGTGATTCCTACCACATCTCCATTTAACTCTCCAATTTGGCCTGTGCAAAAGACAGATGGATCATGGAGAATGACAGTTGACTATTGAAAACTCAACAAAACAATGGCACCAATTGCAGCTGCTGTACCAGTTGTGGTGTCCTTACTTGAGCAAATTAATATGTCTCCTGGTACCTGGTATGCAGCTATTGATCTGGCCAATGCTTTCTTCTCAATACCGGTTAATAAGGACCACCAGAAGCAATTTGTTTTCAGCTGGCAAGGCCAACAGTATACATTTACTATCTTACCTCAAGGATATGTTAACTCTCCAGCCTTGTGCCATAAACTTAGTTAGAAGGGATCTTGATTGCCTGACTCTTCCACAAAATATTACACTGGTCCACTATATTGATGATGTTATACTTATTGGACCCAGTGAACAGGAGGTAGCAGCTAGTTTAGACTTGTTGGTAAAGCATATGCACATGAGAGGATGGGAAACAAATCCAACTAAAATTCAAGGGCCGTCTACCTCAGTCAAGTTTCTAGGGGTTCAGTGGTGTGGAGCATGCAGAGACATTCCTTCTAAGGTAAAGAATAAGTTGTTGCACCTGGTCCCTCCCTCCGCCAAGAAAGAAGCACAACTTTTAGTGGGCCTTTTTGGATTCTGGAGGCAGCACATTCCTCATCTGGGTGTGTTACTACGACCCATATATCAGGTGACTCAGAAGGCAGCAAACTTCGAGTAGGGCTTGGAACAGGAAAAGGCTCTTCAATAGGTCCAAGCTGCAGTGAAGGCTGCTCTGCCCCTAGGGCCATATGATCCTGCAGACCCAATGGTTCTTGAGGTATCAGTGGCAGATAGAGATGCCATCTGGTGTCTGTGGCAGGCTCCCACAGGGGAATCACAGTGGAAGCCCTTGGGATTTTGGAGTAAGGCTCTACCTTCATCTGCAAACAACTATTCTCCTTTTGAGAGACAGCTCTTAGCCTGCTACTGGGCCTTAGTGGGAACTGAATGTTTGATAGTGGGTCAGCAAGTTACCATGCGACCTGTGCAGCCCACCATGAGCTGGGTGCTATCTGACCCACCAGACCATAAAGTAGGAAGTGCGCAGCAACAGTCCATTATCAAATGGAAGTGGTACATATGTGACAGGGCCCAGGCAGGCCCTGAGGGCACAAGCAAGCTACATGAAGAAGTTGCCCAAATGCCTATGGTTTCCAACTCCTGTTACAATGCCTCCTGTGCTTAAGCATGCACCTATGGCTTCATGGGGTTTGAACTATGATGGGTTAACTGAGGAAGAGGAGACTAGGGCCTGGTTTACTGATGGTTCTGCACACTATTCAGGCACCACCCAGAGGTGGACAGCTGCAGCATTACAGCCTATCTCTGAAACAACCCTAAAGGACACTGGTGAAGGAAAGTCTTCATAGTGGGCAGAACTTCGGGCAGTGCACATGGTTGTGCATTTTGCCTGGAAGGAGAAATGGCCAGAGGTTCGATTATATACTGATTCATGTGCTGTAGCCAATGGTTTGGCTGGATGGTCAGGGACTTGGAAGGAGCATCACTGGAAAATTGGTGAGAAAGATATTTGGGGAAGAAGTATGTGGATAGAGCTCTCTGAATGGTCAAAGGATGTGAAGATACTGTGTCTCATGTAAATGTTCATAAAAAGGTGATCTCAGCAGAGGATGAGTTCAATAATCAAGTAGATCAGATGACTCATTCTGTGGATAGTCAGCCTCTTTCTCCAGCTATCCCTGTTGTTGCTCAATGGGCCCATGAACAAAGTGGTCATGGTGGCAGAGATGGAGGTTATGCATGGGCTCGACAGCATGGACTTTCACTCACCAAGGCTGATCTGGCTACAGCTGCTGCCGAGTGCCAGATTTGCCAACAGCAGAGACCAACATTGAGCCCCTGATATGGTGCTATTCCCCGGGGTGACCAGCCAGCAACCTGGTGGCAGGTTGACTACATTGGACCACTTTCATCATGGATGGGACAGTGTTTTGTCCTTACAGGAATAGATACTTATTCTGGTTATGGGTTTGCCTTTCCTACGTGTAATGCTTCTGCCAAAGCTACCATCCAGGGACTTATAGAATGCCTTATCCGCCATCATTTTATTCCTCACAGCATCGCTTCTGACCAAGGAACCCACTTAACAGCCAAAGAAGTGCGACTGTGGGCCCATGGTCATGGTATCCACCATCTAGAAGCAGATGGCTTTATAGAATGATGGAATGGCTTCTTGAATACACAGTTACTGTGCCAATTAGGTAGCAATACCCTGGAGGGCTGGAGCAAGGTTCTCCAGCAGACAGTATATGCTTTTAATCAGTGCCCACTATATGGTACTATTTCTCCTATAGCCAGAATTCATGGGTCCAGGAACCAAGGTGTGGAAGTGGGAGTGATTCCACTTATTATCACCCCTAGTGGCGCAGTAGGAAAATTTTTGTTTCCTGTCCCCAGGTCCTTGCGTTCTGCTGGTCTAGATGTTTTGGCTCCAAAGGAGGGAGTTTTTTTGTCAGGAGATACAGCAAACGTTCCATTGAACTGGAAGCTGAGACTTCCCCCTGGCCACTTTGGGCTTCTACTGCCCTTAAGCCAACAGGCTAAGGAAGGAATAACAGTAGTAGGTGGAGTGATTGATCCAGAGTACCAGGGGGAAATTTGACTTTTTCTTCACAATGGGGGCAAGGAAGATTATGACTGGAAGGCAGGAGATGTTGTAGGGTGTCTTCTGGTGCTACCATGTCCTATGATTAAGGTCAATGGGAAACTCCAACAACCCAAACCAGACAGGACAATAAATGGCCCAGACCCTTCAGGGATGAAGGTATGGTCACTCCTCCAGGGAAAGAGCCAAGACCTGCAGAGGTGCTTGCTGATGGTGGAGAAAATACAGAATGGGTAGTAGAAGGTAGTCATAAATATCAGCTGAGGCCACGGGACCAGTTGCAGAAGCGTGGATTATAATAGATATTAACCTTTGTCCTATTTGGATAAGAATGTGCTTGTTCATATATACACACGTATATTAAGTGGATACTTGTGTTGTTCCCTTTTGAATGTGCAACTGAGATAAGTGTTAAGTGTTGTCATATTTAGGTTATTACATACTGAAGGACTAAGTGTTCCTCAAGGACATTACCACCTACTCTAAGATATAATGCTTTGCTATTGCACATGAGACACTTATAACATGTTAGGTGGAATTATGACCTTGCCATTGTTTGCAATTGACATTTAAGCATAACATAAGGAGAGGCTATTTATTGGGTGTCAGGTTGACAAGGGGTGGACTTGTGATGGTTAATCCTGGGTGTCAACTTGACTGGACTAAGGAACAAATAAGAGAAAAGGATCTTCAGATTGGACCACCTCTACCTGGATGGCCCATTCCAAATGTGGGCATTACCTTCTGCCGGCAGGCAGTATTAAAGACCACGGCAGAGGGAGATGGTCCCTTTTTTCATGCGACTTGCCTCTCTCACTGGTGAGTTTATCTTGCTGCTGTGATCAACCCTATGGATTCCAGCATGTACTGAGACCGGCAGATCTCCTGGAATCCATTGGGCCTTCAGCACCACCTTGTGGACTGAGTAGTTCCCTGGATTTTCAGCCTCTTCAGTGCAGTGCAGCTACTGTTAGACTCCTTGAAGTCTGTCATGTGAGCAAATCTATAAATTGTATATAGCTATATATTCATCCTGTTGCTTCTGTTTCTTTAGAGAACCCTGACTAATACACCCTCATTCTTAGCCCCCTACATTTTCCCTCAGAGTCCCTTTTCTACTTTCACATCAGATAGATTAGATAGATGATAGATAAATGATAGATAATAGATAGCGAGAGATAAATACAGATGATAGATGAAAGATAATAGATAGATGATAGATAGATAGATGATAGATAAATAGATAGATAGATAGATAGATAGATGATTGGTAGATAGATATATAGATGATATATAAATAATAGATAATAGAGGATAGATAGGTATAGAGAGAGATAAATATAGATGATAGATGATAAATAATAGATAGATTATAGATAGATAAATCATTGGTAGAGAGATAATATATAAATGATAGATAATAGATGATAGAGAGACAGAGAGATAAATATAGAGAGAGAGATAGAGAGCTAGAGATAAATGATAGGTAGATAGATATAATAGATAGATAGATAGATAGATAGATAGATAGATAGATAGATAGATAGATAGATACTGTTTATGAGAGGAAATGAGGATACTTGGATTCTTGGCTTTCTCAATCTAGTTTATTTTCCTTACCATGATGATCTATGATTTTATCCATTTTTCTGGAAATTACATAATTTCATTCTCCTTTACAACTGAATAGAGCTCCATTGTATTGACCACACTTTCCCTCTCCATTCTTCTGTTGATGGACATCCAGACTGGTTCCAGATTTTAGTGACTGTGAGTGACTATAAGAGCTTCACTTTCACTCGGGAGGCTGAGGCAGGTGGATCTCTGTGAGTTCAAGGCTAGTCTGATCTACAGAGCAAGCTCCAGGCTAGCTGAGACTAAAGAGAGACCCTGTCTCAAAATAGAAAAAAAAAAGCTTCACTTTCCCTAGATCCTCACCAGCATTTTTATCATTTGTTTTCATGATGGCAGCCACTCTGTTTGGAGTGAGGTAGAATCTCAATGGGATTTGAGATTCCCTGGTTGCTAAGGGTGATGAACATTTCTTCACATATTTGTATTTATTTCTTCTGAGAACTTTCTGCTCAATTCATTTTCACATTTATTAATTGGATTATATGGGTTTCTGGTGTTTAAATTTGAGAGTTCTTTATATAGTATAGATATTAATCTTTAAGATATATAGTTGGTGGGGACTTTTCCCATTCTATAGGCTGCCTCTTCACTCTGGTGAGTTTCCTCCACTGGACAGAAGTTTTTCAACTTCATACAATCCCCTCAGTCAGTCTTTATAATTATGTGCTGTGCTTTCAGGGACTTGTTCAGAAAGTCCCTGGCTAGCCTCCTATCTTGAACTGTTTTCTACATGTTCTCCTATAACAGTTTCAATGTTTTAAGTCTTACCAAAATTAAATATGGAATAACGCTAAATGGCTGATAAGGACCAAGAGAATTGATGTGGATAACAGTACCTTGAGAATCGTTAAGGAGAGAGGCAGTAGGCTTATCATTAGAATCTAGACAAGCTCCCCCATCCAAGAAGGAAACAAAATTGATTGTCTCTAGGCATACAATTACCAGGCTGTGGAAATGCATGGTTATCATTGCTGTCAATAATGAGCACATACTAAATGTCAAGTGCAAATTAATTAAGAAAAAAGATCACACAGTCTTTAAACCAAATTCCTCTCAAAAGGCAAAGAAAAAAAGAATCTCTCTAAGCCACTATCATCTTTCCTGAAGGGACAAGAGACCTATCACCAATGGATTTACCTGATAGTTCTGAACTGGGGCTCCTGGACAGCTCACCTTCCCTGTTTGGGAACCAATGTGTCCACTGAGGCCAGGGCCTCAGAGTCTCCCTGACCCTGGTAATCAGGGCTCTGCTTAGACTGTGGGATTCCAGGTCTTAGACTGTGTCACTTTGCATGTAGCATGCAAAATGTCTCACCTTGCTCATCCTGCAGATTGTCCTTGACTACAGTGTTCATTCCCAGTACAAACACCTCTGCTTCCTCTTCCAGGGAAACCTTAGCTCAGAAGCTACCCGGGCTCACTGTATTAACGTCTCTGTGGGAATTAAAACAATGTCACCAATTTATATATTTTCATTAATACAGCTACGAAGGCTAATTTATACTTTTTGTCATATGTGTATAGGCATGCCTCAGCATTTCAGAAATGGCTGTTCCTCAGTTAGATCCCTGTGTTGCTCTGTATCATTAAGGGCATGGGTGACAGACTAGGCACAAGTTGGCAATGTGTGCAAATGAATGCATACGTGATGAATCAAGGATAGTAGCATGCTGACGGTTGGATCTAGAAGATGGGGTGTGGTTTACTAGCTTCGCAAGGCTGCCATCTCAGAGTATAGCACACTTGGGCATCAGAAACTTGCTGTTTTCAGGGTTGGTGCCCTCTGACACTTCTCCCATAGCTATAGCTGCTGCTCTAACCTAGGTCTTCATCTTCATATGGTCTTTCTGCCATGTGTGCCAGTTTCAGTCTCTTCTTGAAAGGACACCCATCACATTGAATTAGAAAACACAGAGACCTCATTTCATCTTATTTCTCTAACAGCCTCCATCTCTATATATCAATGCACTACTATACTGGAGATTAGGGCATCAATAGAAATCCTAGAGGAACACACGTCTGCCTTACCATGGGCATTTACTGGGAAATCCTTCCATCTCAGTTGGATGTGTGAACTTTTTCCTAACAAAATGTTGGAATAATATTGTCTAGTCCAGATATATGTATTTTTTATTTACAGTTCTTCTAGACAGTTTGACCCATTCTGCAAAGTAAAATTTAAGAGTTTTATGATTTCACACATTCCCAGTCAAGTTTCAACCTTGTTCATCCTCTGGGTCTCCTCAGCAAAGACATAGCAGTGGCTACATAATTTTGTGTTTCATTCACAGTGATGGGTGAAGTCAGATCCTACCTAGTGAAGCATCTTATTACCTGTGGATCATAGAAACAGACAATATCACCTCATAGTTGAAGATCACAGTGCCTTAATTTATAGTGAGGACTCTTCCACAAGACTCTACTCTCTCACCTCCAGCACCTGCGCAGAGTGGGAACAAGTGTGCAAATGGAATGCACACAGGGGTAGACAAATAAGTGATGGAACTTTGACCCACTGAGATATCTTTGGGTGGATGAAGGTATTAAGCATCAGACATGAGTGGGACATCTGCCTCCATCACCCCTGAGCAAAATAGAAGTGAACCTGAGCAATCACAAGGAATCAGGTAAAACAGCTTTTAGTAAAATCATTTGGGCACATTTAAGATCCAATTAGTATCCAGAGCAATTTGCAAGAAGAAAATTGGCACTTATGAATTAGTACATTGCAACATCCCATGCTTCTATTTTAAGACCATGGAAAATTTAAATTATGAGGAGAAGAGCTGGGGTAAGGAAGAGAGAAAAGATGCCTAAACAGTCTCAGCAGACTGCTCATGTGACTGTTTCCAACATCTGCACACCCAGCAGATAGAGTGAGCACTGCCTCGATCTGTTCTCAATCCCTCTGTAAAGAGAGATAGAGATGGAATTGTAGTTATTATTCACATTTTTCATACAGCTCATCTCATGGACTAATCACACCAGGCAGATCCTGGATATACTATACAGTTTCTGTAGTCATGAGAAACTGACGGGAAATTCAGGAAGTCAGAGCTTGAATGTTGCCCTGGTCACCAACTTGAAATAACCTTGAGAAAGCTATGCTCTCCCTGTGGCTGGCTTTGCTGCTAATTGAAGATGACAGTTTAATCTATGTCTCAGGAGGGCTGAGAGGAAAAAAAAGTACTCAAAATATCCTGATGCAATTGCCTATGACATCCTAGGCAGTGAGACCATGTGTTATCTGGGGTGTGCATGACTTTTTTATTGAAAATAAGAAAAAAATGCTCAAAAATGAAATTTAGCATATTATGGTCAAGGACTTCAAACCATTGTGCAGAAACTCAGTGTCACATAGGGCCATTGGATGTGGTTTGGATGAAATATACGGGAGTGGGTCTGGCTGTGAATCTGAGGTCCTATCAGCTCACAGGTGTCATGCTGAAATTATACCATTTAGCAGAATTTAATAGATGATCCTTTGTAAGAGTGCAAGCATGCTCAAATGCAGACAGAGCAACAAGCAGATGCTGCAATAGAGCTCCCTGAGAAAAAGCAGCTCAGAGCAGCAAAGGTTTATGTTAGCTTTCAGCTCCAGGTTACAGCCCCTCATAGCAGGGACATCAAGGAGGCCGGAACTTAATCCAGCTGGTCACAAGCCATCCACAGTCAGAAGCAGAGAGAAATGAATGCTCGCATGCTCACTTGCTTATGCTCGGCTAGGCTTCTCTACTCTTACCTGGTTCGGGACTCCCTGCCATGGCAATAGTGAACTCCCACATTGGGCTGGGTTTTCCACATCAATTAACTTGAGTCCATCCCTCACAGAAGTGTCCACTGGCCAACCTGACACAAACAAGCCCTCATTGAGACCGTCTTCCCAGGTGATTCAAGTTTGTTTCAAGCTGACAATGAAAGCTAATAATCACAGGGCCCATATCTAAGCTACGAACCAGGCTGGGGTCATAGTCCAGCCTGATGTGACCTTGGAGAGAAGGAAAAGGATAAACAAATCCCTCAGCCTCATTCTTCTCTACCATTTCCACTTATCCTCACTGGCCCAAGTGGAAGGGGTGCTAAAGTCATAGAACCTCGTGATTCATTCAGTTCAGAGGGTGGCCCCTGATCTAAGCTTACTGCAACTACACCACAACTGGGGAAAGAGACCAATAATGTCTCCCAGGAGATTGGGATCCTATTTCTTGGATATTATTAACAAGGTATTCCTGCCTCATGGAAATTTTTAGTATTTAACACAGAATATACAAAGTAAGCTTCCAAATAGGAAATAAACACGTGAACAGTACATTAATCACTAATCTGGGATATAATACAGAGTGACTTCAACTTCAGTACAGAGTGAATTCAATCCCTTCTGCATAAGGTTTCTCACCAAATCTCACTTGAAATCTTGAATCTTGGCCGAGCATGTGTGCCTGGTAGGGAAAGGCAGCTGGACTCTGAGCTATCTATAACTTAGAATTACACGGAAAGCTTAGTACAAGATGAGATTTCTCATGTGGGTGAGGCTGATTTAGAAACAAATCAGTAGGGATTCAGAGACAGCTAGTTAAGTGTCCGGGAGATGCTGCCTCCCAGTATTAGAGAGTGAAGTCCTTTTGGGTTTTGATTCTGGAACCTGTCTTGCCTCATTCAGGACCTGCCCTAGCTGACCTCCTGGGTTAAATCATTCTGTTCTTTGTGAACATCAGTCAGTTATTTCAGTCATTTGCAGATGCTTAGTATATGACCTTCATGTCTGTGGCTTAACTGAGCCAGTTTCCTGTCTAGTTCTCTCCTGTTCAAAGGCTCCACTTGAGAATTCTCAGACCCCCTTCACACCTGCTGAATCAATGTCTACATTTTAACGAGATCAACAGGTTCATGAGTGGATACTAATACTGAGACGTTTTAATGCCATATCATAGTTTATGGGTGAGATGGCAGCTGTGATTTGAGTCCTTCTTTTATTCATGATGAGGCACATACATGATGGTTCTGATTTTCATATATAAATTAGTTTCTGAAGACCCCATTTGCTGTGGCTTGGATAGCGCAAAAAGCGTGTGTTGGATAGTAATAACTTAATTCCCAGTAAGAGAATGTAGAGAGGTGATTGCGTCAAGAAGGCAGAATAGCATCAACATGGAGGGAGTGGGTTCATTATAAAGGAGGAAGTTGCCCTATTTGTTCTCTGACCTCCCCCTCCCACTTATGTCCTTCTGCCTTCCACTGTAGATGATACAGCATGCTAGCACCTCTCTTCAAGATTCCTAGGTTTCAAAGACACACGCCAATGAATTTCTGCTCCTTGTAAATTACAGCATTGTGTTTTCTGTATGGCAGCCCAAGAAGACTAAGACATCAATATTTTTATTACAGTCATAATGGCTGAGATAAGGTAAAATCTCCATATGGTTTTGTGTTCCCAGCAGCTAAAGATTTTGAATAATTTTCATGTATTTGTTGGCCATGTGTTCTTGTCTTTAACTTGTTTCTTCAGTTCATTTGGCCATTTATTGATTTGATTATTTATCTATGATTCTAGTGTTTAATTAATTTTGAACTCTTTATCTTGGATTCTAATTCCCTGTTGCTTGATTAGTTGGCAAAGATTTTATTTCATTCTATACACTCTCTCTTAATTATTTTTTCTCCTCTGGTTAAATTCTAGTTGTTAGTTTTTGCTATAATTCCTGAGTCATTAGAATCCTATCCAAAAACTTATTCTTTATGCCTATATCTTGAAATATTTCCCTTATGTTTTCCTGTAGTTCTTTCAATTTTTTAGGTGTTACATTAAGGACTTTGATCCACTTTGTGTTGATTTTTGTACAAGGAGAGACATGTGGGGAGAGGAGTCTACTTTCAGTCTTGTGTATGAGGATGTCCAGTTTCCCTTGCAAAATTATTGAAGAAGTTCTGTTTTCTAATACATGATATGGGCACTTTTGTCAAGAATCAGATTGTTGATGTTCTATGGGCTTATTTCTGTGTTTTGTATTACATTTCATTGCTCTATATATCTTTATTTGTCAATAGAATGTTTCAAACTGGGGGCTGGAGAGATAGTTCAGGAGTTAAGAGCACTGGTTGTTCATGCAGAAGACCTAGGTTCAAATTCCAGCACCCACATAGTGACTATCAGCCACCCATAACTCCAGTTCCAGGGGATCTAATGTCCTCTTCTGTTCTCTGCAGGCACTCTCTGAGACAGGTACACTTACATACATGCAGGCATAACACTCATACACATAAAATAAAAAATAAAAGGGGCTAGAGAGGTGGCTCAGAGGTTAAGAGCACTGACTGTTCTTGCAGAAGACTTGGGTTCAAATCTCAGCTCTCACATGGTGGCTAACAACCATCCATAACTAGTTCTAGGGGATCCATATCCTCTTCTGACTCTGTGGGCATTGCATGATGTGGGTGCACTTACATACATACAGGCAATACACACATACGCACAAAATAAAAATAAATAAAAAACTTAAATAAAAATTAAAAATGTTTCAGACTGAATAAGAGCCAACCCAAATAAAGACTGAATTTTTCATTTTAGAATCAAAGTTAACATGTAAATTTTGATTTATTATATTCGGCCTTTGGTGACTGTAGAGTTACCAAAGGACTAAAACTGTCATATCTAATTTATTTATAGCTCTACTGAATAAGTTGGGTCAGGATGAAGCTAATTTTGGTAGACATGACTTTTATGATTCCTTATAATCAAATTTTTAGCTCAAGTCCCTAGATATACAATTAGCAGCTCAGATAAATCTTACTGTTGATTTTTTGTTCTCCCTTAAACAACGCTGAAGTTCAGCCAAGGACACCCATGCTTCTGGCTCAGAGCTCTTGCCAGGCACCCACTGGGTAGAGCAAACAAGCCAGCATCTTCATAACACTGATAAGCACTCTGGAGCTGTGCCTTGCTCAGAATAAGAAATGCAGGACAGTTATGGCAGAATGCATGATCTGGGATGGGGTGGGGGTGGGGGGGAGGGAAAGGGAAATAAGCCTGAACTGAATTGGAAAAATGTATGAAATGCACAAAGCATCAATAAAAACTAATTTAAAAAAAAAAAAAGAGAAAGACTGAGAAAGAAATGAAAAGCATGTTTGGCAGAATGCATGAGCTTTTGTGGGGTGGGGGAATGGGGGGGTACACGGGTCTATATTTGATAAAAAAATTAATTAATTAATTAAAAAAAAGAAATTTGAAAAAAAAAAAAAAGAAATGTTTCAAATATAAGTTTGTGAACTTGAGCGCTAGAGCACTAGTATCAATTGCGCATGAAAACAAGAAGATCCTTGGGTTTCAAAAAAAAAAAAAAAAAGCCTGAAATTTGCTATGTGATCCTCATCCTTCCTCAGGATGGCCGTGCTTCTGCTGAGCGAAGATTTCAGCTCTGCAAAGGAAAACGAGTGCTTTGCCTGAGGAAAGGCACCTCAAACAGAAGACCTTTGCAGCTTCTGGCATAAATGGACTTTCTTTCCAAGACTGGCCCTGGAAGGGAGGAGCCAGAGAACTGGTAGCCCCTCCTGTAGAGTTTACCTAGGAGGGTGGGTTATGGGCTCTAGAAGGCTTGAGCATTCGTGGTGCTTATTGGGAATGCATGGTGGACTCCAGGAGTCCCGGGCCTTGTTGGGTGAGGATCTAGGGGTCCCGGCCTGAGATGGAATTAGCAGGAGCATGGGA
Source organism: Rhizomys pruinosus (assembly GCA_009823505.1). Lineage (NCBI taxonomy): Eukaryota > Metazoa > Chordata > Mammalia > Rodentia > Spalacidae > Rhizomys > Rhizomys pruinosus. The sequence continues at coordinate 490,158 of VZQC01006972.1, forward strand.
CACCTGTAAGTGAAAGACTTCTAGTCACTCTGTGGGCAATCTTTTTTTTTAATTTTTTTAAATTGTATGTATTTATGTATGTGTATGAATGTACTGTCTGCATGCAGGTTTGTGCACCCGTGTCGTGCAATGCTGCGGAGGTCAGAAGAGGGTGTCGGATTCCCCTGGAACTGGAGTTCTCCTGGAATTGGAGTTCCAGACGGTTCTCGGCCACCATGTGGGTACTGGGGCTTGAACCCGAGTCCTCTGTAAGAGCAGTCGGCGCTCTTAACCGCTAGGCCATCTCTCCAACCCATGTAGGCAATGTTAAGTGAACTCGCTAGTCTTCCTGAAACTAAAGATTGGAGAGTCTGTTCCTTGATTTGCTTTAGGGACCATGGGTGGCACACATGGAACACTACATGTGTGGGTATATCCCAGTAGGAATCTCTGGGACACTACTATTCAGAGCATAAATAAATAAATAAATAAATAAATAAATAAATAAATAAGATATACTGGAGATTGTGATGAAGTGAGGACACCATCACTTGTTTTATTTGTGGTTGTCACAAGGCTCAGAGAAGTCTCCCAGCACCAAACACAATGGCCTGTGAAGATTGCCTTTGCTTAGAGAGGGAAGCTTCGGTTCCTAGACCCCTTCTGTTTATCACGTGCTCACTTGAGTGTTACATCCCCACCAACAGTCAGCAGTGATGGTTTCATATTCCAGAGAAGACAACAAGCTCTTAATTTTACATACTTCAGACAAAGTAGTACACCTGGCCCTGGAACACTCAGGAGTAGTCTGTGTTTCTTTGTTCTTAGTGACCCTGATGCAGCTCTTTTAAAAGCATGGTCCAGGGTATGGGTCATGGAGGTTTAGTAATCACAGTATATTAAATCATCTGTGGTTAAAATAAAGACAAATCCCATCATCAGACATCTCAGTGTATGGAAGAACTCTTCCCTTCACCAGAGATTGATGTGATCACTACCATTGAACTTTCCTATTTGTAATTTAGAAATAACTCAACTATGATAGCTAGGATCAGTTGTTATAGGTCATATGATAAGTTCTTAGACAGGGAACAGGCCAAAGAAGTGGCCACCAATTATCCATGGAACCCTTGTCCACTGTTTAATACAGACTTACATATTCACATGTGCACATTGACTTCCTGCACTATGGCTACCATGCTTCCAAAAGTCTTTTATGTAGCTGTGATGGGACAGAAGCACAGCTCTGTCCTGCCAACCTCAACAGTCTGAGGAGTTACCTTAGACTTTTAAGGACCTGGACTCAGCCACAGTAGGGTTCAGATTTTCAACACTGAAAAGACTTTCAGGACTAGCCAATTTACAAATCAGAGTTAGTGATTTTATTAGATATTTTTATACAGGTTTATACATGAGTGTTAAGAGAGAGAGACACCGAGAAGAAAGTAAAGCACATCCAAGTGGGGGATTTGTGCTTCCTAGGGGATGACAGAGGAAATGTACCCACATGTGTGTTTGGGTTTCTCCAACAGAGAAGACGCACTAAGTAGCTTCAGCATTAGGCATGTATTCCATTTTGGTAACTGTCAGATTATGTCTCAAAAGCATATTAAAGAAGATTTTCCCCCCTCTATCTTGTACAGATACACGAGGTGGCTCTCAAGATGCCATGGATGAATTTGTAATCTGATAAATTAAAAAAAACAGAAGCTTTACTGGGTGTGGTGGTGAACACCTTTAATCTTAGCACTCGGGACATAGAGACTCCATAGAAAGACCTTGCCTTTAAAAATAAAGAGGTCTCTAGAGTTGTACAAAGAGTTTTAGTTTGTGCCATTTCTTATAGATGGAGTTTCTGATCAGAGTCCCAGAAAAATGAAGGTTGATGGCTGGGAAGAGAGAATGGCTTCAATCAATTGTGAATTGTGCTAGAATTCAGTTTTGTTTTATATATTTTAAATATATAATATATATATATATATAATATATATATACATATATATATACATATATATATTATATATATATATATATATATAGTGTGTGTGTGTGTGCGTGCGTTACTTGCACATATGTGTGGTAGTCAGAAGACAATTTGGAAGTCAGTTCTCTCCTTCCAACATGTGGATTTAGAAGATGGAACTCACATTGCGTGTGGCTGTAACTCTTGCTCTACTGTTGGTACAGGTTTCCACTGGAGTCTTGGGCAAGGGGCATCTTTCTCCCTTTTCCAGTCCTAAGTTTCCCTGCCTTTCATCCTGCCATACTCCAACCCTATCCTCATGCACAAACAATGATAGAAGGGCATGAAGAAACTTGGTACACCCAGTCAGCTAAAGTGTGTCCTTAGCAAGGTCAAAAGATGAACTGCACTGTATTTCATACAGTCCTTAACTGGCTTCTGTTTATGGTTCTGGAATAAGGCAATAACTCATTCCATAAACAGAATGCATGTGCTGAGGAGCTGAATAAAGGGAGCTGGACAAAGGGAGCTGGCCTCCTAAGCAGGAAACAGCAGAGGAAAGTCGTGACGCAGTAAGAGCAGAAATGCTGTTTGAAGGCTCCTTTATCTGGTAAAGGCAGAAGGGCCTTCCTATTACAGTGATTCAGCTTGGCAAAAATCTCCATTTTTTTCTTTTTCTTTCTCTTTTTTCTTTTATGGAAAGCTGGTTGGTTTCACAGTTCAGCTTGATTTGGTGGTTTGTCTGGTCTGTGGGCCTTGGGTAAGAGGCTGTTCCAAAGCAATGGCCTCCTGTGGTCTCTTCCACAGGAAAGATACCTGACAGCAGAATGGGCAGCCAGATCTTCACTCTAACAGCAAAGGATTCATCAGTGCTAAGCTGGGAAGCTGCCACATCTTTTCAGAAATCTGAGTGTCTCATTGGAGGGTGGTAGTTTCCTAAGGTCTGTTTTCTTAAAGAAGCAAGAGCTAGACATCTTCATGAATCAAACTCGAAAGGAACTCTTAGGGTCTGGCCCACCAGCAGGTTGCCCTTGGCTCTGACCGTCCGGATGTAGGACCTCAGCCCTGTGAGAATTTCATGTAGAGTGAATTTTCACTTTCTTTAATTAATATGGCAGCCCTCCAAACTTTTTCCATCCATTGGCAGTTAATGTAAGCTCAGCACTTCCTTGGAGGGATGGCCTAGTGGTTAAGAGTGCCGACCGCTGTTGCAGAGGACCCGGGTTCGATCCCCAGCACCCACATGGCAGCCAAGAACCGTCCAAAACTCCAATTCCAGGAGAACTCCAGTTCCAGGGGAATCCGACACCCTCTTCTGGCCTCCGTGGCATTGCACGACACGGGTGCGCAGACCTACATGCAGACAGTGCATTCATTCACATAAAAAAAAAATAAAATTAAAATATATATATTAAAAAATAAATAAGAAATAAATTAAAAAATAAAAGAAAAAACGAAGCTCAGTAGAATTTTTTTCATTACAGCATGTACTTAATAGAGAAGAATTAAAAGTCTCCAAAAAAAAGAGCCTGAAAACCACACTGCTTTATGTAGATGAATGCTTTAAAATCATCTCCTTAGCAAGATTCTCTGTGAGGTCCAGGTGAGCCTNAAAAAAAAAAAAAAAAAAAAAAAAAAAAATCAAAACATTCCAAAATGAATGGACATTATTTTTAATCTTTAAATTCCTAAAGTTATTCCAAGTGTCCTGTTACATATTTTATTTGTTCTTTTTAAATGAAAACTACACATTTTCTGAATTAACATACTTAGCCTCTGAGTTATAGTAAATGTATTGCAAGGACAGAATTTATCCCTATATAATTTAATTATTTTTTTCTCTCTGGTAGGATGAATGTCTCAATAGTCTCTGGATTTCAATGACAGATATAGAAGAGCTTCAGGAAAGAAGCTGACTTACAGTTCCTTCTGCCCTTCAATGTCTTGTTTTCTTATGGTCTTATTATAACTTGTTTTTCTCTAAATCTTGGTCTATAGTCAGTCCTATTCTACAATCATATTCTCACCACTTTTTTATTTTACAAATCTGTTTATCCACCCTTGTGTCCTCGGGGAATCGTTCAAGGACTTCCTTTTATGCCACAGTCAGCAGATGCTCAAGTCCCTTCTACACAATGGCATAGAATCTGCATAAAAAACGACTTACATCTCCCATGTACTTGAAATAATCTCTAGATGACTTTAGTACCTAGTACAAAGTAAGTGTCATGCAAATTGTTGTTATTTTAAGAATAATAACAAGAAAAGAAATCTGTGCATATTGGAAGAGATGCAATTATCTTCCTCTATTTTTGCATGAAGACTACATTCTCTGTACTATTAGTTGAATCCTTAGATAGGAAACACAGAGAAACAGAGAGCTATGTGTCTCTCCAACCCATAGTGATTTAGGCAGTCAAATGTAGAGACACCTCGCCTATACATAGGTTACTTGCCAAAAGAGCCTCACTAGCAATCCCCATGTGGTGCCCTCAGACCCTTCACCCTGGAGGAGCTTTGTTCTTCCTGCATCTGATCTGGGACCTGTGGTAACCATCTAGGGAAACCCAAGGCCTCTGAGTCCCTTCTCTGCCACACATCCAACATGCTTCCCTGGCTTCATACCTTATAGCAATTGCATTGAAGAGTTTGTGGTTCCTTGTTTCCAACCCATGCACATGGTCCTCCCTATGGTCCTCCCTACTTCCCCACACTGAAAAGGATCTCCAAAATAGGTAACATATTGTGCTGGACAGCTTTAGTGTCAACTCATCACTCCTGGGTTGAAGGAGCCTAGATTGGGGAATTGCCTCCATTGGACTGATCTGTGGCCACATCTGTGGAGTATTGTCTTGATTGTTGAGCAATGTGGGAGCACCCAGCCACTATGGGTGGTGCCACCCTGGGCAGGTTGTTGTGTACCATATAACAGGACAGGCTGGGCATTAGCCAGGGGGGCAAGCCAGTGAACAGCATTCCTCCATGACCTGTGATTCAATTCCTGCCTCCAGGCTCCTGTCCTGAGTTCCTGCCCTGAGTTCCTGCCTTGGGCTCCCTAAGTGATGAACTGTGACCCAGGAGATGTGAAATGAACAAACCCTTTCCTCCCCAAGTTGGTATTAGTCAGAGTGTTTTGTCACAGCAATTGAAGAGATACTAGAACAGAAATTCATACCAGAGTGGGCTATTGTGACAGACCTGACCTTGGTGTTTGGGGGAAGATTATGGAAGCATTTGGAACTTTGGGCTGGAAAAGTCATTGAGTGATTAGAGTTTGTTGCTGTGGAACTTGGAAAAGTAATGCTGAAAGAGCTGTAGATTATGGAGGCCTGGTTGGGGAAGATTCAAAGGAAAGCAGAGACCATCAGAAATATTTCTGGCTTGAAAATCTGTGGGTTCTGGTCATCTGGGGCTGAAGGATCAGCTGTAAGTAACAAGAGACCAGAACCTGAATTGAAACCTTTGTTTTACTGGGACAATTGATGCTGGTTAGCTGGGGCTGAAAAATCAGTTGTAAGTAACAAGAGACCAGCATCACTGTGATGAAATCCTCTGAGAAGAATTTCCTCAGGGTCAGCACACAGAATCTGTGGTCCAGAGGAGTTCTGAGCTTCCATATCAAGCCAGAAGCAGGATTTGGTAATGTGGAAGTCTCCTATATGGTTCTGGTGTTGAAATGTGAAGGGGTCACAGAGAGCAGCTGAGGCCTAGTACAAGGCCATTGGTGAAAGCATGTCCTTGGTTGCAGTGAAGCCACCCAGGATTACAGGGATCATGGAGTGAAGCTGAGGCTTGGGACTATGAGAGACCAGAAAAGCCCACTGGTGAATGTGAAGCCTTACTTTAAGTGGAGACCCCAGGATTTTTGAGATGCCAGGACTATCAAATGACCACCAAGAGCACCGGCTGGTGTGGAATAGAGCTGGTCTGGGCCTGTGGGAAAAGCACTGTGTTCTGTGAATGGCAGAGTCACAGACTTCTGCCAAACCCTTTGGAGCCCAGAAGATTGTGAGTGAATCCCAGATATCCAGACTTGAGCTACTTTGCTGGAGACTTGGGTTTTGGTTAGGTGTGCCTGATTCTTCTCTTTGAAATAAGACAGTGCTTGTTTTGGACTTTGCAGGAACCCACAGTTAAGAGACTGGCATGAGCATGGACTAGCATGGGCCAAGTCAAAAGGAATCCAGGACACAAATATTGACAATCTAATTTTATTAATTCCCATACAGGCTAACTCTATAATTCTAATTCTGTCCTGTCCTAGCCCATCTCCCCAAGGCTGCTCACCTACATGGCATTCTCCTAGCCTCTTGGAAGCCATGGAGGGGGTCCACACTAAAGAGTTCCAAGAACCAGGTTGATTGCTGTGGCAGCTCAGGCAGGCTGGTCCTGCAGCAGCAGTAGTCAGCAGGGTCAGCATGCACTTCAGGCTGATGTCACAGGGGCAGCATGTCCCGGCATTCTCAGCTGAGAGGTTCCCAGTGGCATCTCACAGCAGGTCCCCTGTGGGGGAGTGAGAGCAAAGTCACTCTACACTTCCCAGCTTAAATAGGCCGCAGCTGGGTATGTGGGGTGCACTGGATTTCAGGTGTTAATCTCAGGCTTGTGCCTAGGGTTCTCCCCTGCATAGCAGGTGGTTATCGTTCCTGTCTGGGGTTATGCCTTGATCAGGGTGGGGGACCCAGGACTGGTTATCAGGTCCTTGTCTTCATACTGCCTCTGACCACCTAATCAATTGAGTATGGTCGTCTTTTTGGGCTCTGTCAAGCCCCTCTGTGGCTTCCGTAGTGCTGAGTGCTTATCTCTAAAGTAGCCCAAAGCGGGAGCAGGCCTCTTCCTGAGGTAAGTTTAACATTTGCTTTTTTTTTTTTAATTTATTTTTATTGATGCTTTGTGTATTTCATACATCATTTTCCAATTCAGTTCAGGCATATATCCCCTTCCCTTCCCCCCCACCCCACCCCTACCCATCGCAGATCGTGCATTCTGCCGTAAGTTTTCTGCATCTTTCTCTGCTTTTTTGTTTTGTTTTGTTTTCATTTTTTTTAACAATAGGTGATAATTTGTACAAGCATCCTTCATGTAAAACCAATTTGCAAGCAGTTGTGCCCAAACCCACACAGCTCATAGGTCCCACCATCCTGAAAGGGGGGGCTTGTATGTTCAATCCAGTTGATCAAATGAGTGTCCAGTCTATATTGTTGTAGTTTCACCATTAACCCCAATAGAAGCCCTTACATTCTATCACGCCCTCTCTTTCCGCAGATTGTTCCCTAGGCTTAGAAAAGGGGCACAGGGTGGAGAGAACAAAACCTCTACTTTCTCTGGAGCTGAATGTTTGGTCTCTAGTCAGTTCTGGCTGTTTTTCTTCATGGGCTGCCAGCTTGTCGGGCTTAACTCTTCGATCCTACAATGAAGCACATGCAATTAGATATTTAGTATTTAAACAGTATAAATATAGCCTTATCATCCTACTAATGAAGCACACACAATTCGATATATGGGTATTTAAACAGTACTAATTGTTATGGTAGGTTTACTTTGGTATAGACAAGATGTTGATGGTATGTCAATTCATGAATCTAGATTTTTTTCTTTCAAGTATGCAGGGTTATCGTGTGGTTTATAACATCTCCTAACCATTAGAGGATGTGGCTTGTGGAATCAGCCATGGTTATTCCTCCAAAGGAGAGAGCCAAAGCACATTAGATTTGGGATATCAGACATATGGCTGCCACTGCTGCACAGTATTTTCAGGCAGTGAGGTGTAGCTGGTGCTGACAGAGGGTCTTGTTTGGACTCAGGAGACCTATATTTGCTTTATTGGTTTAGTGGTCTTTTGGTACATTTCCTGGCATACGAGACCATCTGAATACTTGCAAGTGCGGTCTCATACATTCCACAGTCCAGAGTATCACCAACTTAATGGATGAGAAAGAAAATGCGGCTTGCAGTGAGTAGGATGTACCAGAAAGTGCCAGCAGAAGGATTGACTCTCTGCATGTAAGGGAAGAAATGCCTCAGATTGTTGCAGACATCAGCCCCTCTGTGGATCCTACTAGAACAACTATTTTTAATGATTCCTAACGAAGCTTACTTTCTAGTTGCTGCAAGTTTTTAATACAAGAGACTTTCTTACACTCCCCCCATAGAATAAGAGAGAAATAAGATGAGTGAGAGGTCATTCTCCAGTGTAATTGGACCAGCTGTTATAGAAGTTTCTCTTGTATAAACTCAGTAAAATGCCTTCTTTAATTGACTAATGGCATAGAAACTGTGAAAGGAGTTACTTTTTCTATTCAGAACCAAATATAATGCTAAAGTCTCCTTAAGCTATGCACCTAAACAAAATATATCAATACGGGAGCTCTGACATCAACAATGGATTATTCTACCAAGGAGATGTTGGCCAGGGGATCCAAGCCCCCACAAATGGTAAAGGCTCCTTGCCTCCTAACTGGGATATCTGCAGGAAGAGAGGCGATAAGGCCCTGCTGTTGAAGACCTGATACAAACATGGCAAAGATGTATGGAGACCGCACTTGCAAGTAAACATTTGCTTTTTAAGGTTACAACATTTCACACATTATCTACTGTTAGTTTAATCCTAATTACTTCTAATTCACATGACTTCTACATGCTAACTATGCTCCTAACAGAGACTTTGAACAGACTATGAAGTTTTAAGTCTTTGCTTTTTTTAAGGAATATGGGTCTTTTAAGGTTGTACTGTCTTGTGTTGTGATATCAATGTTAACATCATATTTTGCAGACAAGAAATGGAAAAGTTGTGGTTTAATAGTGATGTGTTTTGTGTGTCAAATTGACAAGGAGTCAACTGTGTTGAATAGCTTTAGTGTCAACTTGACACATCTGGGTTGAGGGAGCCTCAATTGGGGAACTGCCTCCATTAGACTGGCCTGTGGCCACATCTGTGGAGTATGGTTTTGTTGAGCAATTTGGGAGGGTCCTGCCCATTGTGGGCAAGTACCATGCCAGGGCAGGTTGTTGTATATTGTATAAGAAAGCAGGCTGAGCATGGGGCAGAGGAGTAAGCCAGTAAGAAGCATTCCTCCATGACCTGTGGTTCAGTTCCTGCCTCCAGGTTTCTACCCTAAGTGATGGGGCTCCCTGAGTGATGAACTCTGATGTTGGAGATGTGAGCTGAATAAACCCTTTCCTCCCCAAGTTGTTAGTGGTCAGTGTGTTTTGTCACAGCAATTGAAGAGAAACTAGAACAAGGAGATTTAATGTTCTTTTGCTCCAAAGTGGACACTGATTTGATGGTGTCCACTGCCTAGGAAAATCTATTTTGTTCTTATTGACACCATCTTAATGGCTGGGCCCTGGCCCAGAAGAACACATTCAGGAAAGGCCAGTGGTTATCTAGATCTTTAGAATCCCACCTTTTGTCAGTGTTTTACAATTGCCTGCAGCCCACCCACTTCTTAGTTCTTTTAATCCTGTAGCAGTCAGGAACTAACATTTTTATTATCTGATTGGACTTTCTCAAAACAATTTTGCCAGGATATGGTATTGCCTTCATAAGCCTAACCTGCCCCTGAGTGGGGTCTGTACCCTCCCAATCCTGACCTGGGCACAGTCCTAGCCAATCCAAATAAAAAACCCAATTTGGCTAATTAGAACCTGGAATCTGCCATCACAAGGGTCGTGGAAAGAATGGGAAGAAAAAAACCGGAAGAGAAAACATGATTTGTGATATAGAAACACAAGTCAAAGTGCATCCCTGAGCCAAGCAGTACTCAAAACCAGAGATCTGAGAAGACCGGAACCTGGTAGCTTCCCTGCGCCTTCAGAGGGAACTGCTTAGCTGACTTTTAACTTCAGTTCAGTGAGATCACATTTGGATTTTGATCACCGTAAATGTAAGGTAATAAACTTGCAGTCTTTTAAGCCATGTTATTTGTAGGGATTCATTACAGCAGTCACAGGAAATTAACAATGCCTTTCTTGCATTTCTTCCTTTACCATCTTGGATCATTTCTCGCTGAGCATTACTTGCTGAGCAATGTCCACAATGGTTAACATTCTTTCTCCTACATTTTCTGTCTGCATTTGACTAAAGTCCTGTGTGCTCTGATGCATCCCCTGTAGTCTGATCTTACTCCTCTCCAACTATCCCTCTGTTCTAGCTTCTCTTCAATTGCTGCAATGAAACACTCTGACCAAAACCAATTTGGGGAGGAAAGGGATTATTTGGCTCACATCTCCTGGGTCACCATTCATCACTGAGGGGGCCCAGCATAGGAACTCAGGGCAGGAACCTGGAGGCAGGAGTTGAAGCACAGGCCATGGAGGAACACTGCTTATTGGCTTGCTCCCCTGGTCCATGCCCAACCTGTCCTCTTATACAGTACACAACAACCTGCCCAAGGTGGTACCACCCACAGTGGGCTGGTCCCTCCCACATTGCTCAACAATCAAGACAATACTCCACAGATGTGGCCATAGGCCAGTCCAATGGAGCCAATTCCCCAATTGAGGCTCCCTCAACCCAGGTGTGTGTGTCAAGTTGACACTAACGCTCTCCAGCACACCTCTGTGTCCTTGTCCCCCAATAAGTCATGCTGGAGAGGGAGAAACTGTTCTTGAAAGCAAGAGCTCATCCACACCTTTGCCTCCTCATTTAGAGAAGCTCGCTTTCTGAGTATCTCTTTCCAAAATTGCTTTCTTATTGAAATCAATTCATCCTTTTCATTTGACAAGAGATAATTGTATCACTTCCTTTTGCCCCATTTTTCTTTTTCATGTTACTTTGCTATGTATTTACATGTATGCATGCACACTTGGGTTAGGATTAAAGGCATGATCCACCAAGCCTGGCTTTTTTTTTTTTTTTTTGGCTATCCCCAGCAGCCTTTTAGGAAAGCAATATTATTACAAATATCAAGGCTCTTAAAATCTAACAGCTTTCATAAAAAATTCATGAAATAAATTTCATAATGCTAAAATTATTACAACTAATGACATAAATTTACTTTATTCTCTTATGATAATTAGAGATGTAGGCAAATGTTCTTAAATATTTGTGATAGAATTTATAGATAAATGTAGAAAACAATAAAAATACCCAATTATAAATGTCAGTTCCTACAAAACCAAAGATTATTCAACAAAATTTGGAAAGTAGACTCCCATAGAATGCTAAACACACTAAGAGTATTGATCTTTCTGTGGCACTATTAAGGGTGATTTACTCATATTTTATTCTATAATTTTATAATCAAGGGAAGAAAAATTTTTTGCATGTTAGATGATATAACCAGGGATTATGATGCAGAGCATAGCCAGACAGCTTGCAGTCATGACTCCATGCAGATGACACACACTGCATGAAGCGCTGTGAAAGGTCTCCATAGTTAGTTCTGAGTGAAAGTCCTGACCAGAGGACTGTATCTTATCATGCTAAAACCTTTCCCTGTGCAGTGGACTGTGGTCAACTCCTGCCCACAGCTGACCAGTATGTGGCAGCAAATTAGCCAACCACCATTTTCTCCAGAAATGATGAAAATGACCATAGAGTCCATCTATATTGAATGGCTAGTCTGCAATTCTAAACTGCGAACAAGCTATTAGCTTTTTTTTTTTTTTAATTTTATTTATTTCCGTATGTGTATGAATGTATTGTTTGCATGCAAGTCTGTGCACCCGTGACGTGCAATGCCGCGGAGGTCAGAAGAGGGCGTCGGACTCCCCTGGAACTGGAGTTCTCCTGGAATTGGAGTTTCAGACGGTTTTCGGCCGCCATGTGGGTGCTGGGGATCGAACCCGGGTCCTCTGCAAGAGCGGTCGGCGCTCTTAACCGCTAGGCCATTGCTCCAGCCCCTAGCTTTTTTTTTTTAATGTGTATGAGTATACTGTCTGCATATAGGTTGGTGCACCCATGTCATGCAATGCCACAGAGGTCAGGATTCCCTTGGAACTGGAGTTAAAGACGGTTCTTAGCCACCATGTGGGTGCTGGGAATTGAACCTGGGTCCTCTGCAAGAGCAGTCAGCACTCTTAACCACTGAGCCATCTTTCCAGCCCCCAGCTATTAGTTTTTAAATCTTTCCTCACTCACCTCTTACCTTTACCACATGAGCAACATATATTTGATACAGATGTGGTTTGGTGTCTAGAGAACACAGGTGAGATTTCCAGGTTATTCTGACCTGGAACAAAGAATTGGGTCAGGAACACATGGATAGTGCTAGAAATACAGATGGTTTATAAGAAGACAAAGCAACTCTTAAGAACACAAGTAGGCTAATGAAACAAGAACATCTGTGCCCAAGTGGTATTATCCTTTCTAGGTTGTTTACGTAAGACACCACTTCTCTGGATCTCACAGGCTTTCTCACAAGTATTCTTTTTAGTATGTGTGGGGAGGAGTTTCCAGTCTTTCTGCCAACTGGTCTCTTTTATATGTTAATCTTGATGCTTTTTTTGTCTACTTCTATTCTATCATATGTCCAGTTTCTGATTTGATACAAAACACTGAAAAGCAAATTTATAAAGAATAGATCTTTATTTAGTGCATGCCTCTGGAGACTGGGAAGTCAAAGAACATGGTACTGACATGTAATTGATGCCTTCTTCTTGCATCATTGTCTGGGCATAACCATCATATGGTAGGAGTGTGTGTGTATGAGTGTGTGTGTGTGTGTGTGTGTGTGTGTGTGAGAGAGAGAGAGAGAGAGAGAGAGAGAGAGAGAGAGAGACAGACAGGCAGACAGGCATAGAATTCTGGGTTCTCTTGGTAGTTACAGTTAAGAATTATAAACACAGCCGCACATGGTGGTGGCACACACCTTTAATCCTAGCACTCGGGAGGCAGAGACAGGTGGATCTTTGTGAGTTCAAGGCCAGCCTGGTCTACAGAGCGAATTTCAGGATAGCTGAGGCTACAGGGAGACCCTGTCTCAAAAAGACCAAAAAAATTATAAACACATGTGTGTTCTAATATATAGACAATTGTTAGCATATTTAGTAGGATATACTTTAAAGGCAGTTTTATGTTCACAGCCACACAAGCTTAACTTCTCCCACTATCATATCCCCCAGCAGAGTGGCAAATGTATTATATAAATGGATCTACATTAACAACTCTTTATCAGTTAAAGTCCACGATTCATATGGGTATTCACTTTCTGCATGGTGCACTCTGTGGATCTTGACAGATAGGCAGTTTCCAGCAACAGGGAGTTGCACAGTAGTTTCACTGCACTTAAAACTTGCCATTCTGCCTGTTCATCCTTCCCTTTCCCAACTCCTAGCAACCATCCATCTTTGTACTGCCCCCATTTGCCTTTTACACAATGTGGCACAGTCAGAATCACACTCTATGTAGCCACTTTCAGCATCTTTGTGTTAGCAATATGCTTTTAAGGCTTCCCTACCTTCTCATGGCTTAAAAGCTCATTTTCTTTCAGCACTGAAAAGCACCTCACTCTCTGGGCATACCTGTAGTTTATCCATTACACTCCTGATGGACATCCTGGGTGAGCAGCTTCTGCACTGATGTTGGCTTTAGGTCATTAGGAATAAAGCTGCTATAACTATCCACATCTGGGTTTTTATATGGGCATAATATCAAGCAGCACAATCACTGGATCATGTTGAGAGTATGTTTCATCCTGGAAGAAACTGCCAAACCATCCTCCAATGTGACCATAATATTTTGCTTTCCCATCAGAAAGGCATGAAAGTTTCTGTTGCTCCACACCCTCACTGGCCCTTGCTGCTCTCTCTGCACTCAGATTTCACCACCCCGTAGGTGGGCACTCATAACGCATTGTTGTTATAACTTACAATTCCCACATCATGTGTTATAGTGATCATATCTTCTCCTGCTTATTTGTCATCTGTGTAACATCTTTGGTAAAGTCTTTTATAAGTCTTTTAAAAATATTTTATTATTTCTAACTGGGGATTTCCCTGGACCACCTGAAGCATATGAGTGTCCAAGTGGATTCTTTGGAGAACCTTCAGAACAGAACGGGAAGAGTGAGTTAGACTTCCAATAGAAAGCTTAAAACTTAGACAGATCAAGACTCCATAAGCAAGGAGAAGAGGAGAAAAACAAACAATGAAGGTATCTGAAGGAGGCAGGCAAAGCAAGCCTTCAACACAGTGAAGAGGCATTTGGGATTCACATTGCAATACAGGCAAAGAGAAACACACATGCCAGGGACACAAAGAAGAGACAACACGAGAAAGGTGGAGGATAATTCCACACCAAGCTCAACCAACCCTGTGGAAGATTCCTACAGTGAGATCCCCCTGGGGATGGCCCAGAACACAGATATCAGAAGTACAATTATGAACATACTCAAAGAAATACAAAACTATAAAGAGCAAGTCAGAGAACTAAAAAAAAGAGAATGAAAAACTCAAGAAGGAACTAGAGAGAGAGAATGACAAACTTTGGAAGGAAGTGGAAACACTGAAAAGATCCCATGTTGAAAAAGAAAAGGAAACCAACCAGCGAAGCAAAGAGCTACATGAAGAGATTGAGAAGCTCCAAAAGGAAGTGGAAATACTAAAGAAATCAGAAGAAGAAATGAGAAAGGAAACCAAACACTCATCCAGTCAAAAGGAAAGGAATGGAAAAAGCCTCAGAAGTAAAATGAAGGAAGCAGAACAAAGAATATCAGACTTGGAAGATAACACAGAACAACTAAAAACCTCAAGTAAAGACGATGAAAAATTTAAAAATACACAAAAGTGGAACAACCAGGAACCGTGGGACACTATGAAAAGATAAAACCTGTGTATCATAGGAATAGAGGAAGAAGAATCCCAAGAGAATGGTATTGATCAGATCTTCAACAGAATAATAGATGAAAATTTCCCCAAACTAAAAAAAGACAAAACAATACCAATAAAAGAAGCACATAGAACTCCAAACAGACAAGATCAGAAAGTAAACTCTCCACACCATATCATAGTTAAAATGCTAGACCTCCAAAACAAAAACAAAATTTTGAAAGCCACAAGAGAAAAACAACAAGTGTCTTATAAGGGGAAACCTATCACAATTACAACTGACTTCTCAGTGCAAACTATGAAAGCAAGAAGAATGTGGAGTAAAGCATTCCCAGTGTTAAAGGACAATAGATGCCAACCCAGGTTACTATACCCAGCAAAAATGTCAATTATAATTGAAGGAGAGAGAAAAACCTTCCATGACATAAACAAGATGAAAGAATACATGTCCAGAAAAACAACCCTTCAGAGAATACTTGAAGCAATTCAAAGGACAGAAGAAAGGAGCAACCATCCCCAGGCACCTAGAAAGAGAAATCAATAAAAGCATAATTGCAGAAGTAGAAACCTAGACCAAAAATGCAAATGGATAATAAGGTGAAAGGAAGCAATACAAATCTATCAGTTATAACCTTAAATATTAATGGACTAATCTCTCCAATCAAAAGACATAGACTGGGAGATTGGATTAGGAAACAGAACCCATCTATATGTTGTCTACAAGAAATGCATCTTACCTTCAAGGATAGGTACTGCCTTAAAGTGAAAGGATAGGAAAAATATTCCAAGCAAATGGTACCAAAAAGAAAGCAGGTGTTGCTGTTTTAATATCAGACAAAATAGACTTTAAAGTAAAAGAAATCAAAAGAGACAAATAAGCCCATTACATTTTTATCAAATTCACCAAGAATATTTCACAATTATGAATATATATGCACCAAACTCTGGTGCACCAAACTTTATAAAGACAATTCTCCAAGACCACAAGGCACAGATTAACCCCAGTACACTCATAGTAGGGGACACCAATACCCCACTGAGACCTTTGAACAGGTCAACAGGACAAAGAATAAACAGAGAGGCATCTGAACTGAATGATACACCAAATGGACCTCAGAGACATCTACCAAATATTCCACCCTAAAACCAGAGAATATACTTTCTACTCAGTGCTGCATGGAACATTCTCCAGAATCGACCACATACTGGGACACAGAAGAAACCTCCACAAATACAAAAAGATTGAAATAATTTCATGGATTCTATCAGACCACAGTGCAATAAAGCTCACTATCAACACCAGGATAAGCCCTACTATCCACAAGAATATATGGAGACTAAACAACACACTCCTGAATAATGAATGGGTTATGGAAGGGATAAAGAAATAAAAGCATTTCCTGGAACTGAATGACATTGATAATACAACACAACAAAACCTATGGGATATTTTATAAGCATTTCCTAAGAGGCTTGGGAAAAAGTCCTTAATTTCATTTGGAAAAACAAAAGACTCTGAATAGCCAAAAACCCTGAGTGAAAAGAGCAATACAGGGGGGATCTCTATACCAGACTTCAAATTATACTACAGGGCTAGAGTCATAAAAACAGCTTGGTACTGGTACAAAAACAGACCTGTTGATCAATGGAACAAAACTGAAGATCCAAACTTGAGTACATACAATTTCAGCCATCATATATTTGACAAGGGGGCCAAGAAGACACAATGGAGGAAAGACAGCATCTTCAGCAAGTGGTGTTGGCAAAACTGGATCACCACTTGTAGAAGAATGAAATTAAACCACTACCTCTCACCCTGTACAAAAGTCAAATCCAGATGGATTAAGGACCTCAACATGAAACCCCAAACTCTGAAGGCAATAGAAGACAAAGTTGGCAGCAGACTACAAGACATAGGCATAGGAAAAGACTTCCTAAATCAGACAGCAGCTGCGCAAGAATTAAGGTCAACAATTGACAAATGGGATCTCATTAAACTCAAAAGCTTCTGTACACCAAAAGAAACAATCAAGGAAGTGAAGAGAAAACCCACAGAGTGGGAGGAAACCTTCACCACAGATACATCTGACAAAGCATTGATTTCCAGAATATATAAACTACTCAAAAAACAAAGAAGAAAGAAAACAAATGACCCACTCAATAGATGGAGCAAAGAGTTGAACAGAGGCTTCACAAGTGAGGAGTTAGAGATGGCTGAGAAACATCTTGAGAAGTGTTCAACGTAGCTAATAATTAAGGAAATGCAAATTAAAACCACTTTAAGATATCATCTCACTCCAATAAGACTAGCTAGGATCAAGAAAACAAATGATACTAAGTGCTGGAGAGGTTGTAGGGAAAGGGGAACACTCATCCACTGCTGGTGGGAATGTAAACTGGTACAGCCACTATGGAAAGCAATGTGGAGAACCCTTGGAGAACTTGGAATGAACTTGCCACCTGACCCAGCCATACCACTCCTGGGCATGTACCGACAAGACTCATCTTACTGCAGAGATACATGCCCAACCATGTTTATTTCAGCTCTCTTCACAATAGCAAGGAGCTGGAACCAACCCAAGTGCCCCTCAACTGATGAGTGGATAGAGAAAATGTGGTACATCTACACAATGGAGTTCCATGCATCAGTAAAGAAAAATGACATGAGCTTTGCAGGTAAATGGCTGGAACTAGAAGATATCATGCTGAGTGAAGTAACACTGTCCCAGAAAAACAAATGATGAATGGTATCCCTCATCTGTGGATGCTAGCACCAATTACCTAATTGTATGGCAAACTGAGCAGTGTCATGTGATCTGAAAACAACTGTGCTCTTATTTTGCGAATCCCTTAAAAAATAATAATAAATATTTTATTATTTCTATTTTGCCTGTATGAGAATATTGCCTACATGTAAGTGTACTCATATTGCACAATACCCATGGAGATAAGAAGAGGGCATTTTATTCTCCTGGAACTGGAGTTATGGATAGCTGTTAGCCACCATGTGGGTCCTGGGAACTTAACACAGGTCCTCTGCAATGGTAGCCAGTGCTTTTAATTGCTGAGCCATCTCTCCAGCCTCTGACAGGTCTTTTGATCAAGTTATTTACTTCCATAGTGCTGGCTTGTCTTTTCATGCTTTGAAACACATTTATTTTTAGTAATAATTAAAAACTAAAATAATAGTAAAATAATTTAGAGTAAGCTATATTATTTACTTTTGTATCTCTCTGTAGATGCAATAAGTATCCATGAGCTCATGCTTATGTCTTCTGATTCTCCCTCCCTTTGCCCTTTGTTTATTCATAGTTATACTTTATGTACATGACCAATAGGAAGAAAATGGAGGTTAAGGGCAGAGCCCCAGGTTTCTGAGGAAGTCAGCTGCCAGAACATGAGGAGCCAGTTGTGGCTCAGGCATCAGATTTGTCCAAACTCTTAGAATCCTTCAAAAGCTGGAAAAAGGACAGATTTTCCTTCCTGTATACCAGGAGGAGATGACCCAAGGTATCTATACACACATACACACATACACACACACACACACACACACACACACACACACACACAAACACACATACAAAATAAAATTTAACAAACTGAATGAGTGGATGCTGGGATCGAACCCAGGTCCTCAGCAAAAGTAGTTAGTGCTCTTAACCCCTAGACTATCTCTCCAGCCCTTTAACAAACTGAATGAATTCATCAATTGGGGATTCATGCTTTAAGTGTAAATCCATTTTTTGTTGTTGTTTTTCAAGACAGGGTCTCCTTATATCCCCAGCTGTCCTGGAACTCACTCTGTAGACCAGGCTGGCCTTGAACTCACAAATATCCACCTGCCTCTGCCTCCCCAAATCCATTTTTAATGAGCTAGTTTAGAATTTTCTGGAAAATAACAAAGCACAGGAAAAGTACCTGTTGAAACTGTAAGTGTCATTTAAATTCTGATAAAGGTTTAATTTGTCTTTGGCCTTGAATACTTCTCCCTTGGGGAAGGGGGATGGCAAAATGCTAGGAAGAAAGAATTGTGCCTTAGCAGCTGTGTGCAGCCGGAGGATTACCAGGTCTGAATTCCACCTTTTGACTCTCAGTGAGAAGCTGCAGTAATTCCTAGCAGTATTAGCATGAAGATGCTGAAGCTCAGGCACCTGGTCGATGATCACTTCACATAGGTTGTGTGCATACCAGAGTGCTTCTGCTGGCTCCATCAGTGAACCTGTCACTCTCAGCTTAGTGTCCTCTGGCCAGACTTTGAAAAATAGAACAATCGTGGCTGTCCAACTCACTGAGACCTCAGATCATTATGTAGTTTTATAAAAAGCCAGGATTATATTTAAGGCAGTGTCTAAAAAAATTGATTTTCTCTTAACAGAGGCACAGACACAGAGGGACAAGCTGAAACTACATGGGTGCAGTTTAGGGCCTATGGGGACAGGGTCACACCTTCTTTGTCACAGTAGGCAACAGCTGTCACCAAAGCTAACTGTTGTGATAATATGTTTGCCAGCTGCACAGTTATGAAGACTGTTTTAGTATGCTTTCTCTTCTTTCAGATTTCAATAACTTTGTAATTTTTTAATATTCTTTGCTTAAATGTACTAATGATGGGTGATCTCCAAGTAAAGCAGAGCATCAGCATCTGGTAGCACACCCATGAAACCCCCTTGCTATTCCTAGGGCACCTGCTGAGTCAAGCAGCAGCCAGAGTAGCTGAGACCAGAATGTTTGGATGAGGGCCTGGTGGCCCACTGTCTCTCTTTCATGCACGCTGGGACAAGGTGAACTGGTGACTTAGATAAGAACCTTCTTCCTGTACTCACGCTCAGTCATCTGCCCCTTGGAGCATCAAGGTCAAAGCAAGCTAAGCTAGCACTGTCACAGTCCTTGTGATGTATGCTCCAGGGCCCTTCTCCTCTGACCTTCTGGCCAATAAAGGAGCATGGTGAGAGAGAGGGGCTCTTGGTCTAGCAGCTTCCACAAAAAGATAGAGAAGAGCACTGTGGGCCATTATTTTGGCAGCATCTCTCCTAGTCAGTCAGGGTAAGTGTTGTGCCCTGGATGCCGCCTTCTCGTATTCACTTATTGTCTTCTGGCATTCCACCTCACTGCCCAAGCACAATCTAACTGTAGACAACACAAATGTCCACTCATTTCTGTTTTAGAAATTCATCCTACATATATGGTAAGAAACGTACACAAATATTTGCAACCTGCAGTGTTTATATCTTGGCATATATAATCACGAATTGTTAACATGTGAAGCATGGCTAAGTAAATCATGATCACTTGTCCATATAATGGTGTATAAAGTCACTTTTCAATGCTTTCAGCCTATGTAATAAGATTTTCATCACAACAATCAGATCTCTTTTACTGTGTGTAAGAGACCTGGCTGAAGAAAATGTCCAAATCTGGTTTAGAGTAAAAGCTGCAATAAACGGTAAATCTATTAAAAATTATTATTGTACACTTGGAGTGGGTAAATTGGATGATGTACCAAACAGGGTCCATGCATAGCTAGTGTAAAAAAACCAGAGGGAATCATATTAGTCCAAAAACCTATTGACAATTTACACATACAATGTCTCTACATGAGTCCATAGCTGAAACACTGTCAGACAAGAGAAATCTTCCTTTGAGTTGTTGGTCAGGGTAGTCCAAGTGACTCCCAAACTACACAGGCTATTGCCACAGCCCGTGATTGTCTCCCAGAACCTGAAGTAAGACCCTATTGTAAAGACAGGACATAGTTCGAAGGCAGGATTTGGAGCCATGGAGCTGGAAGTGACATGGAAGCCCCCTCTCCTAAAGGCTAGCTCTCATAGCATTGGAGCACACTATATAAGCTTCTAAGGAAGAAGATCAATCAATTGTCCAAGCCCAGCTTTAAGGCCTAATAACTACATCAATGACTGGCACAACAAATGACATTGGTGAGGTAGTGGCACTTTTATCATGGGAATAATCGACAGCTACCTATTTGGATTTAAAGCCCATCCACTGGGAGGAAACTCATGCTTTAATGTCAACATAGCCAAATACACATGGCTGGAGAGATCATAGATCTTAGAGAAAACCCAACAAATGTAATTTCTTACTATACATAAAACATGAATCTTCATATTTACAGACAGTCATCACAGTCACCAGTCATTAAAGATGCTTCTGTTGCAAGAGATGGAGATTATTACAGAATTCCACAACTGGCCATACATAGAGATTGTCTGTTAATTGCCCAAGCCTAAGTGGTACATCTACATTGGAACCTTTACACCCAAGGCTCATGCAGCATTGAACAAAGGAGGAAGAGGACACTAATGAATCTTTAAACTGTCATCAATGAAGTTCTCATATACAACAAAGGACCAGGAACACAAAAGAGCACAAATGGCCAAAGCAAGGAGATTAGGAGTGTGCAGAGTATGGGTCCTCAGACAGGACTCCTATATTAAGCTTCACTCACCCAGAGCTCAGGGACCATTGACGAAAAGGGGTGGAAAGACTGTAAAAGCCAGAGGGGAGGTGGATAACCATATGTGACACAGTCCTACAAGCTTTTGTGAATGACCATATGTGACATAGTCCTACAAACTTGGGGAGCCTGTTGATATGAATCACCAGCAATAGTGTCAGCATGCACAAGACCCTTGCAAACTCAAGCAGACAAAAAAACCCAGCAGAGAACTGGGAAAATATACAGCAATCTCCAATCTTAGCTGAAGAAATACTGGCAGCTGATTATTGTTGGGTGATGAAGAGCTGATATTCTTAAGGAGAGGGGCTTTGGCTGGGCTGACTAGACCTCAGTGGATGGACTTGCACTGAGAGACATCAGGGGACACTAGCTTGACACGATGGGACTTGACACAGATGACAGAATGTATGAATTCCAATGATGGGGCATGGGAGGGGGCCATGGGGCAGGGCGTACACAAAGGATTGGGATGTTCTATGTGAAATATACAAAAATTCAATTAAAAAATGCTCCTCCCAGCACTTGGGAGGCAGAGGCAGGCAGATCTCTATGAGTTCAAGGCCAGCCTCGTCTACAGAACAAGTTCTAGGCCAGTTGGGGCTACAGGGAGATCCTATCTCAAAAACACCAAAAAACTGCTCCTAGAAAGTTGTCAAAGAATTGCCAATTCCTGAGGACCTAGAGGCCCTGTCAACCATTGGTTTGGTAGGGGTGTAGAGAGTTCAGTGAGCGAGCAGCGTGCAGACCTGAGTTCTCTTTGCAGTTGTTGAAATGCCAATCGCACCCATCCAATGACTGGTCTTATTCCTTCTTCCAAGTTCCTAATCTCCCTACAAGAAAATTCACATGTGCAATAGTTGTCTTTACTATCTGGACTGATTCAAGTATTGGCTCTAAAACTCACAAAGTAGGGGAAAACAGATGCCTAGAAAGCTGTTCTCATAGTGCACTCATGTTGTACACCTACTAAACAGGAAGCAGCAGGTGCCCTAAAAGACTGGGAAGACACAGTATGCCAGAGAGTGGAAAAATGCCATCAACGTGTGAGTGGTCACATTGACACAGTATTGGGGTCCAGTGTCCTCCAGCACACGGGAACACTCCGTATGCATGAAGAGAAAGTTCCAGATCTCAAAGCTCCTCCCTCAAAACAAAAACACATTTGGACCTTTGAGGCAACAACATATTCCATATCTCTTAAGCAGCCCACTCTGATTGATTTAATGCTCTTACATCTTCCATTTCTTCATGTGTTACGGGTCTGTTTAGGCTGTGGTTCTCTTCTTTGTTGAGCTTTGGTGATTCCCAGGATTTCAGATATTCATCCATTTCTTCTAGGTTTTCAAACTTGGTAGAGTATAGGTTCTTAAAGTATTCCTGTATGATTTTCTGGATCTTTTCCTTGTCTGTGGTGATATTTCCCTTTTCATCACAGATTGCATTGATTTGGAGTTGTTCCTTCTTTCTTTTGGTTAAGTGGGCTGGAGGTCTGCCTATCTTGTTTTTTCTTTCAAAAAACCAACTTTTGGATTCATTGATTTTTTGTATTGTTGTCTTTGTTTCTATTTCATTGATTTCTGTTCTGATTTTTGTTATTTCTTCCTGTCTGTTGCGTTTAGGATTCATCTGTTGTTGCCTCTCAAGTGCTTTTAGCTGTAGTGTTAGATCATTCCCTTGTGCTCTTTCTGTTTTTCTAATGTAGGCACCCAGGGCTATAAACTTCCATCTTAGGACTGCTCTTAAGGTATCCCATAGGTTTTGTTGTGTTGTATTGTCATTGTCATTCAGTTCCAGGAATGCTTTTATTTCTTTTTTTATCTCTTCCTTGACCCATTCATTATTCATGAGTGTGTTGTTTATTCTCCATGTGTTCTTGTAGGCAGCAGGGCTTATCCTGGTATTGATGTTGAGCTTTATTGCACTGTGGTCTGATAGAATGCATGAAATTATTTCAATCTTTTTGTATTTGTGGAGTTTTCTTCTGTATCCCAGTATGTGGTCGATTTTGGAGAATGTTCCATGGGGTGCTGAGTAGAAAATGTATTCTCTGGTATTAGGGTGTAATATTTGATAAAGGCCTATGAAGACCATTTGATATATCATATCATTCAGTTCAGATGTCTCTCTGTTTATTCTTTGTCCTGTTGACCTATCCAAGGACTCAATGGGGTATTGAAATCCCCTACTATTAGTGTACTGGGGTTAGTGTGTGACTTGTAGTCCTGGAGAATTGTCTTTATAAAGTTTGGTGCACCAGAGTTTGGGGCATATACATTCATAATTATGAAATCTTGGTGAATTGTTACTTTGATAAAAATATAATGGCCTTCTTTGTCTCTTCTGATTTCTTTTACTTTGAAGTCTATTTTGTCTGATATTAAAATGGCAACACCTGCTTTCTTTTTGGTGGCATTTGCTTTGAATATTTTTTCCATCCCTTCACTTTAAGGTGGTGCCTGTCCTTGAAGGTAAGATGTGTTTCTTGTAGACAGCATATCGATGGATTCTGTTTCCTAATCCAATCTCCCAGTCTATGTCTTTTGATTGGGGAATTTAGTCCATTAATATTTAAGGTTATGACTGATAGGTTTGTGTTGCTTCCTTTTGCCTTATTATCCATTTGCGGTTTTGATTTAGGTTTCTACTTCTGCAGTTATGCTTTTATTGATTTCTCCTTCTAGGTGCCTGGGGTTGGTTGCTCCTTTCTTCTGTTCTTTGAATTGCTTCAAGTATTCTCTGAAGGGTTGGTTTTCCGGACATGTATTCTTTCAAGTTGTTTATGTCATGGAAGGTTTTTCTCTCTCCTTCAACTATAATTGACATTTTTGCTGGGTATAGTAACCTGGGTTGGCATCTATTGTCCCTTAACACTGGGAATGCTTTGCTCCAGGTTCTTCTTGCTTTCATAGTTTGCGTTGAGAAGTCAGTTGTAATTCTGATAGGTTTCCCCTTATAGGTCACTTGTTGTTTTTCTCTTGTGGCTTTAAGGATTTTGTCTTTGTTTTGGGTGTCTAGCATTTTAACTATGATGTGGCGTGGAGAATTTCTTTTCTGATCTTGTCTGTTTGGAGTTCTATGTGCTTCTTGTATTGGTATTGGTTTGTCCTTTTTTAGTTTGGGGAAGTTTTCATCTATTATTCTGTTGAAGATCTGATCAATACCATTCTCTTGGGATTCTTCTCCTTCCTCTATTCCTATGATGCGGAGGTTTGATCTTTTCATAGTGTCCCACAGCTCCTGGTTGTTCCATTTTTGTGTATTTTTAAATTTTTCATAATCTTTCCTTGCGGTTTTTAGTTGTTCTGTGTTATCTTCCAGGTCTGATATCATTTGTTCTGCTTCCTCCATTCTGCTTCTGAGGCTTTTTCCACTACTTTCCTCTTTATTGGATGAGTATTTTATTTCCTTTTTCATTTCCTCTTCTGATTTCTTTAGATTTCTACTTCTTTTTGGAGCTTCTCAATCTCTTCTTGTAGCTCTCTGCTTTTCTGGTTGGTTTCCTTATCTTTTTCAGCATGGGATCTTTTTAGTGTTTCTACTTCCTTCCAGAGTTTGTTGTTCTTTCTCTCTAGGTCCTTCTTGAGTTCTTCATTCTCTTTTCTTAGTTCTTTGATTTGTTCTTTATAATCTTGTAGTTCTTTAAATATGTTCCCAATTGTGTTCCTGATATCTGTCTCCTGGGGCATCCCCAGAGGGATTGCACTGCAGGAGTCTTCCATAGGGTTGGTAGAGCTTGGTGGTGGATTATCTTGCCCCTTTCCTGTGTTGTCTCTTCTTCGTGTTCCTGGCTTATGGGCTTCTCCTTGCCTGTATTCCAATGTGAGTCCTATATGCCTCTTCACTGTGTTTGCCTCCTTCAGGTGCCTTCATAATCCCAGTTTGCAGGGGGGCGGTTGCTCTTCAGCCTGTGCCCCGGTACCTTCTGCTTGCCTCAGGAGATCTCAGATCTCAAGAGTCACACAACCCCACCTTTAATACCGGCTGGTAGTATAACTCTGACCCCACAGCCGCAAAAGCCAATCAAGCCAAAGACAGCTGGATTAAGGGATCAACAATCAGCTGAGGCACCCAGTTCCTATCTGTCTCCTGCTTTTCCTTCCGCTGGCCTCAGGAGATCGCAGTTAAATTTTTTTTTTAGGTAATTTTAGTCTGAACTGAATCATATCAGACAATTACCAGAGAAAGTAAGAGAAAATAAATGGGAAATTCAGATTTTTAAGGGTTTATTTTTATCTTTCAAACCATAGGAATTAATTTCTGAGGTCCTTCTTGTTTTATTTCATTTCATTTTATTGTAGTTTTGTTGTTGTTTGTTATTTTTGGTTTGGGAACAAGCTCTCCCTGTGGCCCCAGGTGGCCTGGAACCCATACATAGATCATGCTGTCTTCACCCTCCACAGAGCTGGCTGTCTCTCCCTACTGAGTGCTGGAATTAAAGTTGTGGGGATGCCGTGCCCAACTTCGTTGTTTTATTTTATATGGGAAATCTTTCCAATCACACCCACAAAGGTCTTATGAATATAATCTTTAAAGTCACATTTTAAAACAAAATGGTGACTGGTAAGAGTAAGATTGCAATTGGTAAGATTCATGCTTGTTATCTGGCAAGAGACTGGGGGAAAGGTGGATAAGTTCAGAATATTTTTAAAAAACACTCAAAGAGGGCTGGAGAGATAGCCTAGCACTTAAGAGCACTGACTGCTCTTGCAGAGAACCTGGGTTCGATCCCCAGCAGCCACATGGTGGCTAAGAACCATCTGTAACTCCAATTCCAGGAGAGCTCCAGTTCCAGGGGAATCCAAGACCTTCTTCTGACCTCCGTGGCAATGCACGACATGGGTGCACAAACCTACATGCAGACAGTACACTCATACACATACAAAAATAAATAAAATAAAAAAACACTCAAAGAATTAATAAAACTATTATTAAAACAAAACACAAAAATTTCTATGCTAAATATGGTATTTTAGAGTTCTGTCAATAAGACAAAGCTTTTGTGCATAGTAAAAGGAGTCTCTCATCCCGCCATATTTATTAACCATAAAAAATTTAAGAATTTTTAATGTTTTTTTTCTTGAATATTTGTGAATTTCAGACATTATATTCAGATATTATATTTTGATCATATTTAGACTCCTCTCCTGTGCACACCCCTCTTATAGCTCACCCCACTAGATTTCAACCAAATTATCAAATCTGTTAAGGCTTATCAAGTCAACTCTGTGTTCCCAGATGTCCTTCAGTGTGTGTCTACACTTTGGAGCTTGGTTAATCTATCTAACGCTGCACCCTTAACCCAGTAGTTACAGGTTGCCAATAGTTCCACAGCCGAGGTTAGGGCTTCTTACCCGTTTCCCCATTTCTATACTAGGATTCTGTCTGGCTTGAGCTTGTGCGGGTCTTGTGCATGCTGGTACCACTGCTGTGAGTTCAGATGAGAAACTTCCCAGCTGACTGGAAAACTCTGTTTCCTTGTGGTCATCAACCCAATCTGTCTCCTACAATCTTTCTGCCCCATCTTCTGCAATGGTTCCTGAGCTTTGGGTGGCAGCAGTTTAATATCAGTGTCCTATTCAGGAATAAGTACTCTGCAGTTTTTTTAATCAATAAAAGTATTTTATTAAAAAAATATATACAGTGCACTCTCAAAACTCTAAATGCAATAATAAAAAAACCACTTCCTAAACTTCTTTAACTTTAACCACCAAGTACTTCTTTTTTTTTTTAGTTTTTTTCTTTTCTTTTTTTATTTGATTTTTAAATAAGTAATAAGTAATGAATGCAAGCATTCTGAAACTCATGTAAAACCAATTTGCAAGTAGCTGTACCCAAACTTATATAGCCCAATGCCCCCATTGTCCAGCTGGAGGGGCTTGTATATGCAATCATGTTGATCAAATAAGAGTCCAGTATATATTTCTGTAGTTTCATAATTCACCCCAATCACAGCCCTTACATTCTACCATGCCCCTTCTTCCTCAGATTGTTCCCTAGGCTTTAGAAAAAGGAGACAAGTGGTCGAGAAGCAAAACAGTCTACTTTCTTTTTTATTTTCATATGTCTATGAGTGTATTGTCTGCATGTAAGTTGGTGCACCTGTGTCATGCAATGCCGTGGAGGTCAGAAGAGGGCATTGGATTCCCCTAGAACTGGAGTTAAAGACGGTTTTCAGCCACCATGTGGGTGCTGGGGATCAAACCCAGATCCTCTGCAAGAGCAGTCGGCACTCTTACTCGCTAGGCTATCTCTCCAGCCCCAAAACAGTCTACTTTCTCTGGAGATGTCCTTTTGGATTCCAATCAGTTCAGGCTCTTTCCTTTCGTGGACTGGCAGTTTATCCAGGAATAACCTTTTACACCTACTGACGAAGCACAAGCAATTAGATATACAGGCATTTAAACAGTACTAATTATTATGGTAGGTTACTTTGGTATAGACACAGATGTTTGGATGGTATGCTAATCCATGAACTATAGATTTTCTGCAAAAGATGACAAGGTCCTACTGTGGCTTATAACATCTCCTAGCCACTAGAGGACGTAAGCCCATGGCATCAGCCATGAAGTATACCTCCAAGAAGAGAGGTAATAGCCAATTAGACTTGGGATATACAGACATATGACTACCACTGCTGCACAGTATTTCCAGGCAGGTGAGGTGTAGCTGATGCTGACAGCGGAGTCTTGCTTGACTCAAGGAGACCAATATTTGCTTTATTGATTTAGTGGCCTTTGGTAACACTCTCTGGCATTCCAGAGACCAACTGTACACTTGCAAGTGTGGTCTCAATACATCTTTCCCATGCTTTCACCAGGTCTTTGACAGCAGAGCTTTACCACCTCTCTTCTTGCAGGTATCCCAGTTTGCAGGCAAAAAGCCTTTATCTTTGGGGGTGGGGGGCTTGGATCCCCTAGCCAACATCTCCTTGCCAGAATAACCCATTGCTGATATCAGAGCTCACCTGTATTAATATATTTTGCTTAATTACCCAGCTTATAAAGACTTTAGTATTATATTTGGCTCTGAATAGAGAATTATCCTTTCACAGTTCCTACATCTATCAGTCAATTAAAGAAAGCAGCTATACCACTTTTATAAGAGATTACCTCTATAACAGTTGGCTCTAATTTACGGTTAGGGAATGACTTCATTACCATCATGTTTTCCTTTGTTCTATAGAAAGGAGGTAAGAAAGTCTCTCATATTAAAACTTTGCAGCTCCTGGAAGGTAAAGTTCATTAGAACTCATTATAAACAGTTGTTACAAACAGGATCCACAGAGATATTTGATGCCCGTAGCAGTCTGAGGCTTTTCTTCCTTTTAATGTTTAGCTGGGCCAACTTTTCTGCTGGTATTTCTTGGTACATCCTGCACAAGGCAAAGCTGTATCTTTTCTTTCTCAGCCATTAAGTTGGTGACGTTTTGACCTGTGGGAACATGCAAATCTTTTCCCATAGTTAGTTTTAAGATTTAAATTGAAAAATTTGACAAACAGTTTAATATATAACTGTATCCCCCCTTTTTCATTTTAGGTTTTTATTTTTTGACCCATGAATCTCAAAAAGTTGTGTTACACATACCTATAGGCAGGAGTAAATTTTCATTAAATTTACCCAAGCTGTTTATCATTGACAGTAAGTTGTTAATTTGGGAAGCAAACTTAATTCCTTTAGTTAAATTATCCTATAGGTAAAACAAAATGTTACAAGATGATACTGTACAACACAAAAATTATAGAGAACATTTGTATACATTAACCCCAAAGTTGTTGTTATACAAATTATAAGTAAAACAAATGTGGACAACAATTTATATTTTCAATTAGCTTAAATGTATTACCATTTTTATTAAAACCTTTTAACCAATGTTGTTTAATATAGACATTTTTACTTTTACTAAGTCCTAAAATACCATATAATATGTAGACAAAGTTTGGGCAAATTTGGATACCTGTTAAACTCACATCAATTAACTATACATTAATCTAATGTAGACCTGTGTCCCCCTCCCAACCTTCCCACCCCACCAGATTCACCTTTTCAGTCAGTTATTTGATGCAGTCTTTTCTGTTGTTGTTGTTCTTTCCAATATGCATCACTCCCCACAAGAAATATTTACAACTGGGTTATTGGCACTAGCAACCACAGATGAGGGATACCATTCATCGTTTATTTTTGGGGGACTGTGTTACTTCACTTAACATAATATCTTCTAGCTCCATCCATTTCCCTGAAAATTTCATGATGTCATCTTTCTTTACCATTGCATAGAACTCCATTGTGTATATGTACCACATTTTCTCTTTCCACTCTTTGGTTGAGGGGCATTTGGGTTGGTTCCAGCTCTTTGCTGTTGTGAAGAGAGCTGCAATAAACATGGCTGTACATGTATCTCTGTGGCAGGAAAAGCCTGATGGATATATTCCCAGAAGTGGTATGGCTGGATCAGGGGATAGGCTCATTTTGAGTCATTTAAGGGTTCTCCATACTGCTTTCCATAGTGGTTGTACAAGTTTACATTCCCACCAGCAGTGGATGAGTGTTCCCATTTCCCCACACCCTCTCCAGCATTTAGTATCATTTGTTTTCTTGATCCTAGCCAGCCTTATTAGGGTGAGATGGTATCTTAAAGTGGTTTTAATTTGCATTTCCTTAATTACTAGCGATGTTTAGCACTTTTTAAGATGTTTCTCAGCCATCTCTATTTCCCCACTTGTGAAGTCTCTGCCTCAGCTCTTTACTAAATCTTTTGAGTGAATCATTTGTTTTCTTTGTTTTTTGAATAGTTTATATATTCTGGAAGTTAATTCTCTGTCAGATGTATCACTGGTGAAGGTTTCCTCCACTCTGTGGGTTTTCTCTTCACTTCTCTGACTTTCTTTTGCTGTACAGAAACTTTTGAATTTAATAAGGTCCCACTTGTCAATTGTCAACCTTATTTCCTGAGCAGCTGCTGTCTGATTTAGAAGGTCTTTTCCTACACCTATGTCTTGTAAGTTGCTGCCAACTTTTTCTTCTATCACCTTTAGAGTGTTGGGTTTCACGTTGAGGTCTTTGATACATTTGGAGGTGATTTTTGGACAGGGTTAGAGGTAGGGGTTTAATTTTATTTTTCTACAAGGGGTGATCCAGTTTTGCAAACACCATTTGCTGAAGATGCTGTCTTTCCTCCATTGAGTCTTTTTGGCCCCCTAGTCAAATATGAGGTGGCTGAAATTGTATCTGCTCCAGTTTGGATCTTCAGTTTTGTTCCATTGGTCTACAGGTCTGTTTTTGTGCCAGTACCAGGCTGTTTTTATGACTATAGCCCTGTAGTATAGTTTTATGTCTGGTATAGAAATCCTCCCAGGGGCTGGAGAGATGGCCTAGCGGTTAAGAGCACCGACTGCTCTTGCAGAGGACCAGGGTTCGATCCCCAGCACCAACATGGTGGCTGAGAACTGTCTGTAACTCCAATTCCAGGAGAACTCCAGTTCCAGGGGAATCTGACGCCCTCTTCTGACCTCCGCAGCATTGCACGACATGGGTGCACAAACCTACATGCAGACAGTACATTCATATGCATAAAAAATAAATAAAAAACTAAAAAAAAGAAATCCCCCCAGTATTGCTCTTTTCACTCAGGGTTGCTTTGGCTATTTGGGCTCTTTGTTTGTTCCATACGAATTTAAGAATTTTTTTTCTAAGCCTGCGAAGAATGACCTTGGGATTTTAATTAGGATTGCCTTGAATCTGTATATTAATTTGTGTAGAATGGACATTTTTACTATATTAATTTTTCGAATCCATGAGCATGGGAGGTCTTTCCATCTTCTGATGTCTTCTTCAATCTCCTTACTCAGGAGCCTATAATTTTTGTTATAGAGATCTTTGGTGGTTTTGGTTAGGTTTATTCCTAGGTATTTTATTGTTTTTGAGGCTACTGTGAGTGGGAAGGACTCCTTGTATTCCTTCTTCAGTTGCTTATTGTTGGTGTTAAGAAAGGCTACTGATTTTTTAGGTTACTTTTGTATCCGGCCGCTTTACTGAAACTTTTAATGATTTCTAGAGGTTTTCTGGCTGAGTTTTTAGCATCTCTTATGTAAACTATCATATCATCTGCAAAAATGGATAGTTTTACTTTCTCTTTTCCAATTAGTATTCCTTTAATTGCCTTTTGTTGCCTTATTGCCCTAGCCAGTGTTTCAAGCACTATATTGAGGAGGAGTGGTGACAAGGGGCAGCCTTGATTGGTTCCTACCTTTATGGGGAATTCTTCTAACTCTTTTCCATTTAGGATGATGCTGGCTGTGGGATTTTTATATATGGCTTTGATTATGTTGAGGAATAATCCTTCCAGTCCAATGCCCTCTAATGCTTTAATCATGAAGAGATGCTGGATTTTGTTAAAGGCCTTGTCTGTATCAATTGAAATGATCAGGTGGTTTTTGTCCTTCAGTACATTTATGTGTTTTATGATATTTATGATTTTCATATGTTGAACCATCCCTGCATCTCTGGTATGAATCCAACTTGATCATGATGAATGATCTTTTTGATGTGTGTCTGTATACGGTTTGCAAATATTTTGTTGAGAATTTTTACATCTGAGTTCATTAATTAGATGGGTCTGTAGTTCTCTTTCTTTTGGTTGCATCCTTGCCTGCTTTTAGTATTAGAGTGATGCTGGCTTCATAGAAGGAATTTGGGAGATTTCCCTCTGTTTGTATCCTTCTAAACAGTTTTAGTGATAATGGTTGTAACTCCTCTTTAAATGTTTTGTAGAATTCTGCTGTGAAACCATCTGGACCTGGGCTTTTTTCAGTTGGGAGGTCTCTTATTACATTTTCAATGTCTTCCTATATTATGGGTCTGTTTAAGCTGTCATTCTCCTCTTAGTTTAGCTTTGGTGATTCCCTGGATTGCAGATATTCATCCATTTCTCTTAGGTTTTCAAATTTAGTAGATTATAGGTTTTTGAAGTATTCCTGTATGATTGTCTGGATCTTTTCACTGTCTGTTGTGATATTTCCCTTTTCATCATGAATTCTATTGATTTGGAATTATTCTTTCTTTCTTTTGATTAACTGGGCTAGAGGCCTGTCTATCTTGTTTATTCTCTCAAAGAACCAACTTTTGGACTCGATTTTTTTTGTATTGTTTTGTACTGTTTTCTTTGTTTCTATTTCACTGATTTCTGCTCTGGTTTTTGTTATTTCTTTCTGTCTGTTGCATTTGGGGTTTATTTGTTGCTGTCTTTCCAGTGTTTTTAGCTGCAGTGTTAGCTCATTTATCTGTGCTTTTTCTGTTTGTTTGTTGTTGTTTTTTTTTAATATAGGCACCAGGGCTATAAACTTCCCTCTTAGGACTGCTTTTAAAGTGTCCCATAGGTTTTGTTGTGTTGTACTGTCATTGTCATTTAGTTCCATGAATACTTTTATTTTTTTTTATGCTTAATGATGTTTATTGATTTTCACATGTTTAACCATTCCTGCATCTCTGGTATGAATCCAACTTGGTCATGATGGATTATCTTCTTGATGTGGGTCTGTATGTGATTTGCCAGTATACTGTTTAGAATTTTGGCATCTGTGATCAGTAGGGAGATGGGTGTATAGTTCTCCATTTTGGTTGTATCTTTGTATGGTTTTGGTAATAGAGTGATGCTGGCTTCATAGAAGGAATTTGGGAGGATTCCCTCTGTTTGTATGCTTCTAAACAATTTCAGTAATAATGGTTGTAGATCGTTTTGAAATGTTTTATAGAATTCTGCCATGAAACTATCTGGGCTTGGGCTTTTTTTAATTGGGAGATTTCTTATTACATCTTCAGGTTCTTCATATATTATGGGTCTGCTTAAGCTGTCGATCTCTTCTTAGTTGAGCTTTGGTGATTCCCAGGATTTCAGATATTCCTCCATTTCTTCTAGGTTTTCAAACTTGGTAGACTATAGGTTTTTAAAGTATTCGCATATGATTTTCTGGATCTTTTCCTTGTCTGCTGTGATATTTCCCTTTTCATCATGGATTGTATTGATTTGGAGTTTCTCCTTCTTTCTTTTGGTTGACTAGGCTAGAGGTCTCTCTATCTCATCTATTCTTTCAAAGAACCAACTTCTGGATTCATTGATTTTTTTTTGTATTGTTTTCTTTGTTTCAATTTCATTGATTTCTGCTCTGATTTTTGTTATTTCTTCCTGTCTGTTCTGTTTAGGGTTCATCTGTTGTTGCCTCTCAAGTGCTTTTAGCTGTAGTGTTAGATCATTCACTTGTGCTCTTTCTGTTTTTCTAATGTAGGCACCCAGGGCTATAAACTTCCCTCTTAGTACTACTTTTAAGGTATCCCATAGGTTTTGTTGTGTTGTATTGTCATTGTCATTCAGTTCCAGGAATGCTTTTATTTCTTTCTTTATCTCTTCCTTGACCCATTCATTATTCAAGAGTGTGTTGTTTAGTCTCCATGTGTTCTTGTAGGCAGGAGGGCTTGTCCTGGTGTTGATGTTGAGCTTTATTGCACTGTGGTCTGACAGAATGCATGAAATTATTTCAATCTTTTTGTATTTGTAGAGGTTTCTTCTGTGTCCCAGTATGTGGTCGATTTTGAGAAGTTGTATTGGGGTGCTGAGTAGAAAGTGTCTTCTATGGTATTAGGGTGGACTGTTAGGTAGATGTCTGTGAGTTTCATTTGGTGTATTGTATCATTCATTCAGTTCAGAAGTCTCGCTGTTTATCCTTTGTCCTATAGTGACTGTCAAGGGCCTCCACGTGTGGTATTGAATCCCCCATATTCGTGACTGGGGTTAGTCTGGCTTGTGGTCCGGAGAATTATTTTTATTAACGTTTGGTGCATCCGAGCTTGGTGCATAATATTCATTAATTGTTAAATTTCTTGCGTTGATTGTTCCTTGATACAAAAATGTAATGGCCCTTATTGTCTCTTTTGATTTCTTTTTACTTTGAATTCTATTTTGTCTCTGCTATTTTTAAAATAGCAACATCTTCTTTCTTTTTGGTACCATTGCTCGAATATTTTTTTTTCCTTTCACTTTAAGGTGGTAACTGTCCTTGAAAGTAAGATGTGTTTTTTGTAGAAAGCATATTGATGGGTTATGTTTCCTAATCCAATCTCCCAGTCTATGTCTTTTGATTGGGGAATTTAGTCCATTTAATATTTAAGGTCTATGATGATAGGTTTGTGTTGCTTCCTTTCACCCTATTATCCATTTGGACATTTGGTCTAGGTTTCACTTCTGCAGTTATGCTTTATTTGATTTCCTTTCTAGGTGGCCTGGGATGGTTGCTTATTCTTTTCTTCTGTCCATTGAATTTCTTCAAGTATTCTATGAATGGTTGGTTTCTTTCTGGAATGTATTTTCACGTTTATGTCATGGAGGTTTTTCTCTCTCCTCCAACTATAATCAACATTTTTCCTGTTTATGGTATTCTGGGTTGGCATCTCTTGTCCTTTAAAACTGGGAATACTTTACTCACGTCTCTTCTTGCTTTCCCTGGTTGCACCTAAGAAAGTCAGTTGTAATTCTGGCAGGTTTCCTCTTATAGATCACTTGTTTTCTCTTGTGGCTTTAAGGATTTTGGCTTTGCTTTTTTAGGTGTCTCGCATTTTAACTATGATGGGCATTGGAGAGTTTCTTTTTGATCTTGTCGTTGGGAGTTTCTTTGGCTTCCTTTTATTTTTTTTTTGTTTTTTATGGCGTTTTTTTTTTTTTTTTTTTTTTTTAGTTGGGGGAAATTTTCATCTATTATTCTGTTGAAGATCTGATCAATACCATTCTCTTGGGATTCTTCTCCTTCTTCTATTCCTGTGATGCAGATGTTTGAACTTTTCATAGTGTCCCACAGTTCCTGGTTGTTCCACTTTTGTGTATTTTTAAGTTTTTCATATCTTTGAGGTTTTTAGTTGTTCTGTGTTATCTTTCAGGTCTGATATTCTTTGTTCTGCTTCCTCCATTCTGCTTCTGAGGCTTTTTCCATTCTTTTCCTCTTGATTTGATGAGTGTTTGGTTTCCTTTTTCTTTTCCTCTTCTGATTTCTTTAGTATTTCTACTTCTTTTGGGAGTTTCTCAGTCTCTTCCTCTTGCTCTTTCCTTGGCTGTTTGGCTTCCTTATCTTTTTTCAGCATGGGATCTTTTCAGTGTTCCACTTCCTTCTGGAGTTTGTCATTCTCTCTCTCTAGGTCCTTCTTTATTATTTTTTTTTTTTGTCTTTTCGAGACAGGGTCTCCCTGTAGCCCCAGCTGTCCTGGAACTCACTCTGTAGACCAGGCTTGCCTTGAACTCACAAAGATCCGCCTGCCTCTGCCTCCCAAGTTCTAAGATTAAAGGTGTGCACCACCATGCTTGGCCTCTCTCTAGGTCCTCCTTGAGTTTTTCATTCTCTTTTCTTAATTCTTTGATTTGCTCTTTATAATCTTGTACTTATTTAAGTATGTTCAGAATTGTACTTCTGATATCTGTGTCCTGGGCCATCCCCAGGTGGATCCCCCTATAGGTATCTTCCACAGGGTTGGTAGAGCTTGGTATGGGATTATTCTGGACCTTTCCCATGTTGTCTCTTCTTTGTGTTCCTGGCATATGGGCTTCTCCTTGCCTGTATTCCAATTGAGTCCCAAATACCTCTTCACTGATTTTTTTTTCCCTTTCCTCCTTGCTTATGGAGTGTTGACTTCTCTAAGCTTTAGGCTTTCTATTGGAAGTCCAACTTACTCTGTCCCTTTCTGTTCTGAAGGTTCTCCAAAGAATCTACTTGGACACTCCTTTCTTAGGTAATCCCAGTTGACGGGGGGGGGGAGGGCCTGCTCTTTAACCCATGCCCCTTGTACCTGTGCTTCAGGTGGTCTTGGGAGATCTCCGATCTCAAGACTCACACAAACCCACGTTTTATACCAGCTGGGAGGATAACTTCGCCCCCACAGCCACAGAACCCAATCAAGCTGAAGACCACTAGATTAAATCAAACAACAATCTGCCTTGCTGAAGCACCAAGCTGCTACCTACCTGAGCTTCAGTTTGTCTTGGGAGATCTCTGATCTCAAGACTCACACATACTCGCCTTTTATACCAGCTGGGAGAATAACTCCACCCCCACAGCCACAGAACCCAATCAAGCCAAAGACCACTATATTAAATCAAACAACAATCCGCCTTGCTGAAATACCCAGCTCCTACCTACCTGTGCTTCAGGTGGTCTTGGGAGATCTCCCTTTTATTTCTTTCTTTATTTCCTCCTTGACCCACTCATTACTCAGGAGTGTGTTGTCTAGTCTCTGTGTGTTCATGTAGGTAGCAGGGCTTATCCTGGTGTTGATATTGAGCTTTATTGCACTATGGTCTGATAGAATGCATGAAGTTATTTCAAATTTTTTGTATTTTTTGAGTTTTTTTTTCTGTGTCCAAGTATGTGGCCAATTTTGGAGAATGTTCTGTGGGGTGCTGAGTAGAAAGTATATTCTCTGGTGTTTGGGTAGAATATTCAGAAGATGTCTGTGAGGTCCATTTCCTTTATTGTATTGTTCAGTTTAGATGTCTCTCTGTTTATTCTTTGTCCAGTTGATCTGTCCAAAGGACTCAGTGGGGTATTGAAGTCCCCTACTGTGAGTGTGCTGGGATTAATCTGTGCCTTGAGGTCCTGTAGAGTTGTATTAACAAAGGTTGGTGCACCAGAGTTTGGTGCATATATATTCATGATCGTGAAGTCTTCATGGTTAATTTTCCCTTTGATAAGGATATAATGTTCCATCTTTTCACTTTAAGTTGATGCCTATCCTTAAGGGTGAGATGGGTTTCTTGTAGACATCATATTGATGGATTCTGTTTCCTAATCCATTCTCCCAGTCTTTTCCTTTTGATTGGGGAGTTTAGCCCATTGATATTTAAGGTTATAATTGAGAGGTACGTGTTGCTTCCTTTCACCTTATTATACATTTGCATTTTTTGTGTAGGTTTCTACTTCTGCATTTCTGTTTTTATTGAATTTTTCTTTCAAGGTGCCTGGGGGTAGTTGCTCCTCAACTCTGTCCTTTGAATTGCTTCAAGCATTCTCTAAAGCATTGGTTTTCCAAACATGTATTCTTTCATCTTGTTTATGTCATGGAAGGTTTTTCTCTTTCCTTCAACTATAATCAACATTTTTGCTGGGTATAGTAACCTGGGTTGGCATCAGTAGCCCTTTAATGCTGGGAATGCTTTGGGAAACCTTCTTCTTGCTTTCATAGTTTGCACTGAAAAGTCAGCTGTAGTTCTGATAGGTTTTTCCCTTGTATGTAACTTGTTTTTTCTTGTGGCTTTCAGAATTTTGTCTTTGTTTTGGGTATCTAGCATTTTAACTATGATATGGCAGGGCAAGTTTCTTTTCTAGTCTAGTCTATTTGGTGTTCTACTTGCTTTTTGTATTTGCATGGGTTTTTCTTTTTTTAGTTTGGGGAAATTTTCCTCTATTAGTTTGTTGACAATCTGGTCAATACCATTCTCTTGGGATTCTTCTTCCTCTATCCCTATTATGTGGAGGTTTGATCTCTTCATAGTGTCCCACATTTCCTAGTTATTCCACTCTTGTGTATTTTTTAAATTTTCCATAGTCTTTACTTGAGCTTTTTAGTTGTTCTGTGTTGTCTTCTAGGTCTGATATTCTTTTTTTATGCTTCCTCCATTCTGCTTCTGAGGCTTTTTCCCATTCTTTCCTCTTGATTGGATGACTGTTTGATTTCCTTTTTTATCTTTCTTCCTGTGTTTTCTTTACTATTTCCATTTCCTTTTGGAGCTTCTCAAACTTTTCTTGTAGCTCATTGGTTTCCTTTTTCATTTCAGCATGGGATCTTTTCAGTGTTTCAACTTCCTTCTGGAGTTTGTCATTTTGTCCTTCTAGCTCTTTCCAAAAACTGTCGTTTTCTCCTTTTAGTTCTTTCTGAAGTTTGTCCTTGTCTTCCTCTAGGTCCTTTCTGAGTTTTTCATTCTCTCCCCTTACTTTTATGATTTCTTTGAATATATCTGTGATCGTTATTTTGGGATCTGTGTCCTGGGTTACCTCTAGGGAGATCCCATTGTAGGAGTCCTCCACTGGCTCAGCACAGTTTGGTGTGGAGTTGTTCTGTGCTTTTCCAATATTGTTCTTTCATTGTGCTCTTGTCATGTGGCTAGACTTTTGCCTGTATTCTGATGGGAATCTTGAATACCTTTTCACCTTGTTGAAGGATTGCTTTCCTTGATTCCTTCGGGTGTCTTTGTTGTATTCTCCTTATGAATGGAGTGTTGGCTTGTCTAGGTTTTAGGCTTTCAATTTTGGTTATATATTGGAAGGTATAGTTCACTTTTCCCTTTCTGTTCTACAGGAGCTGGGTGGGTAGCAACCCAGATGACACCTTCTGAACACTGTATTCCCTCTGCTGCCAGCCACTCTCTCCTGAGTTCCAGTTGGGGGTTCCAGTTGGCAGGGGAGGGGTGGGGGAGGATTGCTTGCTTAGCCTGTGCACTGGTAACCTCTGTGCTCCAACCTCATCTCCTAGCTCCCTGAGCCTTCTGGGCCAACTCACCCTGTCCACAGGACCCACAGGTGTACTCAAACTCCACCCCCAGTTGCTGCACAGGCAGCACGTAATCGGCTGCCAACTACTTGTGCAGCACTCTGTCTCTGCAGTTTCTTCGTCTCTGCACTTTGGCAAGCTGTGGCTCTCTGGGTTAATCATCATCTATTGCATGATGAAGCTTCCCTATTGAGTTGAGAGATGCTTTCTTTTTCCTGTTCCACTATGTTCCCTGAGCCTTAGGTGTACGGGTTACATTATAGTTGTGTTACTTAGGACTGGGCAGCTCACAGATATTTATTCTCTCTGTTTGACCAATTGAGCAATTTTGTAATAGTCTCCCTGTGCTGAAAAAAATTTTCTTTAATGAGTGGTGAGAGACACATTTGTCTGTAAATATAAGAATATATATTTAGAATCCACTAAGAAAATATGTTAATCTGGGGATACTACAAAAGTAAGTTGTTCTCTAGGGTCCATGTGTATTTGGCTATGTTTACACTGACACACATGAGTTCCTTGATTTTCCCCAAGATAAAACTTCCACTACTATACTAGTAGAGATTATTTGCTGGACCAGCCGTTGTTGTGGTTCATAGGCTTTATATCTGGATGAGATCATTGACTTGTTTTCTCTCTCGGCATTTTGGATACTATCTTCAGATACTATATGAGCGAGTCTTCACAGAGGAGGCTTCCGGCTCAGTTCCGGCTCCATTGGTCCAAGTCCTGTGTCTGAAGTATGTTCTGTGTCAGTCAGTAGGGCCTCACTTTCAAGTTCTGGGAGGTAATCAAGGGCTGTAGCAATAGCTTTGCTATTTTAAGAGCTTTTGTACTACCCTGACCAACAACTCAAAGGGAGGATTCCCCTGCCTAGTACTGTTTTGTTGTTGTTGTTGTTGTTGTAGTTTTGTTGTAGTAGTAGTTGTTGTTCTGTAGCCTTCAGTTCTATATGTCTTTTACTTCGAAATCCAAAAGGCTAAAATATGTAATCTCTTGTATCTTTATTTCTCTAATTTTAGAGGATTAAAAGTATAAAAGAATCCTTTAATGGATATAGTTCCTAATCATTTGTATTGTCTGTAGTCCCTTGCATAGTGCTCTGGGTTATTACATATATTGCTCAAATGTGTTTTATTTTATCATACAAACTTTTTCAATGAATTTCATAACTTAAAATAATTTAAACTTCTATTGTATAAAAATGGCACAAGGTAACATATGTTTATAATCCCAGTCACTCAGGAGGCTAAAGCAGTAGAATCATTCAAGTTATTCTCATACAGTTCAAGACCAGTCTGAAGAACATAGAAAGACTTTGTCTTAAAAAGAAAATATGCTTATAAGATCATTGCTTAGGTATATGCTTGTGATTACAGCACTGGGGAGTCTGAAGCCAGTCTGAGTAACACAAGAAGACCATCTCAAAAAAAAACAAAAAAAAAAGCAAATACATATAAGTAAAGTAGTCACACATTTTGGATCAAATAGACAAGATTCCTTTCCAAACATTCCAAAACCATAATTAGACCAAGAGAAAACACAACAGATGCAGCTTAGTTGGCTCACATTAACCCTCTGACCATTTCAAATCACAAAGCAACTTGTTTTATAATGAATTATCCTGACTCATGGATGCATAATAACATAGCTGAACTTCACCAAAGAGCACAGTCTTCCCAGAGGTTGGAATTAGGTCTGCCTTTCCTGTCCTTAGTATTATATCACTCTCCTCCAATTGTGTCCTTAAATTCTTACAATCCATCTAAGTTCTTAGAGGCTTCTGCCAAAGAAACATTACTATTAAATTAACTAGCAAAAGACTTTAAATTTTTCTGAGCAACACCTCCTACTCCCAAATAAAATAAGATAATTTTGTAGCCAGACCATATAAGTTTTGATCATAGTTATTTTCAACTTCAGCAATGTAATATAAGCGTACTAATGTAATAAGTTCCTAATGGCTGCTCATTTACAGACAATGCTCAAACATGGAATTCCTCCCTCATGTAGAATGCATTGCAGAAATTTTGGTTTGCATGGCTATAAAAAATCCTATATTACATATGTTGGGTTTGATATCAGTTGTTTTGGTGGAAACATATTTGTATTTTTGATATTCCATTATTAACCATGTGTTATATTAAAGAATTGTGGAAATCAAAGCATAATAATAAAGGACGAAAAGATAGAGATATCTACCTAGGTGCCAATATGGCAATGCTTCTGGAGCAAAGGTGACCTAAATGGCAGACACTTCGCAATACTGAAAGTGTCAACGTTTGAATTTCATTTGCATTTTAAAGATAAATTGCTTGCATGTACAAGCAATATTCCCAATACTAAAATGCCTAGGAATAAATTCAACAAAGGACCTGAAAGACTTGTATAGTGAAAACTACAAAACATTGCTCAA
Organism: Rhizomys pruinosus; assembly: GCA_009823505.1. Classification (NCBI taxonomy): domain Eukaryota; kingdom Metazoa; phylum Chordata; class Mammalia; order Rodentia; family Spalacidae; genus Rhizomys; species Rhizomys pruinosus. Next base: position 531,285 of record VZQC01006972.1, read on the forward strand.
AGAATTAAAAATTCAAATAAATGCAAAGACACCCATGTTCTTGGGTTGGAAGACTGAACATTATTAGACAACAAAACTGCTCAAGGTTATCTACATAGTCAATCTAACATCTAATAAAATTCTAAAGCTCTTATAGAAATGGGAAAGCCAATCCTCAAATTTGTGCAGCATTATAAGGATTCAGAAGCATCAAAACAATCTTAGTTTTTTTTTAAAAAGGATGAAGTTAGATACACATCTTTCAATTTCAAAACATATTACAAAGTTGCAGTGATCATGTAAAGACACTCAGCATCCTTAGCAAAGCAAAGCTACAAAGAGATACTATTCCACATATACTAGGATGGTTACAACAACAAAAGGAAAGAAAAGAAAATATAGAAACAACCATTGGTGAGGGCACAGAGAAATTCTAATCCTCAGATGTAGCTGGAAGGAATGTAAAATAATGCTGCAGCTATGGAAACAATTTCAGGGTTTCCAAAAATGTTAATCATAGAATTATCATACAGCCTAGAAATTGCACTATCTCTTTCTCCAAAAGGAATGAAAAAGAGGTATTTAAAAATATACTTTCACCTGGTGTTCACAGCAACACAATTCACAACCAAATGTCTATCCACAATGACTAGATAAAGGAAGTCTGACACACAAATGGAGCATTAATCCACCATAAATAGACCAAAGGACTGGTAAATGCTGTAATGTGGAGGAACTTGAGAAACTTTATACTGAGTGAAACAAGCCAGATACCAAGACTCACACATTGCATTACACCATTTTTATGTAATATCAAAAATACCTAAATCCATAGAGATAGAGGCAGATTCATGGTTGCCAAGGCGTGGGAAGAGGAGAATGGCACATGACTTCTTTCATGGAAATGAAATATTTCATAATTTGTTGGTGGCTGTATAATATTGCAAATATATGAAATTTCGCACTTTAAGTAGTTAATTTTGTATTTGTGAATTTCACCTGAATATTTTTTTTCTAAAAATGAACTAGCACCAATTAAAGGATATCTTTCACAGATGTATGCATCTCAATCATTTCAATTGAAGTAGAAGTTTAGTATGCTGAGTGAATTGAGAACCAGAAGTCTGGGATTTCCCAGAAGGCTACCTTTTATGTGGCAAACAGGGGCAAACCCTGCAAAAGACTGTGTAGTGGAGTTGAGACCACCCAAGGAGACCACCAGAGAAAAAGTTAAAAATTCAGAAAAAGTTTATTCAAAGTTAGCAAGTGCTTGGACAGCAGCTTCTCCTGCCAATATGAGAGCTCTGTGTGGGTCAAGGTTTGGGGTCCTTATAAAGGCATTCACCTCAACCCGAAGAATTCCCTGCTACATGAAGCATTATCTTTTCTTTTAAAGTTTTTTTTTTATTTTTTATTTATTTTTGTATGTGTATGAATGTACTGTCTGCATGTATGTCTGTGCACCCGTGTCATGCAATGACGCAGAGGTCAGAAGAGGGTCTCAGATTCCCCTGGAACTGGAGTTCTCCTGGAATTGGAGTTATATACTGTTATTAGCCGCCATGTGGGTGCTGGAGATCGAACCCAGGTCCTCTGCAAGAGCAGTCGGTGCTCTTAACCGCTAGGCTATCTCTTCCAGCCCCATGAAGCATTATCTTAAGGGCAGTAAAAAGCAAGAAGCAAAGTCACAGAGGCAGAAGTGGCAGCTGGTTAGTTATAACTTATGCAATGTAGGAAAGGAGAACAATAGGCCAGGGGGTTCTGAGATCAGCCTCTCCTGGTTGTTTATCAACACTTCCTTGCTGATACAGCTGACCCCAGGGTCATGCTCCAGACATCCTGTGGTAGGTGGCCCTAGGCTGAGATTAAGTTCTGCTAACTTCTAGGGCCCCTTTGAAATAACAGCCAGATCAGAAATTAATTTAAGATAGAATTGACTTAGTAGGATCTTAAAACCACTATAGGTTCTGATCATAGGTAATGATGATTTTCTTCCCCTCTGAGATAAAGGTTAAATCTGTCAGGTTTCTTTGGATAATCAGGAAACTCCATGCAAAAGTGAACTGTGAAGAACAGCATTATTAAAATCCCTGACTCCATATGCTCACAGGAAAATGCTAATGTGTCATTATACATCTTAAAAATCTCCTTTAACCCTTAAGTACCAATAGTTTGCTTCTAGGTATTACATTTCCTCCCGAACACATTTAATATTCCTGACTACAAAAGAGAATGAGCAAAAGTCACTTGTTCTCCACAGTAACTCAGCCTTTAGACCTCCAGGAAGATTCATTCCCTCAGGGTTTGGCTTCATCTTAAATTTCTGTCTGACAGTGCAGGGAAATGGAAGGGTAATAAAATCAGAGTGTTCCTGGAAGCATTTGATCCTACCGGACGTTGGAGGGGAGGACTATCCAAGCGGACCTTATGATGTTGCTGCATTATTCTGCATAAACACTCCAACATCTAAAGTGTAATCTATTCAGGATGATGGCACATTGCAGGGAAATGGTAATGGGTGTGAAGAATTCATAGGCATCTGTCACGCACGATTTAACTAAACAATTTTCCAGTCCTGTCTTTTAGAGTGGCATTTTTAACACCTTCATAAAGCAACTACATAAAAGAAAGAACAATCTAACATCTCTTCAAAATGACAGCCAGCTCTTCTAATAAAAGCCCAGCAAGGGACAACAATTCCATGAGTTAAAATGATGCAAAATCCCTAGAGTCATTAAGACAATTAAGTCATTAAATGACACAGAAAATCAGATTCTTGAGTCAAGAAAGAAATAAAAATGACTCTCTTGATACAGGTTTGTTTATTTATAGTATCACAGTAAGTCTTCATTTTTTTCCCCTCTATTTTTCCTCCAAATCTGAGCCCCACATGGAGGTATAGTTTGAAAGTAACAGATGTTCCAGATTAAGCCTTTAATGCGTAGTCATCAGGCGGAGGAACACGGAGAAAGATCTTTGCTAATAAAGTTGCAAAGCCTGCCACAAACTGCTCCCCACAGATCCAAATTCCCACAGAAAACTGCCTCCAAGTCCCAGAGGAATTTAGTAAACTAAGTGTGGAGAAGGAGAGGTTGGTTAAGTGAGAACATTATTCCTAAAATGTAAAAGAAAAAGGTCTCACAATTATTTTATGTGACAAATATGAGCTTTGAAAGGGAACTTAGAGAGGAAAGTGATGTGTTCTCAGTAGTGGAACTGTTACCAGAATCAAAAGTCATCTGGCACTGTCCTCTTGGATCTTATCTGGATAGAGTGAGAATCTGGGCAGAAACTGTGCTTCTGTTACTTATTGAATCCAGCTTGAGCTGCTTCAGAACCCACTAAGCCATTGTAATCCTGTGCAAATAGATGCCAGAGCAGGAGGAAGGTTAGTGCCCTTTTGAGGGCTTCCTAGAACAAGTCTCCAGGTGGATCTAGGAAGGTCGAGACCAACTCTCTGTGCTCCCTGCTTCACCAAACTTTTGAAGCTACAATAGAGCATATGGTGAAGTGGAGAGAGTGGGGGAGGGGAGACTTTCCATTCTAAGTGTGGACCATGGCCCCTACTCGGTCGTTTATCCAGGAAGCTGAGAATAAGGATCAGTTTTAGGCAAAGATTCCGAAGTGGATTCTAGATTTTTCATTATTTCTCCCTTCAAATTCAGAATACACGGGCAAGTAACAGGGCTAATACCATCTGGAGAGAACGGTTTGGAATACTGAAACACTGGGGGTATTGTGCAGAGGCACCTCCAGTACTGCCAATAGGCTAGGAACGGTCTCTGCAGTCCAGCCTCTGCTATCATGTAGTCTTAACTCACCTGTCTTCTACTGAATCAGTGGCTTCATGGGCTCTATAAACTCAGAACTGAAGCAAAAATTAGTATTGTTTGCTTTTCAGTAGAAGAGAAAAGAAAGTGAGTCCCAAACTGGGAAGTGGTGTGAGGCAAAGGAGTGAGGGCTTCATTGGCAAAAAGACAAAAAAAAAAAGAGTCATTGTAGATGCTTCCAACAGAGAAATGTAATGCCATGAATCAGAAAAGCAGAGTGCTGAGATCAGAACCAAGCAGAGAGCAGTCAGGTAAACCAAAGGCCCATTATAGATGCTTCCAACAGACATGAATCCCATGAATCAGAAAAGCAGAGTGCTGAGATCAGAACTAAGCAGAGAGCAGTCAGGTAAACCAAAGGCCCATTATAGATGCTTCCAACAGACATGAATCCCATGAATCAGAAAAGCAGAGTGCTGAGATCGAAACCAAGCAGAGAGCACTCAGATAAACCAAAGGCCCATCTCTTTATGGCTGGAGGAGGCTCAGAGAAGTAAGGCAGATTCGGTAGAGCCCAAGACCTGGCCACTGCAGCAGGATAGCTGAAAGCACACTGAGACCACAGAAGGGGGACTTAGAGTCTAGGTCTAGCGAGGGGACTTGGCCACCATCAGATGGCCACAGGCAAGGCAGGTTAGAAAGCACCCTAGCTTCTCATCTGAGTACTGCACACGCATGGCTCCCACTGGCCAAACTGCCCAGAAAGATAGGAGGCGATTTGTTCCCTAAGACACACAGCAAGGAGAGGGAGGACCAGGACACAGCAGTGACCAGCACACCCATACTTGATGGGAGATTTGACTCAAGGAAATTGCAATGAAGACAAATATTGTGTCCCTGTGACTTTCAATGTGAATGAATCCCCATTGCTTACAGATGTTTCACTACGCCAAATGAATATCATCTTATGTCCAAGTCTGACCAATTAGTAGGCCACCTGAGGCTACATATTTCCAAATATTTGGAGGGTGCAAGTGGAACTCAGCAGGAAAGAATGCTGTGGTCACAGTGTCATTTGTTCTGGGTTTGAGAAGGAATACAGTCCTGTGTGTGTACTGCACTGGCCAGCTGTCTCATACTCCTGGACTTTATACTTCATCTCTTGTCAGTACTGCTCCTGTAGCTCAACATTGGCTGCTCACCATACATACTGTGTGGTATCTTACCTCTGTCTTGGACTACCTGTGTTTCCTCCCTGCTGTAAAGAAACCCCACTGAGCATAAGATGGGGCTGGAATGTTCTGTAGCCACACCCTCTTCTTATCTAAGGGAGAGAGCACTGTGACAGTCCTCATCCTATCTAGGGCCCACTCTGTCACTGTACTTCTCACCCTACACTTCTCTAAAAATTTAACCATTCGAGCCAAAGCCCTCCCCTCAGCTAGGTCAAAATCTATTGCATTTAGTCTAATGTGTGTTCAAGCTTAGTAGACGATGAGTGAATATTTGTTCTAATAATAAGAGAGTGAAGACATTCCACTAGGTACGGTTGCACTAGGGAGATGCTGGTATGTGGAGTCCAGCCCTATGCAAAGTTTGAAGGCAAGAGTTCCATACCCAGAAGGCAGTAATGAGATAAAAATAGAGAGAGTTGGAGCTAGAGAGATGGTTCAGCTGTTAAGAGTGCCTACTGCTCTCTCCAAGGTTGTGGCTCCACTTTCCAGCACCCACCCTGGGTGGCTCACGAGGATCCATGACTCTAACTTCAGGGAATCCAATGTCTCTCTTCTCTGAAACTGCTAGCACTGACCTGTACCCCACCCCCGCGCACACACACATATAGTTAAAAAGAAAATAAGCCAGGCGTGGTGGTGCATGCCTTTAATCCTAGCACATGGAAGGCAGAGGCAGGCGGATCTTTGTGAGTTCAAGGCCAGCCTGGCCTACAGAGTGAGTTCCAGGACAGCTGGGATTACAGGGAGACCCTGTTTCGAAAAGACAAAAAAGGAAAGAAAGAAAGAAAGAAAGAAAGAAAGAAAGAAAGAAAGAAAGAAAGAAAGAAAGAAAGAAAGAAAGAAAGAAAACGAAAGAAAGAAAGAAAGAAAAAGAAAGAAAGAAAGAGAAAGAAAGAAAGAAAACCTTAAAATATTTAAAATGCTAAAATAAATGAAGATGGCTTCTAGAACACTATGGCAATGGCCTGAAAGCACATGGGAAGGGGCTGTTCAGGGCTCAAAAAGTTCTTGTCCTTGTGGGCACTTGGTGTAGTGCTCAAAAAGTGCTCAAAGGAATAAGGTACTCAAAAGCCCATAAGGCCTGGAAGGCTTATCCACTCACATACAGACAAATTATACCAGCCAAACGCTGGACCAATTAAGTAACTATTTTGCCAGAAACATGCCTCCCTTTGTCTAAAAGCTATAAAATCCTGACTGTGCCTTTGTTCGGGGCTCACTCTCCTGGACCGTGTATGGGATCAGGTGTGAGTCTGAGCTTGAGCTTGAATAAAGTGATCCCGTACTTACATCGGAATCAGCTCCTTGGTGGTCTTTGGGGTACCTGAATTTGGGGTGCTACACTTGGAAACACTTTGGCCCAAGAAGGCAGCAATAAGCCAGCCCACCAGAAATGTCGGTAGTGCCAGGAACCCTAGCACATCTTGGTGTGCTGGTGAGTGACAGGTGCTGAGCGACTGTTGCTCTGACAAGTTTCTCTTTCCCTTCAGACCCTCGCACCCACACCCTGTGGAATGGAGAGCCTACCTGCGGCCTTCACTCTTTAGAGCTACTGTTATTCTGAGACGGTGCACTTTCTTTCCTTTCTCAAACCCAGTATTGATCTGTTTCTTGTTGATTTGTTCTGTTCTCTGGAAAGTCCTGGCCTCTTTCTGAGCTCTGAATTGCACCTTTCATCCCTCAGGTAAAGGGTGCTCCTGTATTCACCTATACTATGACCATGAGCCCAGACCTTGATAGTACCATCAGCATCGTAGTCGCAGCATTACTGTGACGCGCTGGTCATGATGCCGTGGATGGCTTCTCAGCAAGCTCTTCTTCTCTTTACTGTCCTTCCACCTCTTTATCCCTGCTCTCTTTCCACATAGTTTTCAAAGCCACAGTTAGAAACAACTTCCATTCTACTCTCACGGGCGGCCTATTCAGCAGCCACCGAGCCTTCCACCCTCCTAGCCCTGCAGCGTCTTTTCCCGTCCCTACTCCCAGCTCTGCACAGTTGCGTCTCACTGGCATAGGAACCTGTAAGGAGAGCTCATATCCTGGCCCCCCATGGCTTCACCACCTTCGCATTACACACTTGCTTTTACTCCTAAAGAGTTTTTAAAATCAATACAGCCTGGTGTGGTGGTGCACACCTTTAATCCCAGCACTCAGAAGGCAGAGGCAGGTCGATCTCTGTGAGTACAAGGCCAGCCTAGTCTACAAAGTGAGTTCTAGGAGAGCTGGGGCTAAAGGGAGACCCTGTCTCAAAAAGACAAAAAAAAAAAATCAATACAAAATTACAGTATTGTTCCCTAACATCCTTATCTAGCAGGTAAAAAGCCCCCACAGGTTAAATGAAGGGCAATCAAATTGGCTTTGGAATGTATAAAACACAGTAATAAAATTTTCACTTAATTTCTCTTTAAGTGACAAACATTCTCAAGATTTTCTCTTTCTTTTGACATGCTGGGGACTGAACCAGGACCTCACAAATGTAAGACAAGTGCTCTAACCACTCACCTACATGACCAGCCCTTAGATTTAGTTTCTTCTGATATTTTGAGTTCGATACCTGTGTTTCTGGCTTCACAGAATTACCACAGTAGGTTTCTGAGGTCTATTTTTTAAAATCTTACTTTCGTTATTTTTATTTTATGTGCATGAGTGTGTTGACTGTATGTAGGGTAGGTACACCCAAGTTCTGTGATACCCACGGAGGTCAGAAGGAGTTAGATATCCTGGAATGGGAATTACTGATGGTTGTTAGCCACCATGCGGGTGCTAGGAACTGAACCTGGGTCCTTTTCAAGAGCAGCCAGTGCTCTTAACTGCTGAGCCATCTCTCTAACCCCTGGAGCATATTCTTGAGATGCAAAGGCATGGCGTCCTTTTAACATCGTTCCCCATATACATAAGCCCTCTGCAACACTGAGCCATCTTTCCTCATCAAAGCATAAAACAGTCAGCCATTGTCTTGATGGAAAAAGCCTAGTGTCAGCCCAAGTTCATTTTGCTCATAAGTAACTTGTTTGGCTCACAAATTGCTTTTTAAAGGTTTCTTTTTCTCCTGAACTTGGAGTTTTCCCAGAGTTATCCTTCTAGAGCTTTAATAAAGCCTTTTGGAATCTAAAGATCCAAATCTTTCTTTTCTCCTCTTGGGAACATTCAAAAATTTTCTATTAGATCTTCCAAGAAGATAGTGTCAGAAATTTATTTTCTGACCCGTGATTTTCATTTCTTTGAACGCTTCGATATATTTTTCCACTTGATCATTCGGGCAATTAATTTGGCTCCCAAGAATGAAAGTGTTCTCCTCCATGATACGAAATAGATTTTCTTTTAAATTAAAACTAATGTGTCTTAGCTGCGGGGAACATGAGAGCCAGCTGGATCCGCACTGGCTCCATGATCCCATGCACTCACGTATGCTCGGGGACAAGCCCTCCCAAGGCTGGGCGTGGTCTTCTTCCTCAGGTCAGCACAAAGGAAGGAGTGCATTTATTAATTTTTTTCTTCGTGTGCCTTCCTATCCTTCATTTCTTTATCTATAGAGAGCTCAGTTTACTACCAAATCTCCCAGCTTTCTTTCAAGCAGGAGGGGATACCATTTTGATTAGGTTAATGGTCCCCATTTTCTCTTCCAGCCAACGACTGAGTTTGTTATAAGCCAAGAACAAGCAACTACTAAAGGCTGATGAACCAAGACAGAAGGAGCCCAAGTCTCTGATGACATCACAGACCTACTATGCCGACCTTGGAATGTTTATATCTAGGCTTCTATTTCAGGGATAAAATGAATCTCATCTGTTCATACTCTAACTCAGTTGCTGTGTTCCCAGTTGGAGAGAATTCCTAACTACTACAGTCCCAGATATTACTCCTTGGAAACCAACCACTGTTGTGAGGGAAACTTTGCTTTCTGCTTCTCTGATACAGCCCCATACAAAGCAGTCCACAGGCAACATGTTATGAGTTTGAGCAGAAGTGTCTAGATGCCCACTTATTCTGGGGTGCTAGGGATCAGCCTGCATAGGCCTAAGACAGCATGTTAGTCATCCTGGGCTACTATAACAAAATACTGTACTTTGGGTAGCTTAAAAAATGGATCTGTATTTCATCACAGTTTTAGAAGTTGGAAGAGAGCTCTGGATTCCTAGTATGTTCACCAGTTCTATGGAATTAGATATCCATCCTCATGGCCTCATGTATCTTCAGGTCATCTCCATCAAGGCCTTGTCTGCAATACAACCACAGACAGGGGCCTAGAGCTTAACTGGGCTAGGGCTTAAACAGGGAAGCATATTTCTATCCTCAGCAAGCAGTCCCTTATTCCTCCAGTCCTTCCCCCAGGCAGAAATATGAGGGACATCTGTGTTCTTATTACACACAGCTGCTTATGGAGAAGCACTTTCCTCAGAGCAAGACTCTCAACTACCCCTCCTGGTTTCTCTGAAACCAACAGAAATGTAGCAAGACTCCTTCCTGCCCGAGATCCCAACTGAGGCTCTGGCCCTCAAGCACCTCCGCTGCTAAGCAGAATACTTTGCACAAACTAGCATTCCCGGGGAAGGACTCTAAGTGTGTCTGCCTATGGAGCTCGATTGAGTAAAGCTCTAGGTGTATCAGCTCTTTACTTGTGTAGAGAAGAAACAGATTAAGATCAGCAGGCAGGCAGGTGTCTTCTGGAAGCCCATGCAGAGCTGGCTGTGTACACCTGGCTCTAGGTTCAAGAACCTTGTCTCCTTCTTCTGGAAAGCAGACAACATAGAAATTGACCAGGGTTCTAGTGATATACTCACTTAACCCGAGCAAAGGCATAAACTTTGAACTTGCTTCAGTAAAAGATCGTTACACGAGATGATAAATGGGCATTGGTTTTCTAAGCTCTTTTTTCTTGATAAAGTCTTCTCCAGACTCAAGTTCTATCCTCATGAGGACAAGTGAAAGGGGAAGACTATGTGAGTCTGCCTTTCCCCTTTACAGTCCGTTCAAAGCCCAGGGGAGAGGGAGATGAAAGGGCAGGAAGCTGGATGCAGGTGCCTTTCACACAGAACACTGCTTCCGATGTGCTCCCAGGACCTTTCTTCTTTTTGCTGTTTAGGATCCTTCCTGACCCAACTGTTGATCTCATTCTGAAAAATTGTCTGTATTGAAACTCTGAGCCACTAAAGAGTTCCCCGTGGATAGAACAGGTCTATTGTAATGAAATGGAATGTCAGTTTCCAAAACAGAATGAAATGGAACTGCCTATGGCCTTTTTGATGTTTCTCCAGGCATAACGTATCCACTCAACCCATCTAGCCTCTGAACCCATCACACTCAGGGAAAATAAAGCAGCAACTATCCAACACCAAACTATTCCCCCTAAAGCCTGGAAAATGGAGAGAGAGAGAAAGTATTTTTGAAGGGCTATGGTTCAAAGAATTCATGCAATTTTCTCCTGCTCCTGTCTGTGTTCCAGAAACTCTTCTTGGCTTTCTCGTTCAATAAAGGAAGGCTGAACAACACCTGTTACAGCTTGAGCTCTTATAAATTGGAAATGGATTTTTATTAATGCAGCAAAATTCTGTAGCACAAAAATCAACGAAGCCTGTGGATGTTATGAGAGATTTGACCTAGTTAAAGAAAGCACTAAAGGGTAACAAGTGTGTCTGCAGCAGCCAGACGTTGGGCACCTCTTTGCAGTGTTCCCTGATGCTTCTGCTTCTGGGGAAGGAGCTGAGAATCAAGTTGTGAGGCCACGGGTCCGCAGGATGGCAGAAGGAGGTTTGGGGGATTTTTTTATACCTTTTTATCCCAAGCAATAGGCAGTCAGTGTCTATGTCTTTGTTGCTCTTTTGTTACCTATTTCCCCTTACATCCCTCCCAGGCCCCCACGTGCAGTGGATCTCTCTATGTACATGTTATGTCACAAATAACAGAGGCAGTTGGGATATCTGCTCTCATCCCAGCCAATCAACAATTCATCTATTTCAATACTCATAGGGACAGAGACTCAATGCCTTCTATAGAAGGGGTTCATACACACATTTAGGCCAACAGAAAAAGGGTTGGAGGGGATCAACAGGAAGAACATCCTAAGCCCAAATAAAAACCCCAACCAACCCCTTTATTTTTTTATTAATTTTATTTATTTCTGTATGTGTAGGAATGTACTGCCTGCATGCAAGTTTGTGCACCCGTGTCGTGCAATGCCGCGGAGGTCAGAAGAGGGTATCGGGTTCTCCTGGAATTGGAGTTTCAGATGGTTCTCAGCCACCATGTGGGTGCTGGGGATCGAACCCGGGTCCTCTGTAAGAGCGGTCGGTGCTCTTAACCGCTAGGCCATCTCTCCAGCCCCTCAACCAACCCCTTTAGATTCAGTGGTCTTCTAAGCTCAGGAGCAGGTGGGGTATTTGGCTTCTCCATTTGAGAAGTCCATAACACATTTTAATAAACTCATTTTGGGCTGAGCACAGTTTTTCCATTATTTAATCATTTAATTGATGGAGAAAAGAACCCACCTGCTACATTGTACCAGTTGGACGTTCTCACACTGAGAAGTGTGAGCTGAGTTGTGGCTGCTGCTCCTCCAGTCCCTGCCCTGTTGCCATGTTTCACGGCCTGCTCCTCTGCACTGCACTGCACTGCCCCACCTGAGCAGACTCTCCATGGAGCCTTCCCATCCTCCATCACCAGGCTTGGGAGCAGCCCCCATCCCTAACAGCTCCCAAGCACTGGAGATAAATCTCCCTTACTGTCATTCTTCACAGCTGTCTTCCTCTGCCACCATGCCTGCTTGAGGGTAAAGAATATGCCCAAATCCAGCATCAGGTACTGGGAAGACCTATGAATTAATATTTTTTACTCAGTATGATTAGCTCAGATACACTGTCCACTTCCCTCCCCAACATTTGAATTTATGTTGTTTTATTGTCTTCATTGTTCCTTGTTCTCTGGCTTTTCAAATCAACCATCCATTTGGAGTAGCCCCAGTTTCTATCTCCTTAATGCTGCCCATAACTTCCCTTTGTTGACTCTTTTCTCTTCTAAAATCTTATGGCATTTTTCATCCTAACCACAGTTTCCTCTTCAGTGCAAATTGCTGTGCTTTGCCTGCTTGTGTTTCTCCTGCCTGCCTTTTTCCTCCACTAGTCTTTTATAAAGTTTCACTTCCCACAAAGCAATGTTTAATCTCAATTGTCAACCTGAGGAGCTCTAGAATCACCTAGCAGGTGGATTTCCAGCCTGTGAGAGGCCATTTTGAGCAGGTTGAAGTGGAAAGTCAGGCCCACTGTGGGTGATGCCATTTCTTGGGCTACATCCTAGACCATATAAAAAGGAGAATGTAACCTGACCTCAGGCATTCATAGTTCTCTGCTTCCTGTGCTGCTACAATGTGACAGCTGCCTCAAGTTCCTGCCACCAGGACTTCCTTACCAGGAGAGAGTATAACCTAGAACTGGGGGCCAAATAAAGCCTCTCCTCCTTAAATTGCTTTGTCTGGGCATTTTTATCACAGCGACAGGTAAAGTAACTAATATACACAGTCTCAGTTACCTGTGGTCAACCACAGTTTGAAATCTCTAAATTTCTAAAATTCTAACAGTTTCATAATAAAACCACTTGCCAACCTGCTCATTCCTGCTGGTATGTGTAACTATTCCAGCATGCACACCCTTTATATGCTGCCCACTCATTAATTACATAACAGCTGTCAGTTACTAGATCAATTGTCACAGTATCTCAGTGCTAGTGTAAAAGTAACTTATTTTCTTAAAAACTATCTCTTAAAAGAGTAGTAATGCTAATAAGCAATTAGGATTCAAGAAAGAGAAACCAGAAAGTGCTTCATTTTAGGTGAAAAGGTAAAAAAGACAGTAAGATATTTTGAGAAAAAGGGAGTGATATCCCATAACTTTTACTAAAGTACATTTCTATAATTATTCTATTGTATTATTCATAGTTCTCAAACTCTAAACTGTACCTAATTTATGAATTGCATTTCACCATTAGTAAGTATGTATTAGAAAAAGCATAGTCAACAAAAATTTGTAACTTCTATGATTTCAGGCATCCACAGTGAGTCTCAGGGTGTGACCCCAGAGATAAAAGAAGGCTACTATTTAAAGCTCATTTTACAATCAGCATTACTGAATATATTCATGAAATTTTCATCACTGTGAAAAGAAACCTTCCAGGACTTAGAAGAAGGAAGGGTTTATTTCGAGGGTTGAGGCTTTGGTGCAAGGTTTTTGCTCCGTTGCTCTGGGCCTATGATGAGGCAACTCATTACAGTGGTGAGAGAGAGCATGTGACTCAGCTCATAACATCCAGGAAGCAGAAAGAAAGGAAGGGGCTTGGAATGAGGTACAGCACTGATGGTATCCCCAGTCACCCCTTCCATCTACACCCTGATAAGTAAATTCCACAGCTTCCCTGATGCCAGCTGGGCATCAAGCCAGAAGCACATGATCTGTAGAGGCCATTTCACAGTCAAAGTGCAGCACAGAATGAACAAGTATCTCATGTATAAACTGTTCTTTTCTGGGAAAACTGATGGTCACATGACTGGAGCTGTCCCTTTCCTCACATGCTGGCATCATCTGCCCTGCTGTTTCCCAGCCATGTAGCTACTCTGCACCTAGTCTTTGTGGCAAGCACTTCCAGTCTGGCCTGCCTAGTAGCTGGCAGCCTCTGTGTTCCTGAGTTTGAGGTAGAGTTGCTGTTAGTGTAAAGAATATGTTTCAGGCTTCCTGGGTCTAATGGTAGATGCCAAGTGTGCTGGATAGCTTTATTGTCAACTTGACACACCTGGGATGAGGGAGCCTCAATTGGGGAATTGGCTCCATTGGACTGGCCTGTGGCCACATCTGTGGAGTACTGTCTTGATGGTCAAGCAGTGCGGGAGGGCCCAGCCCACAATGAGTGGTGCCACCCTGGGCAGTTTGTTGTGTACTGTATAAGAAGGCAGGCTGGGCATGAGCCAGGGGAGCAAGCCAGTGAACAGCATTCCTCCATGGCCTGTGCTTCAGCTCCTGCCTCCAGGTTCCTGCCCTGAGTTCTTGCCTTGGGATCCTTGAGAACTGTGACCCAGGAGATGTAAACTGAATAAACCCTTTCCTCCCCAAGTTGGTGTTGGTCAGAGTGTTTTGTCACAGCAATGGAAGACAAACTAGAACAGAAATTGGTACCAGAAGAGTGGGGTATTGCTGTGACAGACCTGACCTTGGTGTTTTGGGGAAGGATCGTGGAAGCATTTGGAACTTTGGGCTAGGAAGATCATTGAATGCCTAAAGATTGTTGCTGTGGAGCTTGGAGCAGATTTGCTGAAGGATTTGTAGAAGATGGAGGCCTGCCTGGCTTATGAAGTTTCTAGTTTCAAAGGGGAACAGAGATCATCAGGACTGTGTAATCTGTGGGTTCTGGTCAGCTGGGGCTGAAGAATCAGCTGTAAGTAATGAGAGACCAGAACCTGAAGTGAAATTTTTGTTGTACTGGGACAATTGATACTGGTTAGCTGGGGCTGAAAAATCAGCTGTAAGTAACAACCTGGGGCTGATCAGCTGTAAGTAATGAGAGACCAGAACCTGAAGTGAAATTTTTGTTGTACTGGGACAATTGATACTGGTTAGCTGGGGCTGAAAAATCAGCTGTAAGTAACAAGAGACCAGCATTACTGTGGTGTATTCTTCTGGGAAGAATTTCTTCAGGGTCAGCACACAGAAGCTGTGATCTAGAAGGGGCCTGAGCCTCCATCTCGAGCCAGAAACAGAACTTGGTAGTATGTAAGAGTCTCCTATATGATTCTGGTGTTGAAATTTGAGGGGGTCACAGAGAGCAACCAAGGCTTGGCACTGTGAGAGGACAGGAAAGACCATTGGTGGAAGTGCACCTCGGTTGCAGTGAAGACCCCAAGATTGCAGGGGTCATGGAGAGAAACTGAGGCTTGGCACCAGGAAAGGTCAGAAGAGGCCTTTGGTGAAGGTGCTGCCTCAGTCTCAGTGGCAACCCCAGCTTTTTGGAGATGCCAGGACCATGGGATGACCACCAAGAGCAGTTCTTGCCTTGGGCTCCCTGAGAACTGTGACCCAGGAGATGTAAGCTGAATAAACCCTTTCCTTCCCAAGTTGGTGTTGGTCAGAGTGTTTTGTCACAGCAATGGAAGACAAACTAGAACACCAAGACACTCTGGGATAGTGATAATAGTGGTGAATGATGATGAAATTGTTACACAGAGTAGCAGGAGAGACCAACACCATTATGGCAAACCACCATCACACTTTCCTTCTCAGGGAGTTGACCTCTATGAAAGGTCCTTAACCCAGGGCTTATGGATCCTCAGGAATGTGTCCATGAGTTTAAGGATCTCTGAACCTGGCTGACATTTCCAGTGTCATTTTCTGTTGTGACAAATTTCCACAGGATAGCTTGTCTTTTTTCTCTGCTAGTTCTCTTTTATCTAAAGTCTCATTTTCCTCAGTGCAATGCTTAATCTCAGTTGTCAACTTGATGATATCTAGAATCACCTGGTAGATGGACTCTGGCCCTGCCTATGAATAGCATAGACAAGAAATGGCCTAGTAGGGCCACAATTCTTCTGGGTGTCCTCCAGGAGAATCGACATCTGCCTTTTTCTACTTCCTAGAGTCACTGACATCTTTTGGTCATGGCTGCTACATTCCAACCTCTGCTTCTCACATTGTCCTTTCTAACCATCTTGTTTCCCTTAGAATGACCTGTGTGATTACATTGGGACCAGAATAGTTGTCCTATCATGCCATGTCTTGAACTCCATCATATTGGTCACTTCCTCTACCATGTAAGGTAATACATTCATTGACTTCAGTTGTTCTCTCCACCATAGTTAGAGAACATCGCATCTTGGTTTTCTGTAGTGGTGACTTAAGTTTTGTCTTTGCTTCTGTCGTGAATATGGGCAACAAGCCCTGTGGTATCAGCAATACTGCTGAGCTGTGTTTGCAAATATCTCAGTATCAATTACACCCATCAGTGCTTCCAATTACTGCACTGATTTAACTTGCCACTGAACCTTGGTGCTTGTTGTCAATAAAGAAGCACATACTGTGTCACAGTTTCAAGAAATTACTTTGACAAGAAGATTCCCAGGTTCTTTATTCTTGGGTCAGATTCTTGTATCTTGGTTCACATTTTATGGAAGGCAGCTCCTATGGTAAGGATTTGTATACATTTACCTTAAGAATAAGCACTTCCAACGGAAATAGGAACATGGAAGTAGAAAAGGCAGGAAAGAAGAGGAAAAGCCAGCATTGAAAAAAAAAAGGAAAAAAGGAAAGAAGGAAGAGAAGAGTAGAGGGAAGGAGGGGGGAAAGAAGGGAAGAAAAGAAGTATCCATGGCTTTGAACTTTTTCATTAAGAATTTTTTTCATTTTTATTGAATTTTATGTATTTCATATAGAACATCTTAATCAACTTTATACTCCCTTCTCCATTGGCACCCACCCATACCCCCCCACTGGCTTTCGTACATTCTGTCATTTGTGTTAAGGCTTATCATGTCAAGTTAATATCCCCAGCCATCCCTCAGTGCAAGTTCATCCACTGAAGTCTAGTCAGCCTACCCAGAGCCCCTCCCTTTAAGAAGATCAGTTCTTCCTCACCCAGAAGTAATCAGCTGCCAATAATTCAACTAAGATTGGAGTCTGCTGTCCATGTACCCAGTTCTATTCTGGGTTTTTGTCTGCCTGAGTTTGCATGGCTATTGTACATGCTGACAACATTCCTATAAGTTCACATGAGGAAGGTCCCGGGAGCCTGTAGGAGTCTATCTCCATATGATCATGCACCTCCACCTTGGCTGTTATAATCTTTCTTCCCCCTCTTCCACAATGAGCCCTGAGCCCTGGGTGGGTGGATTATAATATAGGAGTCCTGTCCCAGGACCCACATCTTATTCTCTACATTTTGGCCACTTATGACCTTTTATATTCCTGGCCCTCTGTTGCATGAGGAAACTTCATTGATGAGCGTTGAAAGATGCATTAGTGTTCTCTTTAATCCTTGCTCTGTGTTCCATGAACCTTAGGCATAGAGGTTGCATCATAGATATAACACTTAGGCTTGGGCAAGAGATGCATTTAAATGTAAGATTTCATAGATTGGCTCAAAATATTATGTGCCTTGAGCTTATTGTAGACAATGATGAGGGGATAGAGAGCTGGCACAGCCATTAAAGGCTCAGACTCACAACCAAAAAGACAAGAAAATGATGAAGTGCCTGGTTTGTAGTATTAGGGTGCACACCAGCTTACCTATAGCACACTTAATTGAAATAAGCTGTTCCACTGCACACTGGGGGCTCACAACAGACCAGCAGAAACACCAGCCAAGAAACTCATTTGAGAAACAATGGTTTTATTTAATGATAATCACAATTTTTTTTTTACTTAATGATATGAAGGTATCCTAAAGCATATTTTACCTTTAAAAGTATTTCTTCTAGGTCAACATTTGCTAAAAAATGCATCTAAAATCCAAATTGAAAGCAAAAGTTACAATAAACAAAATTGTTTATTGAAGTTCATTTTCCTGAATTTAACAGCAATGCTTCTGAGTTCAAGTAAAATGGTTAAGTTTTGTAAAGTGAAAATGAATGAACAGAATTAGGATTCCCAGGCTCTTCTCACTTGAAAGCTTTATAAAAATGGGAAAAATATGCCCAGGTTTAACCAGTCCCAGGAAGTCATCAGTGGAAGCAGCACTGTCAGCAGGGATGGCCCATCATGTCCCTTTCTTCCATCACAGTCATGTCCCACTTAGTGAAGAGATAATTTGGGAGCCACATGTACAAATTGGGGGAAATTCATGCCTTCCCCCAGCCATACAACTGATGGGAAAAATTCAGTACTACATGTACTGTTCACTTTGAGCTAAAATTAATTTATTTTTGCAGGATGCATGAGCTCTTGTGGGGTGGGGGAATGGGTGGGAACACGGATCTGGATTTGTTAAAAAAATAAAAATAAATTTATGTGAAAAAAAATAAAATTAAATTAAATTAATTTATGAACTATCAAGAAATGACAAATGTCCATAATGATTATCACAAAAGTGTATTACAAATACAGGGACTGGAGAGGTGGCTCAGTGGTTCAGAGAGCTGGGTTCTTTTGCAGAAGACCCAGGTTAAATTCCCAGCACCTAAATGGTGACTACCAACCATCTGTAACTCCAGTTCTAGGGGAATCCAATGCCCTTTTCTGACCTTGGGCACTGCATGACAATGGATGCACTTACACACATGCAGGCAATATACTCATACACAGAAAACAGTGAAAAAATTTAAGATACTACAAATACAAGTACCTGGTTATACTGCAGCATAGATGTTAGCTGTCTTTGCCTCTGGGTTTGAAATTTGCTGAAGTCATAAGAATTGCCTGGACAGGACACCCTATAACCTATTTAACATAACATATTACTGTAAAACACAACCTATAGCCTATTTGGCTGAATTCTGAAAGAGCTTTTCTAGTTTTAGAAGATGGTCTTTAAAACTTCAACTACAGTATAGATGTCATTGTCTGCTGACCACAGAAAATTGGATTCTCAGAGTTCCTTTCTTCCTTTCCCATTTATTATTATTTTTTTTTTATCTTTTCAAGACAGGGTCTCTCTGTAGCCCCAGCTGTCCTGGAACTCACTCTGTAGACCAGGATGGCTGTGAATTCACAAAGATCTGCCTGCCTCTGCCTCCTGAGTGCTAGGATTAAAGCATGTACCACCACACCCATTGATTTCTTGGTACCAAAACTCATAATGAAGAAATACAAGAGAGTGCTCGCTTCAGCAGCACATATACTAAAATTAGAATGATACAGAGAAGATTAGCATGGCCCCTGCCTAAGGATGACATGCAAATTCATAAAGCTTTCCATACTTTTAAACAGAAGAATCCCAAGACAACACTATTGATCAGATCTTGAACAGGATAATAGAAGAAAGTTTCCCCAAACTGAAAAAAGACAATCCCATACAAATACAAGAAGCACATAGAACACCAAATACATGGGACCAGAAAAGAAATTCCCCACACCATACAATTCTTAAAAAACTAGACGCTCAAAACAAAGACAAGATTCTGAAAGCCACAAGAGAAAAATGACAAGTTACATATAAGGGGAAACCCATAAGAATCACAGCTGACCTCTCAGTCCAAACTATCAAAGCTAGAAGAACATAGATCAAAGTATTCCCTGTGCTAAACTACTTTAGATGCCAACCCAGACTACTATAAGCAGCAAAAATGACAGTTATAGTTGAAGGAGAAAGAAAAATCTTTCACAATATGAACAAGATGAAAGAATACATGTCTAAGAAACAAACACTTCAGAAAATCCTTGAAGCAATCCAAAGAACAGAGGAAAGGAGCAACTATCCCTAAGCAGTTAAAGAGAGAAATCAACAAAAGCATAACAGAGTAAATACAAACCTAGACGAAGAATGCAAACAAAAAATAAGAAAAAAGGAAGCAACATACATCTTTCAATATAACCTTAAATACTAATGGTCTAAACTCCCCAATTAAAATACATAGACTAGGAGAATGAATTAGGAAAGAGAATACTTCTATAATGCTGTCTACAAGAAACCCATCTCACCCCCAAAGACAGACAACACCTCAGAGTGAAAGGATGGAAAAAATATTCCAAGCGGTTGGTACCAAGAAACAAGCCTGAGTGGCTATTCTAATATAAGAGAAAATAGATCTCAAAGTAAAATTAATCAGAAGAGACAAAGAGGGCCATTACATCCTTGTCAAAGGAAAAATTAACTATGAAGACTTCGCAATCCTAAATGTCTATTCATCAAACTCTGGTGCACCTAACTTTATAAACACTACTTTGAAGGACATCAAGACACAGATTAATCCTAACACACTAATAGTGGGAGACTTCAACACCCCACTGAGCCCCTTGTATAGATCAACTGAACAAAAATTATACAGAGACATCAGAACTGAACAATACAATACACCTAATGGACCTCACAGACATCTACAGAATATTCCAAACACCAGAGAATATACTTTCTACTCAGCACCTCATGGAACATTCTCTAAAATCAATCATATACTGGGGCAAAAAATAAATCTCAACAAATACAAAAGGATTGAAATTATCCCATGCATTCTATCAGACCACAGTGCAATAAAGCTCAATATGAGCAGCAGAATAAGCCCAACAAACTACAAGAACATGTCAAGACTAAAAATACCATCCTGAACAATGAATAGGTCAGGGAAGAAATAAAAGAGTGAAATAAAAGTATTCATGGAACTGAATGAAAAAGACAATACAACACAACAAAACTTGTGGGATACTTTAAAAGAAGTCTTGAGAGGGAAATTTATTGCCCTAAATGCCAACATCCAAAAAACAGAAAGGGAACAAATAAACAATCTAACACTGCAGCTAAAAGCACTTGAAAGACAACAACAAATGATCCCTAAACCCAAAAAACAGGAAGAAATCCCTAAAATCAGAGCAGAAATCAATGAAATAGATACAAAGAAAACAATACATACAATCAACAAATCCAAAAGCTGGTTATTTGAAAAGATAAACAAAATAGACCTCTAGCCCAATTAACCAACAGAAGAGCAACTCCAAATCAATAGTATTCATGATGAAAGGGGAAACATCACAACAGACAAAGTAAAGATCCAGAAAATCATACAGGAATACTTCAAAAACCTATACTCCACTAAATTTGAAAACTTAAGAAAAATGGATGAATATTTGAAATCCTGGGAACCGGCATAGCTTAACCAAGAAAAGATTGAAAGTTTAAAGAGACCCATAATATTTGAGGAAATTAAGGATGTAATAAAAAATTTCCCAACTAAAAAAAAAAGCCCAGGCCCAGACGGATTCACAGCAGAATTCTATAAAACATTTAAAGAGGTCCTACAATCTCTTCAGAAGGATACAAATGGAAGGAATTATCCCAAATTCCTTCTATGAAGCCAGCATCACCCTAATACCAAAACCAGGCAAAGATACAACCAAAAAAAGAAAGCTATAGACCCATCTCATTAATGAACATTGATGCAAAAATTCTCAACGAAATACTTGCAAATCACATACAGACCCACATCAAAAAGATCATCCATCATGATCAAAGTGGATTCATACCAGAGATGCGGGGATGGTTCAACATATGCAAATCAATAAATATCATAAAACACATAAATGGACTGAAAGACAAAAACCACACAATCATCTTAATTGATGTATAGAAATCCTTTGACAAGATCCAACATCCCTTCATGTTAAAGTCCTAGAGGGAATCAGACTGAAGGGAACATTCCTCAACATGATCAAAGCCATATATATCAAACCCACTGTCAACATCATCCTAAATGGAGAAAAATTGGAGCCATTTCCCTTAAAGGTGGGAACCCAGCAAGGCTGCCCCTTATTGCCACTCCTCTTCAACATAATGCTTGAAATGCTTGCTAGATCAATAAGAAAAGAGAAGGAAATTAAAGGAGTACTAATCGGAAAAGAAGAAGTTAAGCTATCCCTTTTTGCAGCTGATATGATAGTTTACCTAAGGGATGCTAAAAACTCCACCAGAAAAATTTTAGAAACGATTAAGAGTTTTAGTAAATTGGCAGGATACAAAATTAACCTGTAGCTTTTCTTTACACCAATGATAAGCAAGTGGAGAAGGAATATAAGAAGACCTTCCCCCTCACAATAGCCTCAAAAATAATAAAATACCTGGGAACAAACCTAACCAAAGATACCGATGATCTTTAGGAACAAAAATTTTAAACCCCTGAAGAAGGAGATTGAAAATCACATCAAAAGATGGAAAGATCTCCCATGCTCATGGATTGGAAAAATTAATATAGTAAAAATGACCATTTTACCCAAATTGATATACAGATTCAATGCAATCCCAATCAAAATCCCAATCAGCTTCTTTACAGACTTGGAAAAAAATCCTTAAATTCATATGGAAAAACAAAAGACCCTAAATAGCTAAAGCAACCCTCAGTGAAAAATGCAATACAGGGGGATTGATTGCTCTACCAGACTTCAAGCTATATTGCAGGGCCATAGTCATAAAGATAGCCTGGTACTGGCACAAAAACAGACCTGTTGACCAATGGAACAAAATTGAAGATCCAAACTTGAGCTCATACAATTTCAGCCACCTCATATTTGACAAAGGGGCAAAAAAACCTCAGTGGAGGAAAGATAGCATCTTCAGCAAATGGTGCTGGCAAAACTGGATCACCATTTGTAGAAGAACAAAAGTAAACCCCTACCTCTCACCCTGTATAAAAACCAACTCCAAGTGGATCAAGGATCTCAATGTAAAACCTGAAACCCTGAAGGTGATAGAAGAAAAAGTTGGTAACAACTTTTCCTACACCTATAAGACATAGGTGTAGGAAAAGACTTTCTAAAACAGACAGCAGCTGCACAGGGAATAAGGGCAATAGTCAAAAAATGGGACCTCATCAAACTCAAAAGCTTCTGGACAGCTAAAAAAACAAATCAAGGAAGTGAAAAGAAAACCCACAGAGTGGGAAGAAATCTTCACCAGTGATTCATCTGACAGAGCATTAACATCAAGAATATATAGACAACTCAAAAAACAAAGAAGTAAGCAAACAAATTACCTACTCAAAAGCAGTAAAGAGCTGAACAGAGACTTCACCAGTGAGGAAGTAAAGATGGCTGAGAAACATCTTTAAAAGTGTTCAACATAATTAATAATTAAGGAATTGCAAATTAAAACTACTCTCAGATATCATCTCACTCTGATACGAGTGGCTAAGATCAAGAACACAAAAGACACCAAATGCTGGAGAGGTTTGTGGAAAGGGGAACACTCATCCACTGCTTGTGGGAATGTAAACTCATACAACCATTATGGAAATCAGTGTGGAGAACCCTTAAAAGACTCAAAATCAGCCTACCACTTGACCCAGCCATAACACTCCTGGGTATATACCCACAAGACTCATCCTACTACAAAGATACATCTACATTCATGTTTATTGAAGCTCTCTTCACAATAGCGAAGAGCTGGAACCAATCCAAATGCCCCTCAACTGGCCAGTGGATGAAAAAAATGTGACACATCTACATAATGGAGTACTACTCAGGGGTAAAGAGAGATGACATCATGAAATTTGCAGGTAAATGGAGTAACTAAGTGAAGTAACATGGTCCTAGAAAAACGAGAGGCGAATGGTCTCCCTCATTTGTGGATGCTAACACCAAATCCCCAGATGAAAGGTAAGCTGAACAACATTTTTGTTATATTTCTGTTTATCTGAAAGCAACTATGATGTTACAATGTAAATCTCTTAATGGGCTCTAGAATCAATCCACCACTTACTTTCAGACTCTGTAATTACTGTATATGAGTGGACAGTATATATTCATATTTTAGAGTAATATAAAATTAAAGGAGGAAAATGTGAATTCCTAAACATAAAAAAAGACTGAGAGAAAGATGCAGGACATTTATGGCAGAATGCATGATCTGGGGTGGGGTGGAGGGAAGGGAAAGGGGAATATGTCTAAACTGAACTGAGAAATGATGTCTGAAATACACAAAACATCAATAAAAGCATTATTTTAAAAAAGAATCACAAGAAATTGACATTTTACTGCACTTTTGTACATGAGGCAGTAACTAGCTTGACAGAACTATGTGGACAATGGGGGGAACACAAGGATTTTCAGTCACAGGCAAAGGATTTTAGTGTTCACAACACAGCAACAGCACAAGCAACAGCTCCTGTGCACTGGAGTCCTTGCCTCCACTCCCACAGAACAATGCATCACCACAGCATCTGCTTAGAGAACCCATATCTTCCCTGACTAGCACATGCCTCCTGAGTTTTATCACAAGGGAGACACCACCCTGTTTAGTGGATAGTGAGAAAAATCTCCCCCCACACTCAGGAGAAAATACAGTTTCCAACTTTCAAGGCATGTCAACATATGAACATTCTAGAAAATTGTGGTGTCACTCCGCTACATGTAGAGGTGTACATTTGAACCCTGTCCACTGGATTACAGGAAAAAGGGAAGATGCAAGACAGCTGCCAGCAGCTGTCCTAAACCATGGGGTCAAAGTCTGACAACCTTCCACTGCCCACATGTTTAGTCTAACATCTACACCAGGCAATGCCCTAATGCACTCCCAGATCCTCCAGGCTGCTGCCTGATTGGCACTCTACAGCCTAATGTCAGACTGACACCTAATAGGCTCTCTACAGTCTAATTCCCACCCAAGCACTCACCACACATCATACCTGGTGACCTGATTGATCTCCTTCCAGCCCACCTGCTTCCCAGGTTGGTGGCCTGACTGACCACCGTCCAACCCACTGGTCACTATCATACAAGCCTCGTGGCTAAAATTAGACATGCAAAATAACTGCCAGTAGTCCTCATCTGATGGTACGAAGGACTCTTTGAAGGAATCTTTATTCACAGCATTCTGTTTTTTTGTTTTGGGGTTTTTTTGGGGGGGTACTTTTTGAGACAGGGTCACCCTGTAGCCCCAGCTGTCCTGGAACTCACTCTGTAGACCAGGCTTGCCTTGAACTCACAAAAATCCACCTGCCTCTGCCTCCCAAGTGCTAGGATTAAAGGCATTCTGTTTTTATACCCAGTGTGACATCATATCTCAGGATCTGGTTTCAGACCTGGTGCCTCAAGTTCTGAGTACTTGTCAATGCCTTTGATCTCAAGGTGTCACAGGCTTGCTAATGCACAGGCAAATCCTGCCTAAGGCCAGGTTTCAGTGTAAACAGACAAGCAGGTAATTTAGCACAAAAGAAGCCACAGGTGGCTTCCTTTTTCCCTACAGAAAATAAAGCTTCGATCAAAGACTGTCAGTGCTTCTGCTTCTAAGGTGCATGGAACAAGACAGACTTATGAAGAATCATCTCCAACACTCACTTGTGTCTCTTCTCATCCTCTTGGTACTCTTTCTTCATCAACTCCCAAGCCACCACAACCCTCTCCTCAACATGGCCTGCATCTGAGCTCCCATTGCCTCACCATTCACATCTCAAGTAGCTGGGTTTGTCTTTCCCTTCACCTCCTAAGCACAGGAGACTACTCCCTTTCACATCTAACCTGTCCTCTCAGCAATTTTCACATGCTGTCTTTTTCCCCTGGCTTTCCTGAAGTCATATGGCCACCTCCTTCTCATTGTCAACTCTCCTGCTGTTCCTTGCTAGTCACTGACTTCCTCTAATCTATTTTAAACATGGGATTTCTTCTCATACTAAGAAACCTCTGGGGGCTGGAGAGATGGCTCAGCAGTTAAGAGCACTGACTGCTCTTGCAGAGGATATGGGTTCAATTCCCAGCACCCAGGCCAGCTGGGACTAAAAAGGACCCTTCATGCCATCACTTGGTGATTTTATCTGTTACCATATCAGCAATATTTATTCTTTATAATTGGTATTTAATCTTATATCTCCAACTTAAGTTTCTCTTTTCAGTTTAATGAATTCAATTATACCCTTGTCTTCACCTTGCAAAACAGACCACAAGTAGATATTTTCCAGTTCTACTCTGCCATCAGCAATCTTCCTTTGTTGAGCAGAATCTCCCTCTTAGCTATGCAAATCAATGGCGAGGTACCTTCTACCACAACCTGATGTATCAGTCCATTCCCTGCTGTTAGGACAAAATACCCAAGGCTGAGTACTCTGTAAAGAAAAGGTACTTTGGGGCTGGAGAGATGGCCTAGCGGTTAAGAGCGCAGACCACTCTTACAGAGGACCAGGGTTCGATTCCCAGCACCCACATGGCAGCTGAGAGCTGTCTGAAACTACAATTCCAGGAGAACTCAGTTCCAGGGGAATCCGAGACCCTCTTCTGACCTCTGCAGCCTTGCACGACACGGGTGCACAAACCTGCATGCAGACAGTACATTGATACACATACGGAAATAAATAAAATTTAAAAAAACAAAAGAAAAGATACTTATTTTACTCATAGTTTGGGAAGCTAAAAGTCCATAGTCAGGTGTTCCTACCTTTTTGGGCCCTGGAGAGGACATGGTGGCAGATGGCATCTCCATGGTGGACACATACATTTGAAACATGCTAAGAGAAAAGGCCAGAAAGGGATACAAGGGCCAGACTTGCTCTCTTGTAACAATCCCCTTCTGCATGAACTCAGTACAGAAGACCAATATCAATCCTATCTAAAGCCAGTTCTAATGACCTATCCACCTAGCCTAGGTTTTCCTACCACCTCTTAGCAGCTCCACACAGGGGACACAGCTTCTAGTGCTCGATGCTTCAGGACATGCAAAGTGCAGCCCTTGACTTCTCTCTATCTCCTTGATTTCCATGACGTAAAATTCTGCTAGGACTAGACACCATCTAAAGCAGCTTGTTGATGAAATGAGCAGCATTCTTCAGAGGCAAAACTCTCATGCTTGGGTACGGCCTTGAAAGCACACCTGGTCGTTCCAACTCACTGTCATACAGAAAATTTCTCTGTTTAGAAACACTGTCACATTCTAACCAGTATTGGCTGTGAATGTTTAGTTGGCAGAAAGAAATAATTAACCCCACTATCAGATACTGCATGTCATCAAAGAAAAGTGAGACAAAGAGCAAAGCGATGAAACCATGCCCTGGAAAGCCACAGAAAGCTGCAGTGTGGCGTCCTCTCAGCGGTAAAGTCCTAGCCGAGGAAAAGCAGGCTGTCTGAGAAGCAGGCTTTGTTTTCTCTCCTTTCCCTGCCTGTCTTCTTATAATGAAAAATTTGACACTGCAAATACAAAGCTGACTCTTAAAAACAAAATAAAAGAGAGAGGGCCCATAATTTTCCAGCTTGAAAAAAGCAATAAACAAATTACTGCAATAGCCCAGCTGTATGAATGCTGATTAAAAAGGCAACTTCAGAGAGAATGGTGATGTTCACAGTAATTATTAACACCAGAGGCCTGAAGATCACCCAATAAATCACGGCTCAAGAGGAAGTCTTTTGCTGCAACTTACAGCTTTAAGCCCCTCAGTCTTTAAGGAATATTAAAATGTAAATCTTAGCAGGTATTTCTCACATCTGCATCTGTGCCTGGAATACTATGGGGCTCATTTTGACTAATGTGGAATATATCAATTATGTGATGCCATCATTGGAAACTTGGCTAATTCAATTTCATCATTGTTCCAGAATTACATTTACATCCCATTTATTTGTGATTTGAATGTAGAATTTATTTTTTTGGTAGATTAGTCTTAGGTATGTAATAGTATTTTGCTAACAGGAATGCCATTTAAACAATATTGGTATTGTTTAATATGAAATATTGTTTAATATGAAATATGGCTATCAAATAGAAAATAGTATATGTTGTAGTTGATCAACAGAAAACATATAGTTGGATAGGCTGAATGATGAGGTTCAAGGTGGCCCTTTGCAATGATGGAAAACTGTTTAAGCTATCAAAATTTGCTATGTAAGTCTTTGTTATAACACAGCCATTATCAGAATGGACATCTTGGCGTGCTATATCAAAATGTAGGAACTAATGGCCCAGGAAAATGGAAGGCTCCAACAGTAAATTTGTGACATGTGCATGCAAAATTATATTGTGGAATAGAGGAAGAAAATAAGGAGTAAGAAGTACAAGCGGCATCTGCAATAAATGCAGTTCTGAAAGAGCTGAGTGAGAGGTACAGACAGAGAAGAGTGCGTCAGAAACTTCAAATGCAGACTAACCACCATGCCAAGACTGGTGATAATCAAGACAGTGTGGTTGGGTGAAAGGAGAGAAGTATATCAATGGAGCAAAATAAAGAGCCAATAAATAAAGCACACAAATGTGTCAGCTGGTCTTTGGCAAATGCACAAAGCAGGTGTGACGTAGAAAAGATCACCTGTCAACAAGTGGTGTCCACACAGCTGACATCCACATGAAAATGAATGTGGGGTTGGAGAGATGGCTCAGTGGAAAGCGTGTGTCCTGTTCCTGCAGAGGACCCAGGCTCTGCTCACAACCACTTAAAACTCCAGCTCCAGGTGATCCAGCATTGTCTTCCAGCCTCCACAGATGCCTGAAGTCATGTACACACACACTCAGACACAGGTACACACAGAATATTTTAAGAAATAAAAAAAAAAACATCTAACACAAGCCTTACACCCTTTGCAAAAAAACTGCAATATCACATAAATCCAAAGGTAAAATACAAAACATGATAACACTTCTTTCTAACTTTTTAGATTGTATATAATTAATGGGCTCCATTATGACATTTCCATTCATGTTTATGACTGTGCCTGACTCAGGTTCACTTCCTATCACTCTCTTTCATTCTTCTTCCCTTTCTGCTGATTTTCTTCCTCCCTGGTATCCCTGTCTTCCACGTTTCTCATTTTACATTTTATATATATAATTGAGCATTTGTACAACACATACAATGGCTTCCAATCAAACCCAACCCCCCCCAGGCCCTAAGTCCCTATCAGAACTCATGCATTACAATATCCAAACTAAGCCCTATCCAGTCAAACTCCCAAACCCAGACATCCTTCTGTGCAAATATAACTGCTGGAGTCTAGACAGCATATCTAGGAATCCTAGGTAAGGCATACTCTTCCTCACCCAACAGTACTCAGTCTCTTGTAGTTCTCAGTCCAGGGTCAGTCCCCCACCCATTTCTCTTGTTCCACTTTGAGACCTTGTCCCAGTTGACATGGGTCCCATTTCTGATGCTGACATTGCCAGAGGTTTACACGTGAAAGCTTACAGTCCATTGTAGGTTTTACACTGCTTCTCTACATTCGTGCACCAGACTTGTCTCTTACAATCTTTGCACCCCCTCTTCCAAAATGATCCTGAGCCATGGGTAGGTTTAATACAGGGGTCCCATCCAGGGATACACACTCTAGAAGCTTCCATTCTTTGAAGCTTGAATAGTTGTGGCCTTCCATTTGCCTCACACTCTGTTGTGAAGGAAGCTTTACTGGTGAGAACTAAGGGGTGTGTTCATTTTCTCTCTGTTCCGCATTCTGGGTGTAGAGGTTCAGTTGTAGATGTGTCTCCTAGGAATGGGGGTTTTTCAGATGTATGTGTTTTGAGTCTGAATAGTTAAGGGATTCTCCAGTGGTCTCCATATATTGCAAACAGTAGCTTTCTTGATGAGTGGCATATGATATGCTTGTCTATAAATATAAGATTTCAAAGTTAGTGTATGGCACTAAATTTCATTTGTCTAGAGCTATGACACTGAGAGGCTTTTCTCTAGGCTCTATGTCCTCTCCAGCCCTGTGCATTTGGCTGAGTTTACACTGTTTCTCATGGGTTCATTCCCACTGAGAGAGTTCCAAGTCCACTTGGATAGCTGCTGGCTATCCCCTAGACAACAGTGTCTCTACTGCACTGGTAGTTTACTGGGCTGCTCATCATGGTCATTTAGGGTTTGGGGCCACGTTGTTCCATTGATTGTCTCCCTTAGTGGTGTGCACATTGTCTAGCATTATGAGCACTTAACTTCAGGTAGAAGGCTTCCAAGTGAGTTTCTGATCCATTAATCTAAGTCCTATCCAAGAAGCATGTCCTGTTCTGAACAGTAAAGTCTTATTTTCTTTTTTTTTCTTTGTCTTTTGGAGACAGGGTCTCCCTGTATCCCCAGCTGTCCTGGAACTTACTCTGTAGACCAGGCTGGCCTTGAACTCACAAAGATCTGCCTGCCTCTGCCTCCCAAGGGCTAGGATTAAAGGCATGTGCCACCATGCCCAGCCAAAGTCTTATTTTCTATTTCTTGTAGATAATCAAGAGCTTTGAAGATAGCCTGCTTTGTTTTGAGAGTCACTTGGTTCACTCTCCCCAATCATTCAAAGAAAGGTATCCTCTCTCTTGCGCTGTGTTCCCTGCCACACAGCCACCAGGTGGCACCACCCATGCACTAACATTCAGACAGTTTATGGGAATTTCTCATGAGGTCTTGGAAGCATCACCACTACACTCAGGGGATTTCTAGACTCCCAAGGTCTAATATCTCTATTCTTTCTTCTTCCCTTCCCAGCCGCAAAACCTCCATCATGCCCACCCTTCCCCTCTCCTGACCTCCCCTACCTCCCACCCTGCCCCCAGTTTATCTCCCACTCCTCCCTTCCCACTCTAACACCCCACCCTCCACAGCTCCCCCTAGTAACATCTGTTCCTTACTGTCCCCCTTTTGGGGGATTTTTCTTTTCCTTTGCTTCCATGTATCCTTTCTAATTCCTTGGCTCCTGGTATTACATCAAGATATATACTCACATAAGGGGATTGGTACACAAACACAGACACACACGCGCACACACACACACACACACACATGCACACACATGCACACACACAGTTAAAAATTCTGTACTCAACACACTGAAGAGACATTTAGGACTCACATTGGAATACAGGCAAGGAGAAGCCCATATGGGAACACAAAGAAGAGACAACATGGGAAAGGGGCAGTATAATCCTGCACCAAGCTTTACCAACCTTATGGAAGATTCCTACAGTGGGATACCTCTGGGGATGCCCCAGGACACAGATATCAGAAACACAATTGGGAACATATTTAAAAAAAATAAATAAAGAACTACAAGGTTATAAAGAGCAAATCAAAGAACTAAGAAAAGAGAATGAAGAACTCAAGAAGGACCTAGAGAGAGAGAATGACAAACTCCTGAAGGAAGTAGAAACACTGAAAAGATCCCATGCTGAAAAAGATAAGGAAACCAACCAGTGAAGCAAAGAGCTACAGAAAGAGATTGAGAAGCTAAAAAAAGAAGTAGAAATACTAAAGAAATCAGAAGAGGAAATGAAAAAGGAATTCAAGGGGCTGGAGAGATAGCCTAGCGGTTAAGAGCGCCGACCGCTCTTACAGAGGACGCCGGTTCGATCCCCAGCACCCACATGGCGGCTAAGAACCGTCTGAAACTCCAATTCCAGGAGAACTCCAGTTCCAGGGGAATCCGATACCCTCTTCTGACCTCCGCGGCGTTGCACGACACGGGTGCACAAACTTGCATGCAGACAGTACATTCATACACATACAGAAATAAATAAAATTAAAAAAAAAAAAAGAAAAAGGAATTCAAACACTCATCTAATCAAGAGGAAAGGAATGGAAAAAGCCTCAGAAGCAGACATGGACTCCAAGTAAAAGAAATCAGAAGACACAAAAGGCCTTACATTTTTATCAAAGGAACAATTCACCAAGAGATTCACATTATGAATATATAAGCCCATACTCTGGTACACCAAATTATAAAGACAATCTCCAGGACCACAATTCACACACTAACCCAGTACCTACATCAGTGGGGATTTCAATACCCTACTGATCCTTTGGAATAGTCAACGGACAAAGAATAAACAGAGAGACATTCTTCTGACTGAACGATATGATACACCAAGGAATCATAGATCTTTACCAAATTATCCACCCTAATACCAGAGAATACAACTTTCTACTCAGCCCCCACAGAAACATTTTTCCAAAATCGACCACATACTGGGACACAGAAGAAACCTCCACAATATCAAAAAGATTGAAATAAATTCAATCATTCTATCAGACCACAGTGCAATAAAGCTCACACATTCAACACCAGGATAAGCCCGTACTAGTCTACAAGAACCCGTGGAGACTAACCAACACACTCTTGAATAATTGATGGGTCAAAGAAGAGATAAAGAACAGAAATAAAAGCATTCCTGGATTGAAAAATAATGACAATACAAACACAACAAAAAAACCTATGGGATACCTTAAGAGCCGTCCTAGGAGGTGAAGTTTTACGCCCTGGGTGCCTACATTGAGAAAAACAGAAAGAGCACAAGTGAATGATCAAACACACTGCAGCTAAAGCACTTGAGAGGCAACAACAATGCAACCTAAATGCAACCAGGACAGAAGACATACAAAATCAGAGCAGATATAATTGAATATAAAACAAAGAAAACACAATCACAAAAATCAATGACATCCAAAAGCTGGTTCTTGTCAGAATAAACAAGATAGACTCTATCTACCAGTTAAACTAAAAGAAAGAAGGGAAAAACTCCAAACCCAATACAATCCATTGATGAAAAAGGGAAAATATCACAACAGACAAGGAAAATTCCCAGAAGAAAAGTCTTATGGGAATACTTCAAAAACCTATACTTTACCAAGTTTGCAAATTCCTAGAAGAGGGCTGGAGAATGCGCCTAGCGGTTTAAGAACGCCGACCGCTCTTAAGAGGTACCGTGGTTCGATCCCCAGCACCCACCATGGTGGCGACTGAGAAACCGTCTGAAACTCCAATTCCAGGAGAACTCCGTCCAGGGGAATCACAACCCTCTTCTGACCTCCGCCGGCAATTGCGCGCACTGGGTTGCACAGACTTGCATGGCAGACCATTCATTATACACATACCGAGAAATAAATAAAAATTAATAAAAAAAAAAGAAAAAAAAAGAAAAACCTAGAAGAATGGATGAATATCTGAAATCTTGGGAATCACCAAGCTCAACAAAGAAGAGATCGACAGCTTAAAAACAGACCCCATAATACCTAAGGAAATTGAAGTTGTAATAAGAAATCCCTAACTAAAAAAATCCCAGGCCCAGGACAGTTTCATGGCAGAATTCTATAAACATTTCAAAAGGGACCTACAACAATTATTATGATGAACTGTTTAGAAGGATACAGTCCGAGGAATTCTCCCAAAAATTCCTTGGCTATGAAGCCAGCATCATCTAATTACCAAACCAGGCAAACACACAACTAAAAAGGGAATTATTAGACCCATCTCCCACTAATGAACACAGATGCCAAAATTTTAAACAGGTACTGGCAAATCGCATACAGACCACACTCAAGAAGATCATCATCATGACCAAGTTGGATTCATACCAGAGATGCAGGGAAGGTTCAAACATACGAAAATCAAATACACATCATCAACACACTAAATGGAATGAAAGACAAAACACCACACCTCAATTGCAATTGTGCGAAAAGCTTTGACAAAATGCATTACCTTCACTGCTTAAAGTCGTAGAGGGAATGGATTGGAGGGATCCTCCTCAAAGAATCAATGCCATATACAGGAAACCCACAGTCAATATCATCCTAAATGGGGAAAACAACAAACATTCCCTTTAAAGGTAGTAACCGCAAGGCTGCCCCCTTCACCACCCCTCCTCAATATAGTGCTTGAAACACTTGCCAGAGCAATAAGCAGAAGAAAAGGAAATTAAGAGAGTAGTAATTGGAAAAGAGAAGTCAAGCATCCCCCTATTTGTGGATGATATGATTGTTTACCTTAAGGGTGCTTAAAAACTCTACCAGAAAACTCCTAGAAATGATTAAAGTTCAGCAAAGTGGCCAGGATACAAAATAACCTAAAAAAATCAATGGCCTTTCTTACACCAACAACAAGTGTTCTGCTTTGTCTTCCACTGCTGTGACAAAACATTCTGACCAACACCAACGTGCGGAGGAAGGGGTTTATTCACCTTACATCTCCTGGGTCACAAGTTCATCACTTAGGGAGCCCAAGGCAGGAACTCAGTGCAGGAACCTGGAGGCAGGAGCTGAAGCACAGGCCATGGAGGATGCTGCTTACTGGCTTGCTCCCCTGGCTCATGCCCAGCCCACCTTCTTATATGTACACAACACCTGCCCAGGTGGCACCACTCATTGTGGTCTGGGCCCATCCCACACAGTTGACACAATCAAGACAATACTCCGCAGGGTGTGGCCACAGGCCAATCACAATGGAGCCACTTCCCCACCTGAGGCCCCTCAACCCAGGTGTGGTCAAGTTAACACTAAGCTATCTAGACAATTGACCCCTTGTCAAACTTGACACACAAAACACATCACTATTAAACACCACCTTTCCAGTTCTTATCGCCAAAGTATTGATGTAACATTAATACAACCTAAGACAGTACAACCTTAAAAACCCCACAGTCCTTAAAATGTCCAACACCTTAAAGTTCAGTCTAGTTAAAAGTCTCTTTATGTGGGCTGCTGTAAAATCCAAACAAGTCAAACTGTTCTTATTCAAGAGACGAATCCGGCACTCTCAAACAAAACCTAAGTCCAACAAAAGTAGCTCAAGGCTGGACACCTGGGAGTTCACCATGATCTTCTGGGCTCCAAAGGGTTTTGGCAGATCCCCTTCTCTGACTCTGCTGTCCGTGGCACACACAGCTCATCTCGCAGGCCCAAGCAGACTCCATTCCACACCTGTCTCTGCTCTTGGTGGTCGTCCCAAGAGGTGGACCTCCCAATGCAGGTCGGTCCCTGCATCTCCAAAACGCTGGGGTCGCCACTGAAACTGAGGCAGCACCTTCAACAATGGTATTTTCTGACCTCCCCTGGTGCCAAGCCTCAGCTTATCTCCATGTCCGCTGCAATCTTGGGGTCTTCGCTGCAACCGAGGTACACTTCCACCAATGGTATTTTCTGACGTCTCATAGTGCCAAGCCTTGGCTGCTCTCTGACCCCCCCAAATTTCAGCAATGGAACCATATAGGAGACTCTTACATGATACCAAGTCCTGCTTCTGGCTCAAGATTGAGGCTCAGGCCCCTTCTGGATGACAGTTCTGTGTGCTGACCTTGAAGAAATTCTTCCTAGAAGATTTCACCACAATGTTGCTGGTCTCTTGTTACTTACAGCTGATTTTTCAGCCCCAGCTAACCAGCATCAATTTCCAGTACAACAAAGATTTTCCCTTCAGGATCTGGTCTTTGTTACTTACAGCTGATTTTTCAGCCCCCAGCTGACCAGAACCCAAACAATTAAACATCCTGATGATCTCTACTTCCCCTTTGAATAGACACTTCACACAAGTCCAGGCCTCCATCTTCTTACAACTCCTTCAGCAAAACTGCTCCAACTCCACAGACAATGATCTTTGGCATTCAATGATCTTCCCAAGCCCAAAGTTCCAAATGACTCCCCCAATCCTTCCCCCAACACCACTGTCAGGTCTGTCACAGAATACCCCACTCTTCTGGTACCCAATTTCTGTCTAGCTTGTCTTTCCATTGCTGTGACAAAACACTCTGACCAACACCAACGGTGTGAGGAGAGGTTTATTCAGCTTACATCTCCTGGGTCACATTCATCACTTAGGGAACCAAAGGCAGGAACTCAGGGCAGGATCCTGGAGGGAGGAGCTGAAGCACAGGCAATGAGGAATGCTGGCTTACTGGCTTGCTCCCCTGGCTTCATCCCAGCCTGCCTTCTTATAGTACACACAAACCTGCCCAGGGTGGCACCACTATTTGTGGGCTGGGCCCTCCCACACAGCTTGACAATCAAGACATACACCACAGGTGTGGCCACAGGCCAATCCAAAGGAAGCCAATTCCCACCTGAGGCTCCCTCAAACCAGGTGGTGTCAAGTTGACACTACAGCTACCCAGCACACCAAGCAACTGCAGAACAAGAATAAAAGAGACCTCCCACTCCAACAATAGCCTCAGAAAACAATAAAATACCTAGGAAACAACCTAACCAAGACCACCAAGATCTCTACACACAAAAATTTAAACCTTTAAAGAAAGAAATTGAAGAAGACATCAGAAGATGGAACAATCCTCCCATGGCTATGGATTGGGAAAAATTAACATTTGTAAAATGTCCATTCTAACAAACTCTTGATACAGATTTATGCAATTGCAATCAAATCCCCAAGAGTTTCTTCACAGGCTTGGAAAAAAAATCCTTAAAATTCATTTGGAAAAATAAAAGACCCCAAATAGCCAAAAACAACCCTGAAGCAAAAGAGCTATACAGGGGGGATCTCTATACCAGACTTCAAACTACTAGGCTATCAAAAACAGCTTGGTACTGACAAAAAAAAAAAAAAAAACAGACCTGTTGACCAATTGAAACAAAACCAAAGATCCAAACCTGTGCACGTTACAATTTCAGCCATCTCAGTATTGACAAGGGGCCAGAAGAACACAAGGAGAAAAGACAGCATATTCAGCAAGTGGTGTTGCAAAAAACTGGATCAGCACTTGTAGAGAATGAAATTAAAACCTAATTCTCACACTGTACAAAAGTCAACTCCAGATGGATCAAAGACCTTAACGTGAAACCCCAAAACTCTGAAGGATGAAGAAAAGTGGCAGCAGACTACAAGACATTGCATAGGGAAAGACTTCCCTAAATCAGACAGCAGCTGTGCAAGAAATAAGGTCAACAATTGACAAATGGGACTCATTAAATCAAAAGCTTTGTACACAAAAGAAACAATCAAGGAAGTGAAGAGAAATCCCACAGAGTGGGAGGAATCTCACTGCAGAAACATTTGACAAAGCATGATTTCTCGAATATATAAACTATCTCAAAAAAACAAGAAGAAAGGAAAACAAATTGACCCACTTAATAGATTGAGCAAAGAGCTGAACAGAGACTTCCCAAGTGAGGAAGTAGGATGGCTTAGAAAACACCTTAAGAAGTGTTCACATCACTAATCATTAAGGAAATGCAAATCAAACACTTTAAGATATCATCTTACTCAATAAGACTGACTAGGATCAAAAAACAATGATACCAGTGTTGCAGAGGTTGTGGGGAAAAGTGGAACACTCATCCAACTGCTGGTGGGAATGTAAACTCGTACAGCCACTATGGAAAGCAGTGTGAGAACCCTTGGAAGACTTGGAATGAAACTTGCCACCCGACCCAGCAATCCCCCTCCTAGGCATGTACCCTCAAGACTCACCCCACACAGTGATACATGCACAGGCTTTGTTATTCAGCTCTCTTCAAAATAGCAGGGCTGGAACCCACCCCAAGTGCCCCTCAACTGATGACGTGGTAGAGAAAATGTGGTACATCTACACAATGGAGTTCTATGCGCAGTAAAGAAAGATGACATCATGAGCTTTGCGGAAAATGGCTTGAGCTAGCAGAAACATCATGCTGAGTGAAGTAACACCGTCCCCAGAAAAACAAATGATGAATTCTATCCTCATCCGTGGGTGCTATTGCCAAATACGCATTTGTAAGTATTTCCTGTCATGCCCTTGAGCTTTTCGTCCAAAGCATGATTATACAGTAATTGAAATAACAACAAAAAAAAAAAACTGACTGAAACAGTGACTTCTGCTCAAACAATAAAACTAACAACAATAAAAAAAAAGTACTGAGAAAGAGATGAAAAGCGTGTGGCAGAATGCATGAGCCACTGGGTGGTGGGGCGAATGGCAGGCCAAATGGTCGTAGATATTGAATGTAAGCGTATATATATAAGAATAGAATATATAGTAAGAGATATATATTATAATATATATATTATATATATATATATATATATATATTATATATATATAATATTATATATATATTATATATTATATATATAATATATATTATATATATTCTATATATATATCCATATGATATTATATATTAATATTATTTATTAAATATTAATACTATATTTATACTTAGATCTTAATCTATTATGGAATATAATTATTATCTAATATATATATATTATATATATTATATATATATATATATATATATATATATATATATAAATTCTGTACTCAGACTAATGCTTAGTGGATAAAAAACACTTGCTGCACAAGCCTGACTACATGATTTCAATACCCAGGGCCCATAAATTCTAATGCTCCTGACTTCCATCTGTAATCCAAGCACTTCTATGGGAGATAGGAAATAGAGACAGGAAATTCTCCAGGAAGCTTGCCAGCCAGCTAACCTGGAGGATGCAGAGTGGCATAAACAAGAGAAACTGTATCCATGAAGAAGAAGGAGAAAACTGACTCAACACGGGTGTTCTCTGACCTCTCGGTACACACCATGGTCCACCCCTAGCCTCCTATTTCTCTCTCTCTCTCTCTCTCTCTCTCTCTCTCTCTCTCTCTCTCAATAAAAATAACATCTTTACATTTTTTGAAATGTTTAGTGACTTTTGAACTTTTGAATTACACTAAAATCACAGTATATGAAAGATACAACCAATAAGCTATATTTCATTCAAACTAAAACTGCTCTACAAAAAGGTATTGTTGAGAGAATCACAAGACATCCCACACACAGGGAGAACATACTTATAAAGCATGTATCTCCTAAGGATTAATGTCCAAAGTTTAGAAAGAACTACCACAAGAAAAACCAGGCTAAACTTCAAGATGAGCAAAAGCTCTGAACAGACCTCTCCCAGACATATAGATGGCCAACAAGCAAATGTAAAGATTGTAAATTATTGTGACCTCATGTGAGGTTTACTACTTGCTTTACAAAATGGGAGAAGTTATTGGTAATCAAATATTTATTTACAATTTGGGCCAGAAATGAGGAGAAAAACAAAACTGTTTCTTTGCTCGTTGTATATAGCAGGGTTCTAATTTATA
Organism: Rhizomys pruinosus; assembly: GCA_009823505.1. Taxonomy (NCBI): domain Eukaryota; kingdom Metazoa; phylum Chordata; class Mammalia; order Rodentia; family Spalacidae; genus Rhizomys; species Rhizomys pruinosus. Next base: position 569,677 of record VZQC01006972.1, read on the forward strand.
GAAAGGATGAAACAAAGTTAGAGAAATCAGAACATGTAGATTTCACTGTGGTTTAAGTTCTCAGGATCTTTTCTGGGAGAATTCCCACTTCTATCAGTTTCTCATCTGGAACAAGGCCTTCAGGCTATTGTGACCCTCAGCATGGGATTTCCTAGAGAAATTTTAATTCTGTTGTATCTCTGCCATATTGTTATATTAGAACACTGCAAATTAAAATCACAGTGGTATACCACCACATTCCTACTAAAGTCACTAAAATCAAAACACAGACATCACCAAATGTTGGTGAGGCTGTGCAGCAGCAGGAAATCTTTAGATCAGAATGGAAAATGGAGCTTCTATATAAAAAGACAGTTTTAATGATTTATTTTTTCTGTAAAATATTTTATTGATGTTTTGTGTATATCATATATCATTTCTCAGTCAATTTAGATACATTCCCCTTTCCATGCCCCCCAGCCCACCCCAGTTCATGCATTCTGCCATACATGTCTTGCATCTTTTTCTGTCTTTTTAAAGCTTTTCTCTGCTGAGGTTTATTGTTTTTGGCAGAAGTTAACTGTTTCAGTCAGTTCTGTGACCCAGTTCTTTTGTTATTTGTTCCCTCGCATTTGTATTGCTCCAAAATATGCCTGTATATATACATCACACATATACCAAAATTATGACCTCTGAAAATAAACTGTATGCTAATTCCAAAATATGTTTAAGAATTCACATTTTCCCTTTAATTTTATATTACTCAAAAATATGAATACATATACTCCACCCATATACCACAACTACAAAGTCTGAAAATAAGTGGTAAGTTAATTCTAGAACCCATTAAGAGATTCAGATTCACATTATAACAGCACAGTTGCTTTCAGATAAAAAGAAATATAACATTAATATTGCTCAGCTTGCCTTTCAACTAGGGATTTGGTGCTAGCATCCATAAATGAGGGATACCTTTAGTCCTTTGTTTTTCTGGGACTGTGTTACTTCACTTAGCATAATGGCTTCGGATTCCATCCACTTACCTGCAAATTTCATGATGTCATCTTTCTTTACCACTGCTTAGAACTCCATTATGTAGATATACCACATTTTTGTTATCCACTCATCAGTTGAGGGGCATTTGGGTTGGTTTCAGCTCTTGCTATTGTGAAGAGAGCTGCAATAAGCATGGATGTGCATGTATCTTTGCAGTAGAATGAGTCTTTTGGGTATATTCCCAGGAATGGTATGATTAGGTCAGGTGGTAGGCTCATTTTTTTTTTTTTATGTGTATGAGTGTACTATCTGCATGTAGGTTGATGCACCTGTGTAATGCAATGCCGTGGAGGTCAGAAGAGGACGTTGGATTCCCATGGAACTTGAGTTAAAGATGGTTCTTAGCTGCCACGTGGGTTCTGGGAATCGAACCCAGGTCCTCTGCAAGAGCAGTCGGTGCTCTTAACTGCTGAGCCATCTCTGAGTTTTTTTAAGGGCTCTCCACACTGCTTTCCATAATGGTTGTTTACAATCACACCAGCAGTGGATAAGTGTTCTGCTTTCCCTACAACCTCTCCAGAATTTCCTGAATAAGATCAAGGAAACATATTTTGTGTCTGTTTCCTTGATCTTATCCGGTATTATCAGAGTGAGTTGATATCTTAAAGTGGTTTTAATTTGCATTTCCTTAATTGTTTGTGATGTTGAACACTTTAAGATGTTTCTCACAGCTATCTTTATTTTCTCACTAGTGAAGTCTCTGTTTCGCTCTTTATTCCATCTTTTGAGTGAGTCCTTTGTTTTCTAACTTCTTTGTTTTTTGAGTTGTTTATATATTCTGGATGTTAATGCTCTGTCAGATATATCACTGGTGAAGGTTTCCTCTCACTCTGTGGGTTTTCTCTTCACTTCATTGATTGTTTCTTTTGCTGTACAGAGGTTTTGAGTTTGATGAGGTACCATTTGTCAATTGTTGACCATATTTCCTGTGCAGCTGCTGTTCGATTTAGAAAGTCTTTTCCTATGTATACGTCTTGTAGGTTGCTGCTGACATTTTCTTCTATCACCTTCAGAGTTTTGGGTTTTACTTTGAAGTCTTGATTCACTTGGAGTTGATTTTTGTACAGGGTGAGAGGTAGGGATTTAATTTTATTCTTTGACAAATGATGATCCAGTTTTACCATTTGATAAAGATGCTATCTTTCTTCCATTGAATCTTTTTGGCCCCTTTGTCAAATATGAGCTGGCTGAAATTGTATGAACTCAAGTTTGGATCTTCAATTTTGTTCCATTGGTCAACAGGTCGTTTTTGGTGCCAGTACCAGGCTGTCTTTATGTCTATATCCCTGTAATATAGCTTGAAGCCTGGTAAAGCAATCCCCTCTGTATTGCACTTTTCACTCAGGGTTGCTTTATCTATTCTGGGTCTTTTGTTTTTCCATATGAATTTAAGGATTTTTTTTCCAAGTCTGTGAAGAAACTCATGGAAATTTTTAATTGGAATTGCATTGAATCTTTGTACTAATTTGGGTAGAATGGACATTTTGGCAGTATTAATTTATCCAATCCATGATCATGGGAGGTCTTTTCATCTTTTGATGTCATGTTCAATATCCTTCTTCAGGGGTTTAAAATTTTTTGTTGTAGAGATCTTTGGTGCCTTTGGTTAGGTTTATTCCTAAGTATTTTATTGTTTTTGAGGCTATTGTGAGTGGGAAGGTCTCCTTATATTCCTTCTCCAGTGGCTTTTTATTGGTGTTAAGAAAGTATACTGATTTTTCTATGTTAATTTTGTATCCAACCACTTTACTGAAACTTTTAATCATTTCTAGGAGTCTTTTTGGTGGAGGTTTTAGCATCCCTTAGGTAAGTTATATCATTGGCAAAGACTTCCTCTTTTCCAATTAGTACTCCTTTAATTTCCCATTCTTGCCTTATTGCCCTAGCAAGCCTTTCAAGCACTATATTGAAGAGGAGTGGCAATAGGGTGCAGCCTTGCTTGGTTCAGGCCTTTAGGGGAAATGCTTCTAATTTTTCTCCATTTAGGATGATGTTGGCAGTGGGTTCGTTTTACACGGCTTTGATCATGTTGAGGAATGTTTCCCATAGTCCAATTTCCTCTAGAACTTTAAACATGAAGGGAAGCTGGTCTTGTCAAAGGCTTTTTCTGCATCAATTGAGATGATCATGTGTTCTTTGTCCATTTATGTGTTTTATGATATCTATTGATTTGCATATATTGAACCATCCCTGCATCTCTGGTATGAATCCAACTTGGTCATGATGATCTTTTTGATGTGGGTCTGTATGCATTTTGAAGTATTTTGTCTGAAATTTTTGCATCTATGTTCATTAATGATATGGGTCTATAGTTTTCTTTTTTTGGTTGTATCTTTTCCTGGTTTGGGTATTAGAGCAACGCTTGCTTCCTATAAGGAATTTGGGAGATTTTCTTCTGTATTCTTCTGAAAAGTTTGAATAATAATGATTGTAAGACCTCTTTAAATGTTTTGTAGAATTTTGCTCTGAAAGCATCTGGGCCTGGGCTTATTTTTAGTGGAGAGGTTTCTTAGTACATTTTCAGTTTCCTCAAATATTATGGGTCTGTTTAAGCTGTCACTCTCTTCTTGGTTAAGCTTTGTTTCTTTCCAGGATTTCAGATATTCATCCATTTCTCTTAGGTTTTCAAATTTAGTATAGTTTTTTTAAGTATTCTCATATGATTGTCTGGATCTTTTCTTTATCTGTTGTGATGCTTCCCTTTTCATCATGAATTCCATTGATTTGGAGTTGCTCTTTCTTTCTTTTGGTTAACTGGGCTAGAGGTCTCTCTATCTTCTTTATTCTTTCAAATAACCAGCTTTTGGATTCATTGATTTTTTTTTTTTTACTATTTTCTTTGTTTCTATGTCATTGATTTCTTCTCTGATTTTTATTTCTTCCTGTCTGTTGGGTTTAACGTTCATTTGTTGTTGTCTTTCAAGTGTTTTTAGCTGCAGTGTTAGATCATTTATATATTCCATTTCTTTTTTTCTTTTTACTTTTTTTTGGGGGGTGGGGGGACAGGGTCTCCCTATAGCCCCAGCTGGCCTTGAACTCACTCTGTAGACCAGGCTGGCCTTGAACTCACAGAAATCAGCTTGCCTCTGCCTCCCAAGTGCTAGGATTAAAGGCGTGCACCACCACACCCAGCTTAAAGACAGTTTTTAGCTGCCATGTAGGTGCTGGGTATCGAACCTGGGTCCTCTGTAAGAGCAGTCGGTGCTCTTAATCACTGAGCCATCTCCCCAGCCCCTCTTTTTTCTTTTTTAATATTGGCACTTAGGACTATAAATTTCCATCATAGGACTGCTTTTTAAGTATCCCCACAGGCTTTGTTGTGTTGTATTGTTTTTTCATTTAGTTCCAGGAATACCTTTATTTCATTCTCTTTTTTTGTTTGTTTGTTTTTTGGTCTTTTCGAGACAGGGTCTCTGTAGCCCCAGCTGTCCTGGAACTCACTCTGTAGACCAGGCTGGCCTTGCACTCACAAAGATCCACCTGCCTCTGCCTCCCAAGTGCTAGGATTAAAGGCATGCACCACCACGCCCAGCTTTTTCATTCTTTATTTCTTCCCTGACCCATTCATTATTCAGTGTTGCTGTTGCTTCCTCTCTGTTCCTGCAAGCAGACTGTGTATTCCTCAGTGTGGCTGCTGATACTCAAGGGAGAGCCAAGAAGGGGAGGGGTGACCCTGGGAGAGAGAGAAAGAAGGGAGAGAGACAGATAGAGATGGACCCAAGAAAGAGTGGGAGAAATTCCAAGGGAATAACTTGTTTTACTGGCAAAAGTCAGAGCCTTGTATACTAGTCACCAGGCCTTGTGAGGCGAGAATGGGCGTTGGTGAGTGTACAGGAAGTTACAGTGTATACAGGGTGCTAGTCACTAGCCGGTGGGGTCACTGGAAACTGAGGTGTGTTGACAGTGTGGAGTGTGAATCATTTTCTGCCCAGTACTTCAAAGGAGGGCATTAGGGTATGATTTGCTACTTTTGCAAACAGGTTAGCCTGCCCTCGCCTTATCAAAAATACCTTATCAAAGTTTATTGGGATGGTAGGGGCTGGACCTTCTATGGTGCTCAAGCCAAGTGGAGCCTCATCCTGTCAATTCTGGAGTGTGTTGTTTAGTCTCCATATGTTATTGTAGATAGTAGGGCTTATTCTGATGTTGACATTGAGCTTTATTGCACTGTGGTCTGATAGTATGCATGGAATTATTTCAATCCTTTTGTATTTATTAAGGTTTCTTTTGTGTCCCAGTATGTGGTCATTTTGGAGACTATTCCATGGGGTGCTGAGTAGAAAGTGTATTCTCTGGTGTTTGGGTGGAATATTCTGTAGATGTCTGAGAGGTCCATTTGGTGTATTGTATTGTTCAGTTCAGATGTGTCTCTGTTTATTCTTTGTCCAGTTGACCTATCCAAAGGGCTCAGTGGGTATTGAAGTCCCCCACTGTTCATGTGCTGGGATTAATCTGTGCCTTATGGTCTTGCAGGATTGTGTTTATAAAGTTTGGTGCATAACCATCTATGATTATGAAATCTTCATGGTTAATTGTTCCTTTGATAAGGATGTAATGGCCCTCTTTGTCTCTTCTGATTAGTTTTACTCTGAAGTCTATTTTGTCTGATATTAGAATAGCAACTCCTGCTTGCCTTTCAGTACCATTTGCTTGGAATATTTTTTTCCATCCTTTCACTTTAAGTTGGTGCCTGTCCTTGAGGGTGAGATGAGTTTCTCGTAGACAGCATATACATGGATTCTGTTTCCTAATCCATTCTCCCAGTCTGTCTTGTGATTGGGGAGTTTAGACCATTAATATTTAAGGTTATTATCGAGAGATGTGTGTTGCTTCCTTTCACCTTATTTTTCATTTGCATTCTTGATCTAGATTTATGTTTACTCTGTTATGCTTTTGGTAATTTCTCTCTTTAGTTGCTTGGGGATAATTGCTCCTTTCCTCTGTTCTTTGAATTGCTTTGAGTCTTTTCTGAAGTGTTGGATTTTGATATGTGTTATTTCATTTTTTTATGTCATGAAAGATTTTTCTTTCTCCTTCAACTATAATCAACATTTTTGCTGGGTATAGTAATCTGGGTTGGCATCTAAAGTCCTTTAGCACTGGGAATTCTTTGGTCTGCATTCTTCTGGCTTTCATAGTTTGTATTGAGAAGTTGGCTGTAATTCTTATCAGTTTCCCATAACTTGTCTTTCTCTTTTGGCTTTCAGTACTTTGTCTTTGTTTTTAGTCTAATTTCTTTTCTAGTCTTGCCTATTTGGTGTTCTGTGTGCTTCTTGTATTTGTATGGGTTTGTCTTTTTTTAGTTTGGAGATATTTTCTTCTATTATTCTGCTGAAGATCTGATCAATAACATTGACTTGGGATTCTTCTCCTTCCTCTATCCCTATGATGTGGAGGTTTGGTCTTTTCATACTGTCCCATATTTCCTGGTTGCTCCACTCTTGTGTTTTTTTTTTTTTTTTTAATTTTTCATACTCTTTACTTGAGCATTCTAGTTCTTCCATGTTATCTTCCAGGTCTGATACTCTTTTTTTTTCTGCTTCATCCATTCTGCTTCTGAGGCTTTTTCCCATCCTTTCCTTTTGATTGGATTACCGTTCAATTTTCTTTTTCAATTCACCCTGGGATTTGTTTAGTATTTCCATTTCCTTTTGGAGCTTGTCATTCTCTTCTTGTAACTCTTTGCTTTGTTGGTCAGTTTCCTTTTTTCACTTCGGAGTGAGATCTTTTCACTGTTTCCACTCCCTTCCGGAGTTTGTCATTCTCTCCCTCTAGTTCCTTCCTGAATTTTTCATTCTCTCCCCTTAGTTCTCTGATTTGTTCTTTATATTCTTTGATTTCTTTGACTATGTCTATGATTGTTCTTCTAAGATCCATGTCCTGGGTTCCTTCAAGGAAGACCTCATTGTAGGAATCTTCTATAGGACTGGTAGTGTTCGGTGTGGATTTATTATGAACTTTTCCCATGTTGTTGCTTTTTCATTGTGTTTTTGGCGTATGGGTTCATTTTGTTGCTTGTATTCTGGTGTAAATCTCAAATATTTATATGGAGTTTATATGGAGGACTGGCTGGTCCAGGTATCAACCAGAGTGGCAGGTTTGCTGTCTCTTCTGTTACCTTCTGTGGGGAGAAGGGGCTTTGATTCGGCCAGCATGTTGGCAACCCAGGTGCAGCCTTACTGCCACTGATCCATGTCTCCACCAGGTGGAGAGGCTCAACTGCACCCTGGCGGAAGCTGGGATAAAAGCTGAGGTGGAACTGAGGCCTGCGCCTGTATTCCACTGCATGCCGCCCACCCTTCCCTTTCGATTATGAAGATTCTCCAGAAACCAGATAGGTAACAACCAGGTCAGTTTGACACCGAACTCCTGCCTGCTCACTCACTCTGCTTCCCACAGACCAGTTCCTCTGGGTTGGCTGTGCAGCCTAGTGTCCCAGGACTGGAGTTGTGGCAGGTTTGCCATCTCTTCTACTGCCTTGTGCCTGGAGTCAATAACAGTACTCCCGCCGGGCGTGGTGGCGCACGCCTTTAATCCTAGCACCGGGAGGCAGAGGCAGGTGGATCTTTGTGAGTTCAAGGCCAGCCTGGTCTACGGAGTGAGTTCCAGGACAGCTGGGACTACAGGGAGACCCTGTCTCAAAAAGACCAAAAAAATAAATAAATAAATAAATAAATAAATAAATAAATAAAAATAACAGTGCTCCCACTGGATCATCTGCACCATAGCACAGCAGCTTGAGTGCACAGGGAAGTGGGGGATTTGCTCCCTTGGCCTACTGTCTGCCTGGCTAACTCTGCCCATGATGCTTTGCAGGCTGGCCAGGCCCCAGGTGGGGGTCTCCCGAATGCACCTGCCTCTGGTGGCAGGGGAGGAGGTCCTCCAGGTGGCTTCTGCTGTCTTGGGTGGCGCCCTGTAGTCCTGCTGTCTGCCTGCCTAGCTCTGCCCACCTTCATGATTTCTTATAAAACTAAACATAGTCTTCTTCTGTGTATGAATCACTCCCTTTGTATTTATTCAAATGAGTTTAAAGTGTATGTTCATGCAAAATCTTAAAGTAGTCAGCATTTCGTGTTTTAATAATAACCAAAAGTACAGTCTAAGTCCAATGCACTTTGGCATTCCTGCAACATTTTGTTTTCAAAAGAAATATGTCTCAGTTTCTCCTAGTCAACCAAGAGAAGAGCTTGCCTAGATCTTAGCTCAGGAATGTAGGAACAACAACTGTTCATTTCAAACCCAAGCACACATACAAAACACATTTTAGTTATTTTCTCTAAAAGGAAACCACCTTAAGAAATCTTATTTTACAAAGAAAATGTTTCTAAAAAGAAATACCCTGTATATACTGAATGTTATCTGGAGATTTTTAATTTAAATGTAGCTTCATCTTATGGGATATGTTTGGTTTGGGTTTACATATGGTAGAGATAAAATCTGAGGCCCAATGACTCTACCAATACCATACAAGGAACAAACAGACAAAGTAAAGGTAACTCAGAAAGGTATATTTTACTTTTGGTGAAGGCTGTGTGTTACATCATTCAGATAAAGCCAGCACACTAGACTCAAAGTGTAAGCTGTTTTCATCCTAACACAAGACACAACAGTACTATGTCTTTTCCCCATTGGCTGGGGTCCAACTTCACAGTGTTTCCTAGATGGCTAGTTTTAAAGAAAGGGCTAGTTTAAAGAAAGGGCATAAAGGAAATGAAGGGAAGGGGTGGGTAGCTCTACTTGAGGAATTCAAGTTCAATGGATGCATCAGGGCCTTTTTGTTAAGAAAAGTTTTATAAGGTTGGGGGTGGGCTACAAAATAGTATTGCAAAGATTACAAAGGTTGCAATCCTGTAATCATTCTTTTGATAGAATAGGTCTGAATTCTTTGTGTAAGTTTAATCATCAGTGGTCAAATATCATGCTAATCTGACTATTCTAATGGCCTTGTTTTTCCTAAGATGCCTGAGGTGGATGCCAGGTCTCTACTGGGTAAAATGACCCCAAGATGTCTATAGTCATAGCAAGCTGGATCCCTACGGCAAGTACCAAGCATGCTTGGAATGGTGGGTGTTTTCCACAGCAGACTGAACTTGAATCTGCTGGACTGCTTTGGGGTGCACCATGGTTAATTCGTACATCAATACTAATTATCTGTTTCTATTACTTCTGTAATATGCATAATTTTGAGACACAGTTAACATGAATGGCATTTAACTGGGATGTTTGTGCCTTGACATTTACATTTTTATGTTAGATAAGAGAAAATACTGTGGAAAGTAAATAGTGGATGTTGTCATACAGTAAAGAACCACATAGATGAAGCTGAACTTTCTCATATGAAGATCACATTTCCTATTTCACTCTTTAACCCTGCTTGAGAATGCTCCATTGATGATGTGGGAGTAAGTAAATACAGATGGATTTAGACTCTGCCAATAATGCAAAGCATCAGATTCATGATCTCCACATTGAGTTAGTCAGAGTTTTCATTATGTTTGATTTTTCAGCAGCTTTATATAATAGAGAACAAAGATGTATTCTTTTTTTTATTTTATTTCTGTATGTGCATGAATGTACTGTCTGCATGCAAGTGTGTGCACCCGTGTTGTGCAATGCCGCGGAGGTCAGAAGAGGGTGTCGGATTCCCCTGGAACTGGAGTTCTCCTGGAATTGGAGTTTCAGATGGTTCTCGGCCGCCATGTGGGTGCTGGGGATCGAACCCGGATCCTCTGTAAGAGTGGTTGGCGCTCTTAACCGCTAGGACATCTCTCCATCCCCAGATGTATTCTTTAAAATGAATAGAAAATTACAAATATATGCCAAGCACAGAGACCCCACATTGCAATGCTGAAAAACAAAACTGAAAAGTCAAAACTCAAGTTGGAAAGTCACTATACTGTTTCTGGTCATTTACCAAGGATTCACTCAACCTAGGGACGAATGCAACTCACCATGAAGATGTCAGTCTACCCACAACCAGGGTAGAATGCCAAAGGCTTCAGAATAAGGTGTTATTACAAAAAGAGTTATGCTAGCGAAAACTGACCCACACTGTGCTACAACTGGAACCCTGGAAATATAACATCAGAATGCCCAGTGAAAAACTTTGAGAAATACATGTTACATCTATGATATTTTTTTCTTTTTGATTTGATTTATGGCATTCAGTGCATATTGTTACTGCTAGCTAGGTATTGATTTTTAATGCTTTTATTAGCATATATTAATTATACATAATAGTGGGTTTTATTGTGACATTGTCATACATCTGCACTATAGATTTAAGTCATATTTGTCCCTCATTACCCTGCTCTGTCCTCCTACTTCTGTCAGTCTGCTTCTTTTTCCCAATTACCCCTGCCTTCCACTTTCATGTTTTTTGTTCTGTTTTGTTTCTTCTACCCAATGAGTTGCCTTAACGTTGCTTACAGGAGTAAGAATGAGGGCTTGTTTAGAGGAGCACGGGAACCTTGCCAATGGCTACACCACTGAAGAAAATGTTTCTCCTTCCCCAGTGACCATTAAATGTGCATAAATCCTAAGAGAGGGAGGCAGCTTCCTGACGCCCTCCCTACTCCATGACAGCATGTTGACAAGCCAAATGTTCTGCAGATGTAGTGTAAACAATCATAACTGCCCCTTAACTTTCTTCCATATTTTACATTCTGTCTTCTTCTTCTTCCACAATCAATAATAGACTCTTAAAAGATCCTTGCAAAGAAAATTCTCAGGAGCTGTACTCTTTCCTTCTATGAATAACTTATAGTTTTCATATTCATGTCTATTTTTAAACTGTCTTTTCTCTCACTTTTTAAAAATGATTCTTTATGATTGCAAAAATTGTGGCTTCACTTGTCCCTATAAGGGATAGGAAAAACCAGGAGAAATCCCACTTTGACAGATGGGCACCGTGTACAGCAGAAGATCTGAAGACTGGGGCATAAGGAAGAGGTGTTGCCTACAGCAAGTGAGAAGAATTACAGAGGAACATTGTCTTGAGACTGACAAACACAGTGACAATGATGCTGTGTTTTTTTGCCTCATAGGAACAAGGGAAGTCCATAGGGGAGTGAAATACCCCCCCCCAAGTAAGCATAAGAACAGGAGGGCTGGTGACTCACAAACAGAGCATGATGATTTCCTCTCTTACATGATGCCTGGTATGGACTGTGGCTGTCCATCTCCTGCTTAAGAGCCACACAGAAGACCATTTGGAGCCTTCATCATTTTATCATCACACATTTACCCGTGATGACAACTTATGCCTTGGCTACTTCTAAAAGCTGTGGGTTAGTGTGAGTGTGACCACACAGCATGGTCAACATGTCCCATACCTCAAGCCAGCTGCTGTCCATGCCAGGCACTGCTGTCTGTGCAGTGGCCCTCCTCATCCTGCTCAGAAAGCATGTCCATGGACCCCATCAAAGTGGATCCCAGAAGGTGGATCTTTATTTCCAACAAAGTTACTGTGGCCCTAACACTCAGAAGAATAACCAAGAGTTGCTTAAAGGAATTGGTATGCAAAGAAAAGCCAAGGAACACCAAAAAAAGGGCAGGAAGGAAAGCTTTGTTGGAGTTAGGATGGTTCTTTGTCATCACACAGCTACAGAGAAAATAAGGAAGATCTCGATCTCTCTCTCTCTCTCTCTCTCTGTCTCTCTCTCTCTTTCTCTCTCTCTCTTTCTCTCTCTCTCTCTTTCTCTCTCTCTCTTTCTCTCTCTCTCTTTCTCTCTCTCTCTTTCTCTCTCTCTCTCTTTCTCTCTCTCTCTCTTTCTCTCTCTTTCTCTCTCTCTCTCTTTCTCTCTCTCTCTCTTTCTCTCTCTCTCTCTCTCTCTCTCTCTCTCTCTCTCTCTCTCTCTCTCTCTCTCCCTCTCTCTCTCTCTCATCTTTCCTGGCCTTACACAGGCCCACGTTCACAGAATGGATCTGGGAAGTCTAAGCTGCATGCCAGCTGCATAGTTTGTGCTAACTGCCACAGGGATGATAGACAAGGCTCTTCCTAACGCTGATCCCCGACCCCAATATTACAAGCCAGCAGCTAACATGACTTTCACCCATCTATGCAGTTTCCCTCTGTCAATTTTCAGCAACTGATTCTCTAGGATTATCTTCTTGTTCCTATCTTGCACGATAGTGTCCCCCTCCATATCAGAACTAAAGTCCAACACACTACTTAACAAACTGAGTCTGGAAATGGTATTCTACACTAATTGTGAGGAATCATGAAGTATGACAGGCAGAGAGAGAGGGAGCTGCATGCGTGTAATTTCATGTCCTGAAGTCCTAGCCATACTGCCACCAGGCAGAAAAAAAAGTGTTTGATCTATCTTCAGCCTTGCAATCTCTGATTCCAGTGTTGACCACTGTACATTCTCATGAGAGATGTCCAAAAGGCATTGCTTAGAGGAAGGAGAGCCTTTCCACTGTGTTGTTAAAACTTATTTAGTGCTTGATCATCATTTCTGAGAGGACCACAGTTGTCTTCAATGTAGCCCGTACAAATTTAAGTACTGGGGCAGTGGAGATGCTCAGTGGTTAAAAACACTTGCTGCACAAGTCTGATGACTTGAGTTCAGATCCCCAGAACCCATGTAAAAGTGGGATGCAGTGGCGCAAGCATCCATAATCCTAATGCACCACTATTGAGAGATGGCAGACAGAGACAGGAGATGATTTACAGGCTCCAGGGCTTGCTGATCTGGCAGTAAGCAAAGAGACCCTGTCTCAAACAAAGTGGCTGGGAGAGAACCCACACCCAAAAGTTTTCTTCTCACCTCCACATATGTGCTGTGTCACACATGTACACACTCCCACAAACAGGAACACACACACACACACACACACACACACACAGACATGGTCATATATTAGAAATGATACCAAAAATCATGTTTGGAACTGGTATTTGGAGATAGACTCTTCAGAAGAAAATTGGAGTCAGATGAGGTCATTAAGGTGAGGTCTCTCTGAAGGCACTCGTGGCTTCATAAGAATACTGAAAACACTTGCTCTGTCTCACCATGTGATACCCTCTGTATGATGGTTTGACCCTGGACCACTTGGTCCCCACTTGGTGTCACTGTTTGGGGGAGGCCATGGAAACTCTGGGAGGGTGATCTTGCTAGATCTTGTACATCTCTGATGAGAGTTCTTAGCTTTGCTTCACTTTGAGTTTGCCTTCTCTGCTTCATTTTTGAGGTTGAAGATAGGAGTTCTAGGTGTTCAGCTACTGTTACCACACCTGCAACTTGGTCCCATGCCTCCCTGCTATGATGCTGTCTTGTCCCTCTGGACCTGTGAGCCAAAATAATCTCTTTTTATCAGCTGCTTTGGGTCATGGTATTTCATCACAGCAGCAGAAAAATAACTAATACACTCTGCTGTGTTGTGATAGAGAAAAGACCTTCACCAGATGCCCGAACAGAAGCCTGTGCTCTTCCCTTGGACTTCTCAGCCTCCAGAGACATAAGCCAAGTAAGCTTTTCACATTTTTAAGTTACTAGGACTCAATTATTTTGATATAGAAACAGAAAATGGACTAAGACACCATCTTGCAGAAATTTTGAAAGCAAAAGAGAAAAATCACAGCACTTTACAAAGTAAAGTGTTCCCTAGTGATCTCTAAGCATCTTCATTCTCCTCTTGTTGAATAAAACCCTAGTTCCCAACACTGGGAAGAGTTGCACTTTTCTTTCTTTTTTTTTTTTTTTTTTTNTTTTGCGGTTCTTAGCCTCAGCCTTTAACGGCTGCGCTACCCCCACAGCCCTGAGTTGCACTTTTCTATGCTAAAGTTTCCTTTGTTGCAAAGACCATACAGAATCTTTTTCTTAAACTTTTCCAAATGATAAAATCTGTAAGTAAAAAAAAGAGCTCAAATTTTATTGAAAGCTACACTTTCAGTGGGATTCTAAACTAACCTACTAAATTGCTAAATCCAAAGTACCAGGTTTCATCCCTCGTCCGCATACACATGTCGCTTCTGTCGGTTCACCACCTTACTCTCCCACATTTCTCTATCCCCTCTGCTGGTCCCATGTCTCCCTCCTTCTCCTTCAATCTCACGTGTATCCTATTACCCTCTTTCTCTACATATTAACATATCTTCTCCTCCTTCTCATGGTCCCTTTCCTAGTTTCTTCATCTATACACACATGTTCACATATGTATACATATATGAATTAAAATCTAGGATCTGCTATTAATTCACATACCATGAATTACACACTCTGTCATTTTATAGATATTCATTTCCAATGGGGATATCTCTCTGTGTCCACTCAAAACTTAAGCCTGCTGTACCTCAAAGCCATGTTTGAGTACACCAGAAATAAAGGGAAATACGGCTGAGTCACTGTAAACAAAGCAGCAGAGAACCTACAGCAAATCCTCATATATGTGATCAGCAAAAGCAAATACCATATTCCTGAGAAAATAAGTTTATTACCATTCTGCATAAAAGAGAATTTTGTTGAGGAAACAAGGAACATTTCAGTGAAATATCTATTTCATAAAAACTGGGGTTTTTTGTTAGAATAACAATACAACTGATATTGCAGTTAATAACAAATTGATAGTAGATCTTAGTTAGCTGTAAACCAAGTGTGGAGTACTTTGGAAACCTCATAAGGAAGATGAATGACCCAATCTGAAGGACAGAAGCTCTTGAATCCTGCAGAGAGAGGTGAGAAGGAAGCTGCTTTGCCTCTGTCACCACAGTGAGGGGCCTAAAGAGACCACAGCATGGCCTCCCTTCAAGAAACACCATAGTCATTAAAAGCTAATACGTTCTTAATGTTTAAAGACCTGAGCATGTGAATTGTAATATCCATTGTTTTGCAATTTCTTTAATGTTCAACTAGTAATTTAATATATTGAATATGGCAAAATTTAGGAAACCAGTATTTCTTGAGCATTTAAACACTAATTATAAATCTGATTATTTGTCAAAAATATTTTAAATGATCACAAGAAATTTGGCAAGGCAAATTCATTTCAATAGTTCTCATACAATTTTTAAAAATACATAAATATACTGTGTTCAAAATATATTTCTTTGTTTATATTCAAAGTTATTTCAAACTATCAACACTATGGATTTGTTTCATTTCTTTTGCATTGATTTTACATATTCCTGGGGTTGTTCTTATGCTTATTTTGATACCTAGCCAAGCGCTAGGTAGTAATATTTTAATTTCTCTCTGGGATAGCCATAATTTTACCAGACCCTAGAGAAAATGAACTCTTTCTCATGCCAGCTGCTGTTCAAGGAAACTGAGCTTTGTGGCTATTGGCATGATTTCTTCTTCCACAGATATTTAAACTGGATCTACAAATCACCATCCTGCACTTCCTATCTATAACTGAATTTTGATTAGGCTGTTTTTAAGCTGCTAAGAACATTTAGCATGAGGTACACCTTCTTAGAAATTTCAAGTGTGCAATTCAGCATTGTCAATTGCGAGTACAATGGTAAGGCAGATCTCTGGGACTTTTGCACAAATGCACATGTTCTCTGCTGAGTAGGCAGTGAGCAGTTGCCATATATATTAGTCACTTTTCTGTTGCTGCGATAAAACCACTATGACCAAGGGAATTTATAAAAGGAAGAGTTTATTTGCATTTAGGATTGACAGTTCCAGGGAATTAGAGTCCATCATGGCGGGGAAGCACAGTGGCAGGAGCTAGAGCAGAAAGCTGAGGTTCACATCTTCCAGTGAATACAGGAAGCAGAGAGAGAGCAACTGGAGACTCACAAGGCTTGTTGAACTAGCAAAGCCCCCCACCCCACCCCACCCCACCCCCCAGTGATGTACTTCCTCCAGAATGGCTACACCTTCTAAGATCTCCCAAAACAGCACCAGCAACTGGGGACAAAATGTCTGAATACTTGAAGCCTATGGGGGACATTCTCATTCAAACCACCACACCATACAACAGGATTTTAAAATTCTAGACCTTCTGGTTTGATTTGTGTCATTTTTTTTTAACCAGCATTAGTCATTAGCCCAAATCCTGCCTACAATAGGTTGAAGAGTGAATGGCTTTCCAAAAGTTCCCCCAACACCCTAACTCCTTACACCTGTCTGTGACTATATCCTTATTTGAGAAAATAGTCTGCAGACTCTTAACATGGACTTGAAGAGATAGATCATTAGGCATTATTTGACTGTGTCCTAAATGCACTGAACACTAAAGAAGGTTCTTTCCTGTCTTAATGTTTTATTACTTGTCATGCAAAGTAACAGGTTTCATTGCTGCATTTCCATACAGTCTTTGTTTTTGTTGATACTCTTCCTTATTCTCCCTCCCCATTTCTCTGTCCCCTTCTGCTTGTCCCATGCCTCTTCCTCAGTAGGCTTGCCTTTGATGTCACATGTGTTCTATCACCCTCTTACTCCACCCCTGAAGACATCTCCCACCTCATATGGTCTCTTTTCCAGTTTCTTCATCTATATACACACATGCACATGTGTATATGCATAAAATTAAAATCTAGGATGTGCTTATGAGAGAAAATGTGCAGTATTTGTCTTTCTGAATATGAGTCACTTCACTTAAAGACACGAATCACTCAAGGGAAATTTGACAACAAATAAAATTTAAAGAATGAGATGAGGCAGCACTGTGGCCAGGCCACAGAGCCAAAGTCTGGATTGATACGACCTTGAGCCAAGGCTCATCATGGCCAGAAGGGACTTCCGAATCTTTCCTAGAGCAGTCAAAGGGAACAAGGCCCCGGTGGTGCCTGAGTTCAACTGTGGCCTCAAGTGCTCTAGGATTTGCTGTTTCATACCACTTGGTTTCTGGTAGGTTGTTACAGATTTCTCTCTTCAGAGTGTGTGTATGAATTCTCAGCAGTGAGTGCTCACCTTACTCCTTTCACCACAGTCATAATTATATCTGAGGCTCAAATGGTCAGAATTGCCCAGTGGGTGTCCCTTTACCTTGTTCCTATGTTTTCTTCAGCCCAGCCCCTTGTTTTCTGTCCACTGAATTTTCCAGATCCATCTCAGCTTTTCCCTCCAGCAGTCATGGAATCAGCTACCCTACAAAGATTACTTGTTCTTTCCATGCGGCAGAATCTCAAGCCTGATCATTGAAGGAATGGGTGGTAGAAGGAATCCTCCTCAAGAGTCCCCATTAATGTAAGCCAATGACTGAATAAATTAGTATGTGACTAGTAAAGACAGAGCTGGAAAACACATGCTGCTCGAGTCCAAGGTATACAACGAT
The DNA here is from genome assembly GCA_009823505.1 of Rhizomys pruinosus. Lineage (NCBI taxonomy): Eukaryota > Metazoa > Chordata > Mammalia > Rodentia > Spalacidae > Rhizomys > Rhizomys pruinosus. The sequence goes on from VZQC01006972.1 coordinate 586,945, forward strand.
ATTTCTAATGGTGGTGGCTCTCCTTCCCCATCTCCCTGCACGCTTTCTCCAACACTCTTGTGCTGGATAGCTTTAGTGACAACTTGACACACCTGGGGAGAGGGAGCCTCACTTGGGGAACTGCCTCCATTGGACTGGCCTGTGGCATGTCTATGAGGTATTTTCTTGATTTTTGAGTGATGTAGAAGGGCCCAGCCTGTTGTGTGAGTTGCCGCCCCTGGGCAGGTGGTCCTGTGTTGTATAAGAAAGAAAGTTGAGCATCAGCCAGGGGAGCAAGCCAGTAATCAGGGTTCCACCATGGCCTGTGCTACAGCGCCTGCCTCCAGGTTCCTGCCCTGAGTTCCTACCTTGTGATGAACTGTGACCTAGGAGGAGTCATGAGCTGAATAAACCTATTCTTTCCTCCCCAACTTGGTATTGGTCAGTGTTTTCTCACAGCAAAGGAGCAGCAAACTATAGAATACTTCTCTTCTCCATCATGGGCCTAGGAGGTCACCAGTGATTCCACCCTGAGATCACAAGAGCAAAGTCAGGCCAGCCTCTCCTGCTTTCTGCCACCTCATTCTTAAGAGTTTCCCATGAGTGAGCCTCTCATAAACCCAGTGAGACTCTCCTGAAGGCTAGGAGCTGGGACATCTCCTCTGTGCTTGCTGTTCCCTTAGCCCTGCTCACTCCTCGACCCCATTTCACTTAAATATTCCTATTGATTGGTTTTCCTTCTGGGTCCACATCAAAGACTAATTTAACACCTATGTATTCACATATCTTAATATCCTTACACAGCCTGCTAATACCCCTACATTGACATTTGTTATGCCTTCGTTATTCCATGGAGAGTTTTAACTTTTTTAAAGAACTGCTAGTTTTAACATTGAGTTATCTTGTGCAAATGGGGGTAAGTTGAGCAAATTAGTGACAAATGAAATTGGCATTATTGAAACCTAGTTTCACTAGGACTAGTTAGACCCCAAGGACCCTTTGGGAATCTGAGAAGCAGGTTTCTGTTATTTTTATCATGCCTAATAAAGTATTTTATTATGTACAATAAAATAAAGGGGACTAGCTGTGAGTTCTTCTGGAGGATGTCTTTCAAGTGATCAAAGGACCAATGAATGACCCAGGGACAGCAGATATATCTTCAATATGAGAAGAGAAAGAACCAATAAAAAAATTCAGGCCATTAGTTTATTTACAGTCAAATCTAGTATATGTGTTCAAGAGTTTGATTCATTTCTCAGAGTCTGCAGCTCTTAGAGATTCTTTGTATCATTAATGGATGACTTCAAGCATCCTTACTTCTCAGGTAGTGTGCCTTGCTCTAAAGGAAGGTGCAGTGAATCCAGAGCCAAAGCATGTGGTCATCATGGCCCGTAGCTGCCACTTGTTTTCCATGAAAATGGCAAATTGTTCCCAGAGTCCTCCTCCCATGACTGACTGAAACACAGAGGTTGTGAGCTTCTGGATGGTCTGGCAGGCCCAACATGGTGCTGCTGGATGTTCTGCAAAGGGAACAAACATGGGCTGCAAAAGAAATGGCAGAACCACTCAAGTCTTCTTTCTGCATGACCTTTTCCTTTCTTCTGCTTAGAAAGTACATTTCTGTTGCTATGCTGAGAATTCCGTGCCATGCGTTTTGATGACAGTCATCCTCATTTCATTTTCTCTCTGATTTCTCCCAAGTCAACATCCGCTACCCCACTTCTTCCCAACTTCATATCCTCTGGTTTTTAAACCCACTCAGCTCAATTTGTATTGCCCATATATTTCTAGATGTGGGACCCTCTACTGAAGCATGCTCGCCCTACCAGGGACCACGTCCTTAATGAACACTCTCTTTCCCTCCCCTCATGAACGCCTTCCTCCATAACTCAATGTTGACTGGATCCGATCTTGTGTAGACATTATGCAGTCAACCATTGCAATTGTAAGTTGAGTTTTGTTGTGTCCAAAAGACATTGTTTCACTCAGGTCTACCCTGACCTCTGGTTCCTAAAATCTTTTTGCTACATCTTCCAGTACAGGCCGCAAGCCTTAGGAGGAGAGGTGATGTAGATGCTCCACTTGTGGCTGAGCTTTTCACTAACGCTTATTTTTGGCCCTTTGATCAGTTGAAATTTTCTGCACTGACCACCATCTATTGCACAAAGAAACTTCTCTGATGAGGTCTGATGGCTGCACTTATCTATGGGTAGAGAGATATGAGATTAGAGAGCAGTTTGATTCTATGTCCACTTACCAGAATAATAGAAGCAAGTTTGACCCTAGGGCTTGTGAGCTCCCCAGTCATGGGTTCTTGGCCACATTTATGGTACCAAGCATGTGTTTCCTCCATGGATCAGACCTTAAATTTAGACAGAAAGTGGTTTGTTACCCCCATAACATTAGGGCCAGTATTGAACCTATGGGCATGTATTGCCACACCACTCCTTACCCTTATAGGTATCACCCAAGCTGACCTTGAACTCAAGATCCTCCTGCCTTTTTATCTTCTGCATATCCTAGCACAGGGTGAACTACCACAACTAACCCAGTCTTTTCTCTCTGCACTGAGATGATGTTGGGGCCAGGTGCTTTTTTAATGACCTTCATCTTTTTAGAATATAGATATACATAAAGTTGATGAATATTGTACATACTCCATAACCATTTCCTCATTATTAACATCTTCACTACTATGAGTCACTTGTTACAGTTAATCAACATGACACACTATTATTGACTAAAGTCCATAATTTGTTCAAATTTCCTTAGTTTTTATCGAATATCCTTTATCTTATCCAGAACACAGAACACATAACCATCATGTCTCTTTAGACTCCTCCTGCCTATGGCAGTATTTTAGAATCCCCTGGTTCTAATAACCCTGGCACTTTTAAGTGCTGGCCAGATATTTTATAAACTGAGATTTGTCTGATAGTTCATTCATGGCTAGACTGGGATTATAAGGTTTGGGGAAGGGACAGCACAGAAGTCAATAATTCTTTTTATCACATGATATCAAGGAACCATGCTATGAATGTAACTTAATACCATTGATGTTGACCTTGATCATCTTACCAATCATACGGAAGTCACCGGTTCAGTAGTCCAGACTTATAGAATAGAAAGCCATACTCCACTCTGCAATGAACATATAAATAAAATCTCATTTTACTTATCTTCTCCCCTTTTACTTATTCAATTGCTTATTTATATTAGTACAGACTCATAGATATCGATACATTATATTACAACCCAGCAATACTTTATTTTGTTGCTAGAATTGTTCCAGCACTGACCACTGAGAATTCTTATAGTTGGTATCTGAGTCTATTAGACATACATCCATTTCCTTCACACACACACACACACACACACACATACACACACACACACATCCTTTCCCCCTAATACACCCTTTACTTCCAACACTACAAAATGCTTCAAGCTTATCCTGCACATTTCTCTATCCATTCCTAGAATCATCCATCTCCTCAGGAAAGTGTGTAAGTAGTATTTAGTATAGACAAACTTGAATTGCCTTATGTCAAGAAAAACTATTTCTCAAATCTTACGATATATACAAGAGATTTAAGGTACAAGCAAATGGTCATTTAAGGGGAGCTGAAGCCATAGCCTTTTATCACAAGTTTCAAAAGCTGTGTTTCAAGAACTCTCAATTATTAAAGTGGAGGGGATAGAAATGGAAAAGGAGCTTCAGTGTGGATGAGAAGACTGATTTTAAAGGCAAAATATATAAACAATAGTAGCTCTATGGATAGAAATATGATCTGAAAGAATTTTGTGGAAAGTAGGGCACATGAGTTACCATTTGGATTCAGTGCAGGGTTTTTCTACCACTGTGCATGTGTATTTGTGCTCTTTGACAGAATAAAATCCCTGCCCCCAAACAACTTAAGTTTTTAAAATTTAATTTATATTATTTAATTTATATAAAAATTCTATATATTAATGAAACTTAGGGTGATCTTTCAACACAAGCATACAACATGCTTTGATCAAATCAGGAAGAGAATTAAAGGAGCAGAAATAACAAAAAAAACAGTTGTATGACCATAAGCCTACCCCAATTCACAAAAGATGGAACCTAGGAGTGCACTGCACAACCTGCAAGCAGGTTAGCCCATCACTTTGGGTGGCTCAGTTGATCTGAGCCTCTTCCAGGTAGCTCAACACATCTCTGCTGCAGCTGGTCTGAACCTGTTCTACACAGCTCAGCTTATTTGAGAGTCTTCTAGGCAATATGGCTTGTCTGAGAGGTCTCTTGTCAGCTCTTATGGCTTATTTATGCTAGACATGGGAGGGCCCAACATGGTCAGTTTCAAGGACTTCCAGAACCTATTGAGTTGTTTACTTCCTGATGAAATGTTTCATCTCGCTTTAGAATAGCCAAGCTTCCCTCTGAGATAGAAGGTTTTGTCTTGGAGGAAATTGCTATGCAACACCCTCCCCAGCTTAGTCACTCTTCTACCTTCAGGTAGACCAGTTGTTAGATTCCATATCTGAGAGGGAGCTTAAAGAAGGTGCTCTTCTGTGTCTGGCTTATGTCATACCACAATGCTTATCTGCTCCATCCACCTTACTGACAATTTCCAATGATGCTCTCCTTAATAACCAGGAGCTGGGGCTTAACTGAAAGTCCTTGCTAGTAATCCCAATATTTGTGCTTCCACAGTGATAATTTCTGCGCCTTCCTTTTTTCCATGAATGTTCTACATTATATTATTTCTTCAAATGTACTATAAATTTTTAGTTGAAATTTAAATATTTTGAATATTATACTTGCTATGGAATGAATTATGTATCTTCACACACAAAAATATTGTTTGTTGAAGCCCTAACCAGTAGGGTTTACAGATAGATCATTGAAGGTGCCCTAATTAAGATTAAATAAGTTCCTAAAGGCCACCCCTGATCCAACAGAATTGGATGTCTTTTAAAAAAGATACTGAAGAATTCATCCCCTGACTTACTCTCTGCCACATGAAGAAACAGCAAGAACACACCCAGTTAAGAAGGGATCCCCACTGGAGATAGCACTAGCCAGCATCCTGCTCAGGAACACCCAGGGCTGCAAAAGCAGAAATGTCTCCCTTAAAACATCCTGTTTGCGGGGCTGGAGAGATGGCCTAGCGGTTAAGAGCGCCGACCGCTCTTACAGAGGACCCGGGTTCGATCCCCAGCACCCACATGGCGGCCGAGAGCCGTCTGAAACTCCAATTCCAGGAGAACTCCAGTTCCACGGGAATCCGACACCCTCTTCTGACCTCCGCGGCATTGCACGACACGGGTGCACAGACCTGCATGCAGACAGTACATTGATACACATACCAAAATAAATAAAATTAAAAAAAAAAAAAAAAAAAACATCCTGTTTGAGCTGACTGATGCAATCACATAATTACTTTGGATAGCACCATTATCCCCATACCAGTGTTTGCTGTTGGTTGTTTATGGGTATATTTGTGCGAAGACACCACTAAACTCTTTTTTAAAGACTGTGTTCTTTATCTTGTTATTTCTGAAGACTTTTTTTTCTTTTAGGTTAGAAGTTGATTAGTGGTTTTACAAAGATTTCTAAGATAGTGCAGGGAAATGAAGGGGAGGAGAAGGGAGAGAAGGCAACAGAAAGGGGTGGGGAGGTCCCCACTCTGTAGACTGCATTTGAGGAAATAATACAATTTAGCACATTCATGGGAAAAATGAATGGGCAGAAATTAACACTTAGGGAGCTGAATGACGATCTGCCCTGGCTGTCCAAAGCCTAACCTTAGTTTCTGTACTGAGCATGAGCTTAACCTTCAGAGTCCTGGCACGCATAGGGGCCTTGCAAGGTCTTTATTCCCCAAAGCATCTAGCCCCTAGCTTCTGCTCACAGGAGTTTTAGTTCACCCAAATGCTCCCTTTTGGGGCCCCAGTCACCAACATGATTTCATTTTATCCCCCACCATTCATAAGAAGCATCTTTCTGTGGCCAGTGTTCTGCCCTAAGACAGTCGCAGGGGGAGAAACAAAGAAGAGGTGCACACATCTGTCCTTGAAGAGCCCCGAATGCTCACAGCACACAGATGCTGCTCCTTGGAATCAAGGCACACTCTTCTCCCAAGGTGTCCAGGGAGCCTAGACTCTGGGTGTGCCCTGCTGTCTCCGCTGCTCCTTGGAATCAAGGTGCACTCTTCTCCCCAGATGCCCAGAGAGCCTAGGCTCTGGGTGTGCCCTGCTGTCTCCGCTGCTCCTTGGAATCAAGGTGCACTCTTCTCCCCAGATGCCCAGGGAGCCTAGGCTCTGGGTGTGCCCTGCCGTCTCCGCTGCTCCTTGGAATCAAGGCGCACTCTTCTCCCCAGATGCCCAGGGAGCCTAGGCTCTGGGTGTGCCCTGCCGTCTCCGCTGCTCCTTGGAATCAAGGTGCACTCTTCTCCCCAGATGCCCAGGGAGCCTAGGCTCTGGGTGTGCCCTGCCGTCTCCGCTGCTCCTTGGAATCAAGGTGCACTCTTCTCCCCAGATGCCCAGGGAGCCTAGGCTCTGGGTGTGCCCTGCTGTCTCCGCTGCTCCTTGGAATCAAGGTGCACTCTTCTCCCCAGATGCCCAGGGAGCCTAGGCTCTGGGTGTGCCCTGCTGTCTCCGCTGCTCCTTGGAATCAAGGTGCACTCTTCTCCCCAGATGCCCAGGGAGCCTAGGCTCTGGGTGTGCCCTGCTGTCTCCGCTGCTCCTTGGAATCAAGGTGCACTCTTCTCCCCAGATGCCCAGGGAGCCTAGGCTCTGGGTGTGCCCTGCTGTCTCCGCTGCTCCTTGGAATCAAGGTGCACTCTTCTCCCCAGATGCCCAGGGAGCCTAGGCTCTGGGTGTGCCCTGCTGTCTCCGCTGCTCCTTGGAATCAAGGTGCACTCTTCTCCCCAGATGCCCAGGGAGCCTAGGCTCTGGGTGTGCCCTGCTGTCTCCGCTGCTCCTTGGAATCAAGGTGCACTCTTCTCCCCAGATGCCCAGGGAGCCTAGGCTCTGGGTGTGCCCTGCTGTCTCCGCTGCTCCTTGGAATCAAGGTGCACTCTTCTCCCCAGATGCCCAGGGAGCCTAGGCTCTGGGTGTGCCCTGCTGTCTCCGCTGCTCCTTGGAATCAAGGTGCACTCTTCTCCCCAGATGCCCAGGGAGCCTAGGCTCTGGGTGTGCCCTGCTGTCTCCGCTGCTCCTTGGAATCAAGGTGCACTCTTCTCCCCAGATGCCCAGGGAGCCTAGGCTCTGGGTGTGCCCTGCTGTCTCCGCTGCTCCTTGGAATCAAGGTGCACTCTTCTCCCCAGATGCCCAGGGAGCCTAGGCTCTGGGTGTGCCCTGCTGTCTCCGCTGCTCCTTGGAATCAAGGTGCACTCTTCTCCCCAGATGCCCAGGGAGCCTAGGCTCTGGGTGTGCCCTGCTGTCTCCGCTGCTCCTTGGAATCAAGGTGCACTCTTCTCCCCAGATGCCCAGGGAGCCTAGGCTCTGGGTGTGCCCTGCTGTCTCCGCTGCTCCTTGGAATCAAGGTGCACTCTTCTCCCCAGATGCCCAGGGAGCCTAGGCTCTGGGTGTGCCCTGCTGTCTCCGCTGCTCCTTGGAATCAAGGTGCACTCTTCTCCCCAGATGCCCAGGGAGCCTAGGCTCTGGGTGTGCCCTGCTGTCTCCGCTGCTCCTTGGAATCAAGGTGCACTCTTCTCCCCAGATGCCCAGGGAGCCTAGGCTCTGGGTGTGCCCTGCTGTCTCCGCTGCTCCTTGGAAACAAGGCGCACTCTTCTCCCCAGATGCCCAGGGAGCCTAGGCTCTGGGTGTGCCCTGCTGTCTCCGCTGCTCCTTGGAATCAAGGTGCACTCTTCTCCCCAGGTGCCCAGGGAGCCCAGGCTCTGCGTGTGCCCTGCCGTCTCCAACAGCTGCCAGGGGCGAGGAGTCTGACAAGTTAGAGGCACTGTGCTCACCCACTGCACTTTCATCGCCTGCTCCTGCCTAAGTGCCTGCTCAGCTGCTAACAGCCTTCAGCTGCCTTTCAGAGTTCTCATGATATTTATTACTATGATATCTCTGCCAGCAATTTCGGCTTTTTGTGGGCATGGATGATCTCTGTAGTATTCCTGCCTCCCCATATCCACTGTTCTCCATCTTCCATTCACAGCACATTTTGCAGAGAATTCAAGGAAGCAAACTTCTTTAAAACATTACAGCCAGTGAAGCAGTTCATAGAAACAGACACAAAGAACTTCTCTTAAATTAAGATAAAAGCAGAGCCAAATGTAAGGGATTCACTAGATGGTCTCGACTGTGTTCTGCTGTGAGGACCAGTGTTCTTGGACTCTGTGAAGTGAGGAGACGGTCAGAGTGTTTGAGTCCTAGTGTTCACCAGCCACAGGCCTCATGTGTCAGAGTGCTTTGAGTCCTAGAGTTCACAGGCCTCATGTGTCAGAGTGCCTTGAGTCCTAGAGTTCACCAGCCACAGGCCTCATGTGTCAGAGTGCCTTGAGTCCTAGAGTTCACCAGCCACAGTCCTCATGTGTCAGAGTGCTTTGAGTCCTAGAGTTCACCAGCCACAGGCCTCATGTGTCAGAGTGCCTTGAGTTCTAGAGTTCACCAGCCACAGGCCTCATGTGTCACAGTGCTTTGAGTCCTAGAGTTCACCAGCCACAGGCCTCATGTGTCAGAGTGCTTTGAGTCCTAGAGTTCACCAGCCACAGGCCTCATGTGTCAGAGTGCTTTGAGTCCTAGAGTTCACCAGCCACAGTCCTCATGTGTCACAGTGCTTTGAGTCCTAGAGTTCACAGGCCTCATGTGTCAGAGTGCTTTGAGTCCTAGAGTTCACAGGCCTCATGCTGTTTATTCTGTTTCTTTTGAAATGACTTGGAGCTGTAACATCCAGCTTAAATAAATGACCTAAACTCAGGACTACTAGCAAAGTCAGGATTCTGTTCAGATGTCCCCATGCCATAGTAATATTAGTAGTTAATATGCCCATGAGTACTGACACTCCCTTCTCATGTGACAGACTTGATGAGAGCCTGCATGTAAGGGCCAGAGCCATGACCACAGCTCCAATGAGATCCTACAATCAGCAGCTTCCCTCTCTCTCTGAACACTGTGGTACTGTGGTTGTAGCTGGGGAGAGACTCGTTCCACTGCCCTGGCCATCCAAATCTCCCTCCCAGGGAGAGAAGGGTCTGCAGATGAGATGAGTGGGACATCATCCCAGGCATACTTAAGCAAGAACACATATGTCCATATATGTACACACACACACACACACACACATGCATGAGAGAGAGAGAGAGAGAGAGAGAGAGAGAGAGAGAGAGGCATTAGGGACCTAGACATGTGTCACAAAGAGATTTTGAATGAATCAAAGTGAAAATATGCTAAATATAAGTGCCTATGTCATTGATATATCTGTAATTCTAGTTCTACAGCCTATTCTGATGTATAGGGAATCTCTTCTAAACAATATTCATAATGGCAATGTAAATACACAACACTCAAGAGATACTAAACTGAAAGAGAGAGAAAGAGAGAGAGAGAGATCAAGTCCATGAAAACAAACACTCATTTCGCTTAATGTTTTCCCAGGATCTAAGAGATAATTAGTTCCATAAATATGTACTGGAAAATCAATGAAGATAATTAAACACTCTGCGGTGTCTAAAACAAATTTTGAATGACATAGATAAAATTATTCAAGATACAACTGTAAACACAAAATAACAAAGGCTGGCTTCCAAGTAAGATGATAGATTAGAAGTCCCACTGGAAAGGTTTAGACTCTGGAAAGCATCAAGATAACACAAAATAATCTCTATTCCTACAAGAGACAACGACCATGAATGAACCTATCCAGCCAGTGACATCGCTGTGCAGAAGCAGGCAGGGCCAAATTAGCACCCAGCCCTTCCCAGTGCTTCCACTGCGGTCACTGGAAGCAAATTTGCTTGACTCTCACTTCTAAACCAAATGGCAACATCTGGATGTCCCCCTCCAGAGGAATAATATGCCAGGCTTTCCCCGATGTAATGGAAACATCTGGATATCCCCCTCCAGAGGAATACTATGTCAGGCTTTCCCTGATATAATGGAAACATCTGGATGTCCCCCTCCAGACTAATACTATGTCAGGCTTTCCCTGATGTAACGTTTGCAGTGAGTGATGTGGATGGATGCAGAAGATGGAACAGATCCAAACTTTTGTAGTATGTAAAACATACACATGCTTTTCTCACATAGCTGGAGGAAGAGCAGTCAGCTGGACCATATTCCTTGCTGGGTCATGAAGTTGCTAGAAACCTGAGAGCCATCTGACCGACTGGCTAATCCAGGTTCAAGTGCTGCAGGAGAACATGCACATGACTACTTCTATTATTGATTCATTCATGGGGAATAATTTTTTGCCCAAGAAGATACTGCAGCCACTTGGTGTCACTGCCGTGTCTATTGCAAGCAATCACAAAGATATGTACCATCCAGGAATGGATGACTTTGTTTTTGTGACTAACGATACTTACACTAATCAGCAAATTAGACAGTTTTTCTTCATTAACAGGGTCAGGGTCAGGATCAGGTTCCACCTCTGGCTCATACACAGAGACCTTTTCCAGAGGTTTCGGTGAGGTTCTTAGCAAAACCTTTTCCAGTAGCTAAAGTTTTTTGCTTCCTTTTTCATAGACACTGCAGAAAGCTCTTTGCTGACTTTGTTGCCCATGTCTGTTCCTGGCCGCAGTCTGAGCTTGCAGGCTTCAGCGGTGGCCACAAACACACCCTTGGTGCCTGCCATACTGATCTTAGCCTTATTTTCAATATTAATCTTTCATGTTCCTGTTGATTCCTCTTGAGAGAATGGTTTACCAGGCAGAGACAGACACTAAACTTCTTGGCTAACTAACAGCCAGACCCCACCACACATCAATAGCCCCTCCTTGGCAGCACACCCCAAATTATATTTTTGGTGAGCTAATGAGCAGTTACTTACAGGAGAATGTTTACTTACAGGAATAACTTAAAGGCAGGTGAAACTTCAAAATCTTACCCCAGCATGTACACCCCAGGATTTAATATATGACTTTTGGTTATAATTTTGAATATTAATGAACTAGATTCTTCAATCAAATGAAACAAAGTGGAATATTGGATCAAGAAAAGCAGGATTCACCTATTTGCTGCTTCAAAGAAACACAACTTGCCATCAAAGACAAATACAATGTTAGGGTGAAAAGAAAATGGAACTAGAAAGCAAGCAAGGGCTGTTGTTTCAATATCTGACAAGATAGACTTCCAATCAAAGTCAGTCAGGAGAGACACACAGATCACCTAATATGGATAAAGAGAACAATTCACAAATATGAAATTATAATTCTAAACATATATACACTAAACATGATATGTTCATATTAATAAAAGAACCATTACTTAATTGAAAAACAATATTAACCCCAACACAATAATAGTGGGTGAATTTAATTTACCACTGTAACCAATAGGCATTTCATCCCCACAAAATATCATTAGGACCTACCTTAAAAATATATTCTATTAAATTGGAAAAATCTAAAAGAAATGGATTACTTTTTTTTTTTTTTTTGGAGTTTTTTGGGACAGGGTTTCTTTGTAGCCCCAGATGTCCTGGAACTCACTCTGTATACCAGGCTGGCCTTGAACTCACAAAGATCAGCCTGCCTCTGCCTCCCAAGTGCTAGTATTAAAGGCGTGTGCCACCATGCCCGGCTTGGATTACTTTTTAGATATATATGACCTACCAAAATGTGATAAATAATTTAAGCATATTATAACAAATGGTGAAAGACCTTTGTAATGTAAACTTCATGATATACAAGAAACTGAAAACATTACAAAATGGAGGAGCCAATACTTTGAAAATGGGAATCTACAGATTCAATGAAATCTCCATCAAAATTCCAATATTGTTCTTTGAAGAAATAGAAAAAAAATCAGAATTCATATGGAAGCACTAAAGACCCCAAGTAGACAAAGCAATCTACAGTGAGAAGGACAGTGCTGGACATGTGGCGATTAATCTCAATTGTCAATTTGACAAGATCTAGAATCAAAGAAGAGAGAAGCTACTGGAAATTATTTAGATTAGGTTAATTGAAGTGGGAATACCAGGCTTAAATCTGAATACTGCCAGCCAGGGGCCGAGGGTCCGTCTGGCCGAGGAGGCCAAGGATGAAGATGGCCCTGTCCTCCTTGGGTCATCTCTGGCTTAGGTCTTCAGGTTCTGGATGTTGAACACCCAATTGCACCAGTGTTGAAGAAGTATTAATAACTTGGGTTTTAAATTTTATATAAAATTTATATAAAGCTTAGAAAAATGCATTTTAATGAATCCTTTAATGATTTTATTACAACTCAATTTTTAAATAACTAAAAGCCTAACAAACAGCAAAAATGTAATTATGATGATAAAAGATAAGCTCTTTGTTCTTTATATCAGTTTTTATAGATGTTGCCAAGATCAAATCAGTATATTAAGAGAACTTTGTTGCTTTCAATAGAGAAGTAGACTAGTTCTATATGAGAATACTGAATTTTGACCTTAGGGATTTAAGCTATCTTTGATTATATATATGCTGTCTTTAAACACTATGTGACTTACTCTGACTTTCAGTGATGTGCTTGAGCTGATTGCTTTTAGCTTAATCTTCTTTTTACCATCTTAGAAAAATCAAGTCATTTTACCTTAAAACAAAATCTTATTATTATATCAGACAGAAGTCTCCCCTTCTCTAGGAGACATTCTCTTTCCTTTTTAACCTTCATTACTAAAAATATACTCTTATAATTACATGCCTTTTTACATTTTTTTCCTACTTACTGGCTCTTTGCCTTTAATGCCCTCTTTAACATAGTGAGACAGAAAAACAATTAAATATTTACCAACTTATTTACAGAGTCCAATCTAAACCACATTTATTACATACTGCTATAAACTAAGATAACCAATTTACATGGTACTAAAATACAGACTTTTGTTTGCTTCCAGACTGAAGTAGATATTGTTGCTTGTATTTTTATTTTAATTTTTTAAATTTTATTTGTATGAGTGTTTTGTATACATGTTTATAAGTGCACAGCATGTATACAATGCTCACAGAAGTCATAAGATGGTGTTGTACCCCCTGGATCTGGAGTTACAGATGATCATTAGCTGCCATGTGGGTCCTGAGACCTAAGCCTGGGTCCTCAGCAATAGCAGCCAGTGTTCCTAACTGCTGAGCCATCTCTCCAGCTCTTTGCTTCTGTTTAAGAAGCTCTTTTAAGTATTTTTCCTTGGTCTTCTATGTCTAAGACTTGCAAATTATGTTTCAGGAAGAGCTGGCTAAGATACTCAAAGTTTTAAACAACTTTTGTCAAATTATCTTTGTAAGAAAGGAAGAGAAAATATACATGGAGCCAGAAATCCTTCCATACTAGCTTTGTATCTGTTTCCCTTAATAACTGGGAAAGATAGCAAATGGTTGTTTTTGCTGGAAGGAGATAAAAAATTCAGGGGGTCAAATACTGATAGGTCAGTGATGGCAGGCTGGACCCAAAGCATTTGTCTTTTTTATAGTGTTTTCTTTTTGCCAGAGGTACCTAGGAGAAACCTGACACCTATCAACTTGGGGATCCCAACACCTCAAAATCCCCTGGGTCCCAGAATCCAGGGTCCTGGGAAGCAGCCCTTTCCTGGGATTTAAGACCCTGGGGTACAGGCCCCTAGAATTGGATTTTATCTAATTATTTTTTAATGTGGCACTTTTTACCCACAAGGTGATCATCCCTTTTTAATCAGAAAGAAGAAAAAGCTACCAAAATCGGTAGACTTGGTTTTGAAGGGCCACCCCCGACAACCTTCATAAGGGAAGAGAATAGAGTCAGGAGAGCAAGTAGCCTCTTATTGCTTCCCTAGGAACTGAGAGCTTGTCCCTTTGATTAGGCTCAGCAGGATCTGGACCTGAAGGGTCTCTGCATAAGAAGAGGAAATCACATAAAAAGGAAATCGACCAGGTCCCAGTGCTACATAAAGAGACATCAAAAAAAGTAGAAGTTTAGGCTGGGCCAGAGGGTCCGGAGAGTCCGGCGGCCAGGGCGGCTGCGCCTTTGGGCAGGATACCCAGAAGCCACCTGGGCGAGTAGCTTGGGTTGCTGGGGCCGTGAGGGCGGGACCCGGGCGCTGGGCCAGAGGGTCCGGAGAGTCCGGCGGCCAGGGCGGCTGCGCCTTTGGGCAGGATACCCAGAAGCCACCTGGGCGAGTAGCTTGGGTTGCTGGGGCCGT